>JAMQGT020014031.1:0-314607 GCA_024447675.2 Pterophyllum scalare
TGCTACTAAAACACAGAAACATCTGCATCTCATCTTTATGATGAAATCAAAAACCTGACCTCTTACACCATCTGAATCATAAAGCCTTCAAATTAAAATGTATTGATCAACAGTGTCAAAGGCAGCAGTGAGATTGAGCAGAACTAAAAACTGAAACTTTTTGTGACTCACTGATGATCTTCAGGTCATTGATGACTCTAGTAAGACCTGCTGCTTATATGATAAACCTGATTGGTCCCTAATCACAAATACTGGAAGCTGAAAGGTATTCATTCAGTTGTTTATAAAGATTTTTAAAAATGATTAGAAATAGGTCTATAATTGTTAATTACCAATGGATCCAAGTTGTTTTTCTTGAGTATGGCAAATTTGAGAGAAACAGGGCAAATTCCAGTCTTAAAATATCTGCTAATAATAGCAATTTATTATAATTATTTTCTAAATGATTTGAAAAACAATGAAACAGATTTGAACAGGGTGATGGGGATGGAGTCAAGTAAAGAGGTGCAAGACTTTAATTGATGAATAACTTATTTCAGATCTTACGAGTGAGAATGTGGACAGGGAGCTTGTGGCAGTAATGTGATAAGAATGTGAGGTGATAAATAACTACTAAAGGCTAAGATATTCCCAACTGTATAAAATCAAAAATGGTGGTAGAAGCATAACTTTAAGGGGAAAAGAGTTTTTTAAAACCTTGTTTTTTGTCACATTTGACTGGTGATTTTATATCAAAACAAATAAATATCAAGAAGGCTGTTAAGTAGCAAAACCTGTCCAGCATGAGATAAATAAGGATTATCTTTAACAGTAAATCATGCAAAGCTCCTCTATTTGAGTCCAAAAATATGGAGCTGGGGCTATAAAAATAGCAACCATAATAGGTTCATTTTAAACAGAGGTCACAAATACATGTACTTTATTTTCTATTTAAAAGAAATCTCAATTATTGTCAGCTGGGGATTGTGGTTTATAGCAAAGATTACATTAAACGTGATGGGACAGATTTTCAGTGAGGAGCTTGGTGTGTTAGCAGCAAATATTTACAGCAGCAGTGTGGGATTGACTGAGAACAGAGGAATAGGCTACAAGCTATATGAGATTTTGGATAAACAAACAATTTGTGTTAATTCATAGGGATTAGACAATATGGAAAACCTATAAAATCACCAGACTTTTTTTTTTTAATGTTTCTTTTGAGTTCAGCAAGTTATAGGAGAGACAGGGGCCGTGTTTAATTAAAGGACAAACAGCCAGTTGCATTTGCTGAACGTACACAGCAAACGCACAGAAGCAGCCCGAGTGTTATTGAATTCAGAACTGCGGCTATCAGACCGCTTTAGTCTCACGCACCAGGGAATTTGACGGGCGGTGCGCTTAATAAGCAAACACAACTGAAAGGAAAAAATGGCCATTTATGTGGCGTCTGTGTCCAGGTTTTAGACTTGGCTCCAGATTCCATGTCTCCAAGCAGCGGGAAGGACGGCGGCGCTGGCTCTGGGTGAGATGCTGTCACAACACTGGCTGTAATCTCTGACCACAAGCTGCACATAACACCTGTTTATCGCTCCTACAGAGCGCCTTTTAGAGGTGGTCAGACAAGCGCATAGACACACAATAAGCATTAGCACGAGACCGCACAATTCCTGTATATTGATGAATGCTGTTAGAGGCCTTTGGTTACAGGGGGCTGCAAAGGCAAGATCGAAGCACATGAAGTAGTGCTACAGATGAGAGCGCCTGTCTGTCTCAGTCTCGAAGGCGGACGCGTACAGAATCCCTGCTTTGCATCACAGCAGCTCAGATGCTCACTTTTAATAGTTTTGAGCTCTGAAGCATGAAACTGTTTTTTTTTTGTTGTTGTTTGTTTGTTTGTTTTAGTTTTTTCTGCAGCACAATCATTATTTAATCAGCACTGAAGAAAGGAGAACGGCACTAATGGCGAGGAGCTTGGCGGGCTGCTTCCTGGAGTTAATCTCCATAGGGTCAGCCAGGGGCGCCTGGCAAACAGAGCAGATAGCCCATGATTGAACAGCACATTAAACAACATCCAACAATCTAAATAAAGGCAGCTCAGTTATTCGCCCATATGTCCTGAAAACTTTTGAGGATCCCTTAATGAGGCGATACGAGCAGCAATTACAGAATAACAGTGGGGCTCCTGATGGGAGCAGTTACATGCAAACTCTGCTTTAAAACGAGAATTAATCCATTAAAAAAACGCATCAAAAATTCATTAATTATTCAGAAGAGTGCACATTGCGTAGAGCCAAGAAAGAGAGGAGATTATTCAAGGATGCTGTAATTAATATTGTCATAGAAGAAAAGGGCAGTGCAGCAGCTGCTCTGTGTTATAGCGTGTTAAGTTTCAAAATGTATATATAACCATAATTCAGGTTTATATTTAAACAACACAGCCTCCCTAAATTTGCTGGAAAATTCCACTGGGACTGAATGTGACCTATCTGCTAGTACGACCCATCTACTGCAGATCATGACGCTAATTATATATTCCACTGAGATGATCTGTCCAGCTCTAACCTCAGCCTGCCGAACGGGTGGAGGATGTTAATTCAGGAGGTCACTGGATAATGATTCCACAGGGCATTCGAAAATTCACAGTAAAAAAAAAAGAAAAAAAGATTCAGTCTCTAGTGTGAAAAGCACGGGATTTAGGGAAGGTAAGGGTTCTGAATGTAGCCCGGCATGTCCCCACTCTGTTTTTCATAGAGGTAATTCCTTAATTAAACCCAAGAGATCCCTGAGTTATATTAAAACTCGATCTATACTTAAAGCATCTATAAGTCCTAATATAAAAATAAGTTCAGTGGTATTAAAAAGCTGCGAACACGATGAGCAGCTTTTTCAATTCCCTTTTATTAACTTAATAAAGAATTATGAAAGAAGATGAGTAGAAAATACTGAAGACTGGCAGGCCTACTGGCAAGAGCCTCAAACTATGCTTAAAATAGCAAACCAGGAAGTTCATTACTATCCTTTAATAATGGTTGCCATCCATCACCTAGGAGATATTGCATCATATGTAGGACCATTCCAAGCTTACTCATGGCTTTTACCATATATATTCTAGTCATCACAGTTAGGCAGTGCGCCTTAATGATAAACACACAGCTCAGAGTTTAAGAGTCTTGCTGAAGGACACACAATGAATCTAAAGCATGGCAGAGGTTGTAACCCTTGGCACCTGTACCCAAGGGGCTCGTGGCGACTTCAGTGGCACTACAAGATGATTGATGGTGTCCATAAACTTTAGATCAAAGATGGACATATCTTCAGGGTCTGCAAAATGAAACTAGTGCAGAGTTTCCTTAATCCTGGGCCAAGTCCTGCTGTGAAAAGCTCTGTAGTTGTACAGAAGTCTATGGAAGACATACCTCTGTGGCCTTGCAGTCAGACCTCAGTAAATGCTTTCTTGATGTGTTCACGGTTTCAGTTGCTCGTTGAAGGTCTTATTAAATACAGCATGATGTTAATTTTGTAAATTATCCTCAGAAAGTCTGATAAAGCACGGTCCACTTTATAAGATGCTACAATACAAAGTTTACACGCTGCATTAAAGTATAAGAGTAAAACTCATTGAGAGCGGTTGGCTGTCATACTGACACTGGTGATGGTTTTACTATGTTTAAACACACATCATAAGCCATTCCCATGGATCCATATCAACTTAATAGCTTGAACAATAAACAAACATTAAAAAACACCTAATTTATTCTTCTTAAATTGGTGGTTTTAAGGTTCACCATCTGTTGTAGATGAAACTGCAAAAAGCAAATGAGAGACAATCTCTCTAAAACATATAGTTTTACTATTTAATGGGAAGATCCTTTAATGCATTAAACTGAACTGAAGTTCTAAAGGAGGATGTACTCATTAAGACAAAAAGCAGATCCCTAAACTTGCTGGAACACAAGCAAAAGAGAGATTTAATAAGGGCTGAATCCTGTTCAGTTTCTGGGTCCTTGTACTGCACATGCCAGCTCAATGCACCTCTGTTAGGGGAGCAACAAACAACAATCTTTGTACAAGCAAATAAGCTGCTTATTTTTCAGATTAATTGTTTGGAGTGTAAAATGTTTTTAAAAATGCCACTTTGCAGAATCAAGAAGGGTGGGTAATTAATTTTCCCAAGGGGTCGCATGACAAACTGGGACTGTCGTTGAGGGCTGCACCAACCATTCTTTCACCTTTGTGAGGTATTGAGTAATATACTGAAGAAAACAGAGACTGACCTGCAGCCACTTTCTGAGACATTGCGGGCCAAACCTCTGGGTTTATATCAGAGTAAATAAAAGCCAAATCTTCTTTCTTCCACTCTAAATCTTTCATATGTTTAAAAAAAAAAAAAAAGCGATCTAGCTCTGCACCCCAACCATCTGCCACAGCCTACGGCTCTTTTCCCTCTACCCAGGCCTCCCTCTGGTTAATCTCAATGTTACGCACTCCTTGAACACATGCACTTATTAAATGCTTATTAGCTGAACACATCACTTGGTAACAAAAAAGCCCTTTCATGTCGCGCTTCAAAGCAGAGCGTCACTGTTAAATCCCAGAGATGGCTGCATGTTGTTTACCTTTCCCATCCACCTTCCTCCTCCATCTCGTCCCCTCCACTGTTCTGCTATAGTTAGCACTCCTATCAATTGCTGTCAGAAGGCCTAAAGCTCCAGGGACAACAAGGCTTGCAGCGAGGAGAAAAAGGTTGGGTGTTAAATTTAGTGGGCTCAGTCAGGAAGCTGCAGATTTTGTGTTTTCTAGGTCAGGTAAGTGCCAAGTCGGCCAGAAGCCTCTGAATGAGACACATGGGGGAAACATGGACAGATAGAGGACCATTGCTCGAGGGGAGGGGTGATGGGGGGAAGGAGGGCAGCCCGTGTCTTTTCTCTTAAGTTCTCCAGAAATATACTGTACTTTAAGTGCTGGCATTTACCATTGCCTCAGGTTCACTTTCAGCTCATGCCTGTTGTTAAGAGCGGTGATCGAGAAAGAGGTGTAGAGGATAACCCAGAAATGTGCAAAGGTGCCCACTCACACTAAACACGCTCCTCTTACTGCTTCATTTTGGTAAGAGTGCTTTGAGAGAGTCAAGAGAGGAAAACACACTTTCAGGGTCTGATAAACATGTCATCTTGGGAGAAGAAAGAATCATTTGCACTTTCATTTGGTTCATTCCGCTGGATGTCTCCTGCTCCACAGCGGCTGCCGTCAGCCTGCAGGAAATGAACGTGTTTACTGAGCTTGGCCATCCATTTGCTCAGCTGCAGCAAGACGGCAGGCGTGACCATTAATACCGGACTTCTCTAAGGCTTAGCTGTGCCAAATGAAGCTATGTTTTACAAATTAAAAAGAGGGATATGTTTTCTTTTCCACTATGAGAATCATCTCGAGTACAGATACAAATGCAAATAAATGATGGCATTTGCAGCACAAGCACGCCTGCATAAAAACATTATTCTGGCAGACAGAGCGTTCTACTCGCTAAGGAAATGTGTTCACTTTAAGTGTCATTTAATCATGTCACGCATATAAAAAAAAACTATAACACTTGAAATGTAGTATCTTTAATTTTGGAAAATGTACAGTGCTGTCCTCGAAAGTCCTATCCTGTCTGACTGACACTTGAAAACTTTTAAGTTCAGTTCAGTGTCAACGAACATGAACAGTTCTGAATATATGAGAAGCTAGAGTCAGTGAACTTGTGACACTGTTACTGAAAAGTGACGCAGTGGAAGGGGGATGTACACTATACTGCCAAAAGTATTCATTCACCCATCCAAATCATTCAGGTGTTTCAATCACTTCCATGGCCACAGGTGTATGAAATCAAGCAACTAGGCATGCAGACTGCTTCTACAATCATTTGTGAAAGAATGGTCTAAAAATAAACACTCTTAAACCTTGTGGAAAGCCTTCCCAGAGGAGTTGAAGCTTGTAGCTGCAAAGGGTGGGTCAACATCATATTAAAATTATTAAAGCTGGGATGTTACTCAAGTGGCGTGGTGGTTAGCACTGCTGCTCCACAGTTAGAATACCATCTGGAAGGCCTAGGTTCAATTCCACCTTGGGCCAGGCCCCTCCCTCTCTCTGTGTGGAGTTTGCATGTTTTCTCCGGGTACTCTGGTTTCCTCCCACAGTCCAAAGACATGCACTTACTGGGGTTAGGTTAATTGGAAACTCTAAATTGCCCATAGGTGTGAATGAGAGCATGAGTGTGGATGTTGTCTGTCTCTCTGTGTTGGCCCTGCGACAGGCTGGCGACCTGTACAGGGTGTACCCTGCCTTCTCGCCCTACGCCAACTGGGATGAGCACTTTTCATGTTCTCCTCATGCCTCCGGGTCCACCAACTTCCTCCCACAGTCTAAAGACATGCATCTTAGGTTAACTGCATCTGTTTCCTGGCTCTATGTACACTGGTGACCTGTCTAGGCTGGGACAGGGCCCAGCCTACCCGCAAGCCTGAACTGGATAATCTTTTCAGAAAATGGATGGACAAACATCATCTACTAGTCTAACCATTTTTAACATCTGTATTGGACCAGAATTTCACAATTGGTACATGCCTTATTTTATTAATGTACAACCCCAGTTAACTGTTGGTTCTAAGATGAAATGCAGCCCTAGCAGCCCTGACAGACATCAGTGCCTTCATGACGGGAAGTTGTAAACAAGAAAATCAGTGTGGTTCTATAGTGATCTGATGCAGAAAGATTAAAGTACTGCAAACTGCAAAAAATAATCATTTAATCATTTCAGCTTTAGCTCTAGTCTTGAACCACATCCATGGGACTGCTATGACAGAATAAATTTAACACATAAAACACCAGATTTTACAAAAACACAGACAAAGATGAGGCTGTATTTAATGTGAGTTTGTAATATTAAGGCTTTCACACAGACAGTTTCATCTGGTTCCAATTTTAAATGTTTAAATGGAAACACTGGCTTTCCTGCCAGAAACAAGAGAGTTAAAAAAAGAAAGGATGTAGAAAGAGTCTGCTAAATATTGTTTTGCATGGGCAAGACTAAAGGAATACTTTAAATACACATTACTGAACTAATATGAAAATTCTAAAAAGACACCAATTGGCAGAAAATTGTTGTCAGAGCACAAATGTGTAGGCAAGCTTGCCTGTCCGTGATTTACACAGAGTACACAGAAAGACATTGTATATGAAGGCACGGAAATGTAAGGACCCATGAGTATTACACTCATCAAAGAACATAATGGAGACTGTATCTCCAGGTTTGCTGAAGCTGTTAGAGGTTTAACAGTGTTCCATTAAGAAAGGAAATATCTCATACATATTCATCATGAATGATGAATGTATCAGATGACAAACTGTCCATGTGGCAGTTTGTCATCTGCTACCTTGTTATATATCACTAAAATAGTAAAATAAAGTAGGGCAGAAACATATATTCTATCCAAAACATGGAGCTAGTCACTGTGATATCACCCAGTGGTTAGTGAAGTCCCGTTATGAAGCCTCAAGCTTAAGCATCCTCTGACCTTGGATATCATTAGAAGACCCTTTTTGGCTCTTCTGATGATGACCTTTATTTACAAAATGGACTTCATCATGACCTGAAACTACTGACTGAGTCCATTAGTGCATCAGGAAAGTGTTCACAGAGCAAGAGAGCTCAGGTCTGTTTTCCAAAAGACTTCTAAACAATCCAAGTCTTTGGCAACCAAATAAGCTGCTCCCCTGCTGGCCCTTCAAAAAGAATACAGGTTGCACTTTGGCTTCATTTTTCATACCCCAAAGCTATGTCCATTTTATTCAGTCTTTTGCAGAGTTCACACTTGACATTTTGGCCATCCATCCGTCCATCCATCCATCCATCCATCTTCCACTTATCCAATTCAGGGTCATGGGGGGTGCTGAAGCCTATCCCAGCTGTCATAGGGCGAGAGGTCTGATACACCCTGGACGGGTCATCAGCCTGTTGCATTACTATACAATTTAAAATATTAATGGATTCATTCTGCAAAAATACCAAAAAAAAATGTTTTTCTCATTCTGAAGGTAACACCAATGGTTATCCAATGAAGGAGAATTTGGATAAATATTGAACATATCGACTAAATCAACCAGAGACTATCAGCCTTCAGACTACTACCCTCAGCCCAGTGACCTAATAGAAATGGAATAATACAGCACACCTTCTCTTAAAATCATCAGTCAGTAAGATGTAAAACTGACCGCTGTGTTGACTGAGACTGTCCATGACACCTAGATCACTACCTTATTAACTACATATGCCTGACTGCTTACAGCACTCCTGCTCTCTCTAGTTGAGGTGTCCTTCTCTGTCCAAAAGTAACACAGTTCCACATTCATACACTTGTGGGACTGACCATTGACTGACCTGCCAGTAATACAGCTTTCACAAAGGGATTGATTGATTTGTTTCGGTAAGCCCTGCCTCTGTTAGCTGGCAGGGCTTTGTGCTCGTACTACAGCACATATGCAGTTTGCAAAGCTCATGCTGGCAGACTGTTATTTCATTGTTATTTCCAAGCAGAACGCTCTAACTTCACAAGACAAATAGCCTTTAGGATGATGACTAACCACTGTATTTGACAAATGGGACACAACATCAGCTAATGCAGCTGGAGCTGCTGTGCCGTCAACTTCACCAAAAATAAAGAGCAGTATAGAGTTCCTCTGTCACGCTAAACTCAGTGGGGAATTACTCAACGGCACTGTAATATGTTCTATAAGAATAAGAATAACTTTATTGATCCCAGAGGGAAATTCATATGTCTGACATAGCTCATCTGCTATTTGTATGAGCACTGAACAGCCTGATGGCTGTGTGCACAAATGATTTTCTGTATCTTTCCATTTTCCAGCAGAGAGAGGAGACTTCCAGTACTGATGTGTTTTTGTTCCACAAAGATGTTATAATGTGGGTGATCAGAGTCATTCAGGGTGGCTTTAGTGTGCATTTTTCCACCATTTAAAAAAAGACAAAAAACTGATAATGTGATAATGCCACAAACTATTAGTTCAGATCTTATCAACTATATGCCTAGGAACTGGTTAGGAATAAGCAGTTAGTGAGCTGTACATAAGGAGAGTTTGAAGTCAATTTCATTTTCGCTCTGTTAAATGTGATCGTTGAAAGACTACAAGAAAACCTGACCACCCTCCAGACTCTTTAACTGCAAAGTCAGCTGTACTCTTTTCTGTAGGATGATTTTGTTACTTAATTTTGTCAAAACGCAGGCACTCCTACCTAAAAAAATGCCAATTTATAGTATCATCAAAGGCTATACAGCTATAAATATCTTAAAGACTCTTATCTTTCCTGAGGTCCAGCCTGAGGGCGCGACACTGTTGATCAAAGGACACCAAGTTAGATGGAAAACTTATCTGACCTTTTAAAGTCGAATGAGAGTTATTTAATCACAGATTAGTATCAGTTTTAATCGGAAAATGTAACCTTATCTTAGGAGAAAATGCTGGCTACTGTCACAGTTTCAGAATCCATTCTCCATGGTTCGGCACAGATATCAAAAAATGTGGAGGTGGAACAAAGCTCTCTCTCCTGTTTGTGGAAGGTACGTAATGATGCTGTACATGAGAATACGGATACTTGTACTATTCTCTAGGGAAGAATGGTTGGAATGATAATGAAGACAAGCAAGAATTTAACCATATTATTAGTGGAAATGCAGCAGTACCCAGAATACCCTGATGATTAATATGTCTATGTCCGAAGGCGCGCTTTAGCAAAACTGGGTGATAATAAAATAAGATGCAGACTCCAGTGGAGAATTTAGAGGTCATGACAGCTTTCTGGCTCACAGCAAATGCTGCCATTCTCATTTTCTACCTTATATGTCATATTTTGTTGGCAGGAACGTTGATATTAACGCCTCCAAATGGCCTATTTTTTCTTTTTGGATGTCACAATCTGCCCGTCCGTTTTATATTTAAAAAATTTATAATTAAATTTATATAGTTGAAATAAATAAACCAAGGAAAATCAAGCTCTCTGCATGGTACGTTAAAGCAGCTATTCCAATCATACGGCCCCTTCTTCTTCATGTAGGGCAGGTTTATACAGTGAAAACTACAGTATAGAGGTGTACAGCACACATTTCTAGGCTAATTGGTTGCCGACGGCTATGCTGTGGCTGAGCTGCAAGATGAACTCTGCGAAACCAACTTTCATCTGAGTAAAGATGAGAGTTGGTTTTGAGAGGAAGAGAGGAGGGAGGCATGGGAAGTAAAGAGTAAAGAAGTCCTCATGAGCAACTACTGTCAGTCTTTAGAGACAGAAGGACTCTGATTGGCCGTCTGGGAGCCCCCACTGGCAAGGCCTTCATCATCTCCTGACCTTTCCACAGATATGATGAGTGTGTCACAGCCTCGCTTGCTGTCCTTTTCCCTCATCTCTATCTCTTTTTTACTCCCACTTATTTCCAGCACCTGTCTCTGTTCATCTGCCTTTCTACTTCCATCCGAGTGGGCTTTATCCCCACTGAAGCATCTGCATGGCGCAGGGACTAAAGATGCAGAAACCACCAGCTGAGTTCATCCACAGCATCTGACCTTCCCTGTCTCTCTCCATTCACCTCTCCTCTATTTGTTTAGATGCTTACCTGTCCATGTGGCTATTGGCATTAGGAAGCTGTCACTAACCTGCTGTCGGTGCCAATGACTGTCATGTCCCCCTTGAGTGTGAGCACCCCCCCCCCAAGTTCTCAAAGCACAGGCTTTAATGAGCCCAGCGAGAGAAATGCCAGTTTCCTATGCAGCCTAAGCTGAGAAAGTTGGAGTGATGAAAGGGGAACAAAAGTCTGATGCACAAAGGGGAAAAGTAAGAGAGAGAAAGAGAGCAAGAAATTATCCTCACTCTTAGGATGTATGGGACCTACAGAGAGCTATATCCTCCTGGAAATAAGCTACCATTACTTTTTCCTGAAAAAGAATGAATGGAAGAGGATGGATGGATGGATGCTCTCCTCCCCATCTGCTGGAAGGCGGATGCTCCAAAACAGAGTGAGAAGTAAAGAGAGACAGTAGGACTTCAAACAATATTAATGCTATATTTGATCTTTAATAATGCTATATATATTGCTTTGCCAACAGTTTTTCTTTTTCTTTTTACTGGCATGCCCCTGAAACCAACTTGAATTGAATTGTGAGCTGAGCACAAGGAGAAAGAGAGAAACTAGGCATTATGTAACAGAAAGACAGGGCTGGGAGGGAGGGAGGGAGGGAGAAAGGTACCTGCACTGATATTTGAAATGAAGGAACAGAGGGGGGTGGAGGAGGAGGAGTACTCCGATAAGGGGAAAACACTGTTTCTGACTCTTGGCAAAAGAGAGTGAGATTTCAGTACAGCTCAGTCCAAATCACGTTTCCTGATTCATTTTCTGCAACATTCATCCTTGAGGACCCACCACGGCAGACTGTCATGTGCAGCAACATTTGACAGGACAAAAACAAGACGCTCTCACAGCTAGGAGACTGGTTTGATACGAAGCCTGATTAATTTGTAAACATCTTTGAATGTGTCTGTGAATACAATATGAATGCACTATTGTGCACAACTCTTGAGCCACCCCTCATTTATATTTGCTTCTAAGGAACTAGGCTTTCTTTTAATTCTTTAAAGTGTCCCTCAGCAATAACTCTCCAGACTTTCTGAAGGTCTTTAAAAGGTTTTCTTTGGACATTGGCTGCTTTTTCACTGACCATTTTCAGAGGAATTTTTTTTCTTGTTTGTTAAGCCACTTAACACTGACCTATGAATTATTCAAGAATGAAAAAAGGCACCAAACCCAAGGGATGAACCAGTTTTGTGTCCACACAGACAGCAAAGAACCCATTTTAATTTGTATCTTTAGGCACTTTGTTACTAGCAGCCTGTCACAAAAACACATAATTTGTTCCTATTTCTTTATTAAATCAATGAAAAATATCCTTAAACATTTTTAAGGAATCTGAACAAGTAGAGGAAAAAGAAGAGGTGGCAGGCCTAAAAAACTATCTACAGCAGATGAACAGCATCTGAAAGTTATGTCCTTAAGAAACAGGGGGAAAAGATCCAGCAAAGACCTGACACAGAACCCGAGAGATATATCAGGTCTTTCAGCTGATCCATCTACTGTTCACCGAAGCCTCATTAGAAATGGTCTCAGTGGAAGGGTGGCTGTCAAGAAGCCATTCTTAAGCAAGAGAAACAGGGAGAAAAGGCTGAGGGATGCCAAATTACACAAGAACTGGACTGAAAATCAGTGGCAACAGGTCTGATGGAGGGATGAATCCAAATTTGACATTTCTGGTTTGAACTGCTGTCAATATGCATGGAGGTGGTCAGGAGAAAGGTACAACAATGTGTGTCTACAACCATCTATAAATGTGGTGGAGGCTCTGTCATGGTTTTGGGCTCCATTTCAACCAGTGTTGTTGGGGGTCTTGTCAAAACTAAGGGAGTTAAAGTACACCATGCAATACCATTTGGTAAGTGGTCTGATTGGCAACGCCTTCATTTTTTCATCCTTGGATTGGCCTCCCCTGAGCAAAGTGAGACAGAGAACAGAACAAAAGGCAGCCAACATCCAAAGAAGAGCTTTGAATGTCCTTCAAGAAGTCTTGAGAACTATTCCTGAAGACTACTTAAGAAATAACAAGAAAGCTGTCTCAGAGTTCAGGCTGTTGAAGAATAAAGGTGGTCACACCAAATACTGTCTTTAAGGCTTGTTAGAATTGTACAAACTCTGTTTTTGCCTTATATACAGTATTTCCATGTATGCTTGCATCAGTATCAATAAATTGCTGCACCTATTTCCCATTTCCCAGCAAAATATAAAGAAATGAGAGGTAGCACTAGACTTTTGCACAGTGCTCAAACCTGCGCAATGTTTTGGCATCTGATAAACCTTTAAAAGCACTGACCTGCTACTCCGACTATTTGACTGTTTTAAACAACATGCACTTACCAGCAGCTGTGTTGTGTTAATGTTAGGTTAGCAACTTCGGACCTAAAACAGCCCTGCATTATCACTAATTCAGTTCTGGGCCCAAAACCGTTCCATTAAAATGAGTGGTACTCCTTTATTTATACTCATCTACTCAGGCATAAATTAGGCTTTCCAGGTACAAACTGTAAAACTAAAAAGCCACGGTGCTCACTCTGCCAGCAGCTGTGGCATCAGTTTACATTTTCAGACTGCAGGTGTAGCAACAGTTGCATTGTGAGAATTTTGGCGCAGGGCCTTTGGCTGCCAGGAGATATGTCTCCCTGTGTGTGTGTGTGTGTGTGTGTGTGTGTGTGTGTGTGTGTGTGTGTGTGTGTGTGTGTGTGTTTCTTTAATTGATGGCTTAAGGTCAAGGTTTTGCCATTCATCTGCCAACTGTCAATTAGGGCACTCTAAGTTACACAGTTTGATGAGGGTCCTTGAGGTGCACAGTCTTTGTCTTGTATTGTGAGACACACAAAGAGAAGCTCTTGTAATAAAAGAGTGAGAGTGAGAAGCCTGGTGCAATAAGATACACACCTAAGTGCTGAGACTGTAAAGATGAAAAGTGCGCAGAGTAAAGTGAATGTTTCTGTTGAAGGACGTGGTTTCCTCTTCTTCCCCTCTGGCAGCATCGCAGTGGGGAGCTGTGAGGCTGCCCCCAACCTACCTCGCAACTCCCTCTGTGCAAGAATGAGCTCAGCAACATACATCCTCTCACTTTCACAAGTGCATACGTGCACATCTACAGCGCTGTATGCCAATAAACCCATTTTCTTGGAGCACCTACACAAGCTGCAATATACGGATCGTGTTTCGCAGCGCGACAGTGAGAGGCAAACACCTCCCTCTGTTTGTGGCTCATTCTATCTTTCTCTTCTCTCCCCAACCACACACGCCAACAGCTTTCTGCTGCGAGGCTTTCCCCCCCCCAATGCTTACAGACAACTATAAATTAGGATAACCAAATTTGATTTATTACCTCCTACACCTCCCCCACACAAGTGTGTTCGAGAGGAAGCAAAAGATTTGTGCTGTTAAAGTGTTCAAAAACAGCAGGAACCCAGTGCGAGGCCGCAGTGGGCCAAAAACCTCAGACTAGATGACCTCCAACAAGGACAAAATTTATCTGGACGTCTCTGTGAGCATCTGTCTCACTGTGTAAGTGTAGAATAGTGTCTGTGTGTGCATGGCTGGGGAGAGATATCGCACAACTTAAAGCCAACTCTCAGACGAGGACCCAGTGCATCATTCTTGTCTCATCTCAGCCAGTTTACTTACAAACTTTTAGTGCAGAGTTTTAAAGCCAACAATGTGAATGGACCCTTATTTACATGCTGCATTCATTTCAAAGAAAGTGGAGTGAGTGTAAATTGTTATTCAAAAAAATGTGGGTTGTTCTGCTTCCTGGCTGATCCACTTCGGTATCATAAGGGAAGTGACAGTAGCTTGAAGGAACAAAGCAATAAGTAAAAATTAACATAAATTCACATGGTAATGTATTCAGCATTGGGCAATGACTTTCCACATTACAGAGGGACATGTTTTTAGAAAAAAAATTGTGTTTTGAGGAGAGCAAAGCAGGAAGAATTTGCACAGGCGTGCAGTATAATGAACAAATATTAGCAGTGATATTTGGGATTCAAAATGAAGATAAACTATTCCAATCTCTGGAGCCCAATTGTGTGTCGACGCACACACACACACACTCCGTGCTGAATTCATTACTGAAGTCTCATCCAGACGTTCAATGCGTACACAAAGGAATTGTTCAGCAAAAAAAGAAAAAAAGGCCTACAAGTTAATCCAAAAACGACTGTTTTATCAACAATGGCCTCCAACGGTGATATTGGCACCTGTGATAAGGTTGAAGAGAACTGTGTAATTTGATTTCACGATGCAGCACACACACACATGCCAAGTTTTCCTCCTGCCTTCATTCAACCCAACCGCTGAGCATGACGACAAATGCAGTCACAGAATTGTGCTGCTCTGTAATTAAATTGAGATGTGGGGTCAAAATTCCCAATAGATTGACTGGCATGAGACAAAATATAAATTGGCTCTCCTCTAACTGACTTTATAGAAATAATTACATAAGCTGTATTTATAACTGCTATTAAATTAGGAAAAAAGGACAGCTCCTGTTAAGCACCACAAGAGAGAACTAAAGTAAAATCCCAGCCCATTTAGCTCAGCTTGCTCTGATTCTTTAGAGATCATGATGGGGGGGGTAATTGAGGGTACAGAATATATACAACGTACAAAAAAAATGGAGACGCACGTTACCTTTCCGAAGTTCTCCCTTCCCGATGGCCCGCAATATCTGGAAGTGGTCAAAGTTTACTGTGAAGAAAATGAGAAGCATTTACTAAGAATGTGTCAGTTTGAGATGAGGTATAAAAGAGTGAGCACAACATGTACAGTACTGTGCAAAAGTCTTGAGCCATCACTCATATCTTTATTTGCTTCCAGGGGGCCAGACTTTCTTATAATTTTTAAAGTGGTGTGGAGCAATAGTTCTCCAGCCTCTGAAGCTCCGAGAAAGTGTTTCTTTGAAAAGCATTTCGCTTTTTCATTAATTTTTAGTCTAGTATATATATATATATATATATATATATATATATATATATATATATATATATATATATATGTGTGTGTGTATATACATATATATGTATGTGTGTATATATATATATATATGTGTGTGTGTGTATATATATATATATATGTGTGTGTGTGTATATATATATGTGTGTATATGTATATATATGTGTGTATATATGTGTATATATATATATGTATATATGTGTATATATATACATATGTGTGTATATGTGTATGTATATGTGTATATATATGTGTATATGTGTATATATGTATATGTGTATATATGTATATGTGTATATGTATATATAATGTATATAGTATATATGTATGTGTGTATATATATGTATTGTGTATATATGTATATGTATGTTATATATGTATATGTGTATAATATGTATATGTGTGTATAGATATGTATATATATGTATATGTGTGTATATATATGTATGTGTGTATATATATGTGTATATATATGTATATATATATATTTTTTTTAACCTTGACCTATGAATCATTCAAACCTAAAAGAGGCACATCAGTCAAAGGAGTGAACTAGTGTTGTATGAACCAGACAACTTGGCAAAGAACCAATTTTAAATTGTCTTTAAACACTTACCTCTTGCAAAAACACATTATTTGTTCTCATTTCTTTAGTTGAAGCTACACAAAAAAATACAATCTGACAGGCATAAAATAGTATTTTTGCACCAACAAGGTGATTCCCAAAGCTATTATCTGAAAATAGCTAATAGTTATGCACACATATTGCACGCTTACTGCTTAATGCAGTAGAAATCATACCTGGATAAGAAAAATAAACACACAAACACAGTCATGAATTAGCCTCCCCAGAGCCCGGACCTCAACATTACTGAAGCAGTGTGGGATCAGCTTGACAAGAAAATTGAACAAAAGCAGCCAACATCCAAAGAAGAGCTTTGAATGTCCTTCAAGAAGCCTGGAGAACTATTCCTGAGGGCTACTTTAAGAAATGACAAGAAAGCTGCCTCAGAAGAGTTCAGGCTGTGTGGAAGAATAAAAGGTGGTCGTAACAAATACTGACCTTCAAGGTTGTTAGAACTGTTACATCACATATTGTAATTACATGTATATTTGCACAGTTTCATAAATTGTTGCACACAGTTCCAATTTTCCTATCAACATATAAAGAAATGAGGGGGTGGCTCCAGACTTCTGCACTATACTGTATAAGAAATACAGGTATCAAACCGATCATCGTTTCTTTCTAAAACCAGACTTTCTTTGTGCGCTACACACTGTACTAGTGCAGTTACGCAGCACCTTTGAGATTAAAAGTTTTTTCCACAAAAATACAAAATGAGAACACTGTGGGGGAGGCTAATATTTATTTTTGATAATGAAACGTGTGAAAAACTGAAAAACAATATAATTAATCTGAGCAGTCAAAATATGAAGTTTGTTTTTCTGGAGGATCTGTACAGTGATGCACCAATATAGTATCATGTACTTTAACAATACACAAATAACATTACTTATGAAGACTCAAGACCCAATTAATATAAAATTAAGTACTTTTCAACTTCACACCAGTATAACAAATATTACACACAGCACAATAAAAAAATTTTTTTAAATGAGTCTGAGCTACGTCACAGAAAATTGGACAGATTTTCATAAGTTATTATCATGATCAACTTCTACATGCTTACATTTGAGCAAATGGAGACGTTTCAAGTGAAGACTAGAGGCAGAGGAGCTGTATTTCAGAAGGACAGTCCAGCTCTCAGCACTGCAATCACTCATATTATTTTATTTCTTTTTCCTATTTCAGTATGCATAACAGCACAGCCAGATGTTTTCATTCATTGCCACTGGAGTAGATCCCGCACCGCAAAGCGGCATATACATGTGGTCGCCTGCTCCACCCCTGAGCCACCCGGGCACCCTCAATGATCATTTTGTTTTTACCTCAAAATATCCATCATGGTCAAGCATGAAAAAAAGAACAGTCAAGCCATTATCTTAAAAAAAGGGGTTATCAGTCTACTTTTCATCTTACAGTAATACACATTGTTCTGTATGGCAATACACATTGTCTTGTATAGTAATACACATCTTTTTGTATAGTAATACACATTGTCTTGTGGGTCATTAATAGCAAGTTTGCATTTTTCTTATTTAATATCAGAGTAAAGTTGGCTTAAAGGCAAAGGAGCCAAAACTGAGGGGCTGCAGCAAGGCCCAGTAAAATGATAAATAAGCATCATTTTGAACTGCGAATCATGGAAAGCTGCTCAAGAATAAGAATATTAAGTTGGAAATGAAAATGAGCATGAACAAAATAGGTCCCCTTTAACAGATAAACACTATACAGAGTGGAGCTGCTTCTTTAAAAACGAATCTCTTTGGCTGAGCACAAACACAGATATAAGTACTCAGGGATCATATTATCCACACAACAGCCGAGATCTGTTTGCTGCAGTTTCACCAACTCAGAGTTTAGAGTAATTAGCTAACGCTGAATAACAGTTGTTATTATGGCCAGTAAAATCGGCAGTGGGTAACTCTGACATTCAGCAGCTTGTTAAGACACTGCAAATTAAGTTACAATTAAAATAGTGAAATGTTGGTTGTATTTTCTTTCCTGATGCATGTGAAAGGTTAGGGCTTATGTCTCCAAATGCACTGGAACTGAATTAAAGCAGAGAAATGAATCACACAGTTAGTATGTTCTGCATGTACTACTGTATAATGTTGTAATGTGGGCGGATGAAGACTGCCACTGATGGACCTCCTCCCTGGCCTTCTGGTCATCTGTGTTACTGATTGAGATGCCTCTGTTTTGTGTGTGTGTGTGTGTGTGTGTGTGTGTGTGTGTGTGTGTGTAACAGTGCCCCAGGCAGATAACGGCACAGCAGGTATGACACTAAGTCGTGCGGCTTCTCCTTAAAAGTCACTCAGCGCCCTGTCCGTGTAGACAAAGAGCAATCATCGGAGAAGAGAGCACAGACTGGGCTCCTCCAGGCAGACCCACTGCCTCTGAGTGCTGAATGAGAAGGTAGACCTCCACAATGCTAGCTGCTTTCAAAGACAATGGTGCGGTTTCTGTACTTTGTCTGGAAGATACTCTGATCCAGTCCTTCTGTAAGTGGCTAATCCTCTCATATGACATGGCTCTGGCTGCACCTTGGGGCCAGACACTCTACTGTAATATAGCTCTCTTTGTGATATTAAAAAGGATAAAGACAGGAAAGGAAAAACTGAATACAGCATGGTATCTTCACAGATTCACCAGGTCCTTTATCCAGTAAGAGTGATGATTCATTTTCTCATCTGGGTACTGTGCCAGTATAGAATATACTAGCAGATGGACAAACAGGTTTGGAAATCCCCTCCCCTGACTAAGGTTTCTGACATCAGAAGTGAGGTGGCTGTCTGGCAACTTTTGTGCCTTTACCAAAGTGACATTCTATTATTCACACCCGCTTCGTGCTCTGATGGTCCAGGTCTGCAGAGGTGACAAAGTAAGTTGTGCTTGAACTTTTCTCTCAAGGTCTCTTCTTTGATTATGAAACTTTTCCCCCATGCATTCATGTGGCAACATAATGAATGGCTTCCAGGAGAGAGTGTCTAAAAAAAAAAAGAGTGCAGATTGGTCTGCATTGCCCTTTGACATTACTGCTGTAAAAACAAATTATTTTCTCCCTCATCAACAGTTGCTTTATTAAGAGGTGACAGCAAAAGGCAACGAATACAGTAATTATCTTTTTTGTTATCTTAGCAACCATCCTCATTATCAAGACTATCTTATTGTCCAATGCCGTTCACTCAGTTCATGATGAGACTTCCTCGGTTTGCTGCACATTATGATCCAAAACATTTCTGTCAAGTCTATCCATGTTAACCATTAACTGTAGCATGATAGCAGGGACAGCCTTGAAAGCTGGTGGACTCTGAGTCTGCACACACAGTCACGCAAATTGGCAAACTAATGTTTCCCCAATAGTGCTTGGACAAAATTTTTTATAAAAAACTTGGATATCTGGATATACAGTATGTCTGTACCCTGGCACTCCTTGAGCCAAAAGTGAATTAAAGCTGAAAGTTGGCACTTCAGTCACATCCTGATTGTTTGATTTAAAAATCCACTGTGGTGGTGTGCAGAGGCAAAACTACATAACAAGAGCATCGCTGTTTTGGATTCATAACAGGGGGGAAGGCAGAGGGGTGGGGGTCAAAGTGCCATTATAGAAAAGTCAGTGAACAAGTCTGTGAAGTTTTATGGATCTAGCATGAACAGTATGGATCTATGGTGTGAATTTGAAGATCCTACGTCACATCATTCTCCAGTTGTGGCCAACATTAAAGTTTATGTGGAACAGACAATACCACTGGCACCGATACCACACATCCCAAAGGTGCTCTATTGGATTGAGATCTGGTGACTGTGGAGGCCATTTGAGTACAGTGAATTCATCATCATGTTCAAGAGACCATCCGACCATCCATCTATCCATCCATCCATCCATCTTCTTCTGCTTATACGGGGCTGGGGCAGCAGCCTAAGCAGAGACACCCAAACTTCCCTCTCCCCAACCACCTCCTCCAGCATATCCAGGGAACGCCAAGGCAGTCCCAGCTCAGAGATATAATCTCTTCAGCATGTCCTGGGTTTGTCCTGGGTTTGCCCTGGGTCTCCTCCCAGTAGGATATGCTGAGAATACCTCACTCAGGAGGTGCCCAGGAGGCATTCTAGTCAGAAGCCTGAACCTCCCTCAACCGGCTCCTTTCAATGCGGAAGAGCAGCAGCTCTACACTGAGCCCCTATTGAGTGACTGCACTCTTCACGCTAACACTAAGGGAGAGGTCAGCCACCCTTCAGAGGAAGCTCATTTCTACCTCTTGTATCCACAATCTTGTTCTTACGGTCACTACCCAAAGTTCGTTACCATAGGTGATTGTGAGGACTTAGATCAACCAGTAAATCAACAGCTTCGCTTTCACGCTCATTCCCTGTGGGAATCAGAGCTTGAGTTTCCTGTTCTTAGCTGATAGGAGTGGCACCCAGTGTGGTCTTCTGCTGCTATAGCCCACCTTCTTCAAGGTTCAACAGGCTATGTGAGACACTCTTTTAAATACTTTGGTTGTAATAAATGGTTATATGAGCTCCCATTGCCTTCCAATCAGCTCCAATAAATTTGGCCATTCTCCTCTGACTTCTGACATCAATAAGGCATTTTGGTCCGGAGAACCGCTGTTCACTGGATATTCTCTTTTCCGGATCATTCTCTGTAAAATCTGAAGATGGCTGTGCAAGAAAATCCCAGTAAGATCAGCAGTTTCTGAAATCCTGACCAGTCCATCTGGCACCAACAACCATGCCACATTCAAAGTCACTTCAATCACCTTTCTTCTCCATTCTGATGCTTGACATGAACTTCAGCATGTCTACATGCCTAATTACACTGAGTTGCTGCCATGCGACTAGCTGATTAGCCTTAACAATTAGTCGAACAGATGTATCTAACAAAGTGGCCGGTAAATGTGCATTCTGTTATGGCTCATCAACAGAAAGCTTGTGGGGTTTTGTTTCTCCACTTAATATCAGTCAAAAAAAATCTGAAGGGCCGTGAAAGGATCGACTGGGAACTTTATCCACACAGGATCAGTGCGTTCTACAAAGACTTGACTAAACCCTGAATCTTCACACAACACTGAAACACACTGCTGACGTTATGTGTTAGATGGTATTCACAAATACCTAATAAATGTTCATTCAGCATCCTTAGAATATGCTTCTGCGTGGTACATCATGGCACAATCAAAAAAAAAAAATCCCCCTCAACTGTTTGTTGTTGTTGTTTTTGTTTTTTTGGGTAAGAACCATCGATTCGTGCACCCAGTATTGCAGCGCTTCCTAGAAGTATGAGTCATCGGGTAATGGGAAATGAAACAAAAGTACCCCCTCCTCCTCCTTTTATCCAGCCTGAAAGGAGCTGCTCTTTAGAAAAAGGGGCAAAGGACTTACAGGCCTTGTTCCACGCTGAGGGGTAATTATTGTGGACACAGCCATTCCTGGAACCATCTCTTCGTGCACAAGGCTGACAGAAAAGAATTGTGGAAGTAATATAGTTCATTAAGTCTTTAAATCACAACATGTAGTGGACTGTCACTATGCTGGCAAAGGTGAAGTGCCTACAGTTTACAGCAACACAATGGTTATAGTATAAACTTTCCACCTTGACAATGATGAGGGAGCTTTAGATTTACTTGTCAAATTTAAATTCAAATTCTGCATAACTAACTATTCAAATGCAATTTTAGTGGAAGCGCTTTCATACTACTCACAGTGAGTGCCCTGCACTTTTCTATGCATGTGTCAAGTGTTTGACTTCTACACAGTTCCCACAGCAGGTGTTGAACCACATGATTGAAGGACATTCATTAAACAAACAAGGGAACTCTTCATGTACAGTTACATCCACACCAAGCAAGAAAGGGCTCAATTCCCTTCATCTGCTCCATGATCACGTTTGTGAAAATAATCTTTAAATTGATAGAGGACCGCTGATTGTTTTTGTAATTTGTGTCATGTCACGGTCAAGTGGTACTCCAGAGAAACATCAAGATGATGTGGCTGCAGCAAACAGCATGCCATCTCCATCAACCACTCTCAGCTTTCACCGGACAAAAGACGACGGCCAAACGCTGCAGGCAACTGGAGCCTATAGTGTTAGTGAATGGTTAGTGAATGGAATTCTCCCATTATCATGGAGGTAATGGGGGAATGGCAACATCTTTTCCTCCTATGGGGGCTGTAAGCTGCTGAAACACAAGGATAATATGCTGAGTAGGCTCCACAGGGGTCCTCAGTGGGAGACTGGCTCCTGTGGAGTTGATGTTGGCATAAAGCCCATGTCAAATGGCATAGAAAGAGAGAGTCCGAGAGAATGTGTGTGTATTCATGTGTACTACCACTCAGAAGTTTGGGGTCACCCAGAAAGTTTTTCATTTCCAGAAAACACAACGCAGGTGAATAAACTTGGGCCACAATGATGGGAAGATTATGGAGAGAAACAGCTCATGACCTTGAAGCGTACCATATTATCTGTCAGAGGTAGTGCAGGTGATGTTATGGCATGGGTATGTATGTCTGCCAGTGGAACAGAGGCACTGGTGATGTTTATTGGTTATGTGACTGCCCACAGACGAAGCAGGATGAAGCCTCTGAAAACGGGGAACTGTGTATAAAACTGGCCGTCATCGCTAAACAGGTAGTTCACTGTGGATGAATACAGAGGCTAAATTTCAAACTGTATATATGACAGAAAATAAACTGTACATCCACTTTAAGATGCAGACTTTGTCATTTTAACACCATAAATTCAGCTTCCACCAGCTGTTGGCAGTGCACCTAATATAATTCTAAACTCTGCTAATGGATGTTTTTGGCAAATGCACCCATGCTTTTATGCATCTAAGCTTGAAACAGGTGATTTACGATGCTTTTGTTTTAGTTTTTGCATGCTTTCATCTTAGCCCAAGCTGTGAAAGTACCCTGTCAGTCACCTCACTCTGTATAAGGAGAAAATGAATATGATTTCAACTCCATATAGCTCATCTCACTCCAGAAATACCATCTAATTGTTTGTCAGTGTGTCTTTGACTTTCCGTCAGTACCGATAACATTCAGAGAAACTCTCTATTGCTTCCTGCCATGCGAGATGGACCCGTTCTCACATCTCTGTTGCTCAGGAGCAACTTCAAAACAAAAATGAACAAAAATCCAATAACCTTGATGGCACTTGCTCGGGGAGCTTCATATAAACTCATCAAAAACTCCACTTATTTCTATGATGACTGCACTCAATTGAATCAACTGTAATACAGGGGATGATTAAAGCAGAAAGAGGGAAGGCGAACAAGGTGAACTATGAGGAGGGCACCTTCCTGACCATGATGAAAAATACATTATGCAATTAGATCATTAACCTTGCTAATAACACGCTGCGAAATAATACATTAAAGAGTCGACTTTCAAAGCCATTTTCTTTAACTAGATACTTTAATAAAGGGAGATCCAATGCAAACTGCAGCCCAGTTAAATAGTTTATATTTAATCACAGAGAGGAAGAATATGCTGAGACATACAAAAATTCCTGTAGTACTGTATATAAGAGATAATATGACTTCAGTGTGCAGCACAAAGGTTCTAAAGTCATGTTTGGACAATTATGAATCTTAAGATAATGTATATTTCATGAGAGGTTCTTTATTAATCAACATCGCAGCTGACTTCCCTGCATAAAAAAAAGTTGTGTGAGGGAAGGAGTGGTGGCAATCGATCCAGAGCGATGAATTATGAGTTCCACTCATATACAAGCACACACAGAAAAGAGAGCTTTGGCAAGATCGGTTACAAACACATGCTTGGGGCTGTTTTCTTTTCGGAACCACCATTATTAGAGGGAATAACTGAACCTGTAGGATTCGATGTACAACCATTCAGAGAGAGGATGTTTAGGTACGATTTATGGATGCTCTGATTGCTTTCCCAAAAATTCATTGACTGTCATTGGTTACTGCCAACGGCCGTGGCCAGTGTGTAATCTATTGTGTTGCATCATTCTGTGTCTTGGATGCTATTTATAACCCCAATTCCAAAAAAGTTGTGACATTGTAAAATGTAGATAAAAACAGAATGCAGTCATTAGTGAATCTCATAAATCTCACGTTCAAAGCAGAACACAGAAAACATATTAAACTAGACAATGTAACATCTTAACAAAAAACTATTAGGTCATTTTGAATTTGATGGCAACATCTCAAAAAAGTTGGGAAGCGGCCAACATAAGGCTGGAAAAGTAAGTGGTACAAGAAAGAGACAGCTGGAGGAACATTTTGCAACTAATTAGGTTAATTGGCAACAGGTCAGTAACATGATTGGAGATCATTACATATGTTGATATTTGGCAGTCTGCAAATCAGACACTTAATCACTTTACTACTGTATATTACTGCACTGCACTGTTTGCACATCTGCCTCTGCAGTTTCTCAGAAGTAAAGAAGGGCAGAGGCTCACAAATCTGCAAAAAACTGTCTACAAATTGTGGAACAAATTCAGAATAATGCACTTTAATGTAAAATTTTAAAGACTTTGAATATCTCATCATATGCAGTACATGAGATCATAAAAAAATGTCCCAGAACCTGGAGAAAGGCCGAAAATCAACACTGGATGCTCATGATCCTCAGACGGCACTGCTCTAAAAACAGGCATGCTTCTGTCATGGAAATTATTGCACGGGCTTAGCAACACTCCCAGATATCACTGTCTGTGAAGTTTGCTGTGCCATCCACAAATGCAGGTTAAAGCGCTATCATGCAAAGAAGCAGCCGTATGTGAACATGAGCCAGAAAATCTGCCACCTTCTCTGGGCCAAAGCTCGTTTAAAATAGACTGGGGCAAAGTGGAAAACTGTTCTGTGGTCAGACAAATTGAAATTTGAAATTCTCGGAAATTATTGACACTGTGTCCTCCAGACGAAAGAGAAGAGGGACCATCCGGCTGGTTATTAGAGCTTGGCTCACATAATGGACGGATCAAGCTGAGCTAGAATGCTCCCAAGGTCTGTAAAAGAAGCAAAGCAATGTAAAGGACTGCAATGTAATATTGTTGATATCAGTCAAGCTTGAGCACAGTGATCTATGGTTACACTGATGAAGGATGATCTGGGGGATTGACGATGATCAAAGTGGTCGCCAATAGCCTGGCGATTGAGCTCAATCATTTTTGAGTGTTTCCCATTAATTCATTGAATCACTGCTATCAGTATTATCAGATTCATATTAAATTGAATCAGCTTTACTATAGTTTCATGATATGACTGAGCAGAAGACTGCCCAATTCTAGACTGATCTACACAACACCACTTAAAGCAAAGGGGCTGAGCTGGTAATACTAGATCTCACTAAGAGTCAGTCATTTAGAAACTGTAGCCAGTATCAGTCCCTTTCATCTCTTCACATACAGTATATCTGCCAGAAGCCAACACTTATAAGTTATTTTTTGCTTAAGCTAGGGTTGGGTTGGGGTTGGCTGGCTGCTTGTTTTTTGTTTTTTTTTATTATAATCTGCTAATGTAGGGGTGTAGGACTTAAGGACTGAATTTCAATGGGTCTCACATCCCTCCTTAAAAACATGCAGGGATTTCTGCGTGAACTTCACAGTGTCGTCTGTGGCCTGTTTTTAATACATATCATCTGTCGAACAGCGACGTTTAGCTTACAGACTCCTAGGGCTGATTGGAAATGTTGTTAAAAGCCTTTGAAACGATCCACATAACAGCACACTGAGAAACGTTCTCAACAGGATTTTATAATGAATCCTCACATTTCTTTTATTCCCTGCAGATGGTGGATACCACCGTGTGTGTAATAAAGCAGGAAAATTCTACCAAGTTCACAGAGATGATTCACATTCTGATAAATGACTGCCCATTCTGAGTGCTGATGCACCAGACATCTCCCTGCTTAATAATGCAGTACAATGATGGACAGTTTGTACAAATCCCAGGGCAAATGCAAACAAATAAATCATAATGAAAAAACGACTTTTGAAATATTTGTAATAATGAACAAATATCAAGGGAAGGCTGAGTCCTCTTAGAAAGTAAAGAAGCTTGCTACAGAACGTGAACCCTGAAATGTTAATACAGAGCACATTTAGAGTACGACCCAGCCATCATATCACACTGAGTGAATGCACACTGTGTGGACAAGCCCATTGGAGTGGGATCAAAAAACCTCCTAGCATTCGATCCCTTCCTGTTACGTCTTTTGAGAATATGCTTCTGCTTCTAATCCAATCCTGTGCTGTCTGCTCTGTGCTATGTTATCAGTGCATGTACCAGTCATTTCTCAGGGCTTTGCTGACAGGTTTCCATTTGCATACACAGTGCACGGAACCAGTGTGCCATATGCTTGGAGGCTTTATTGCATTTGCAGCAGGCACTGTTGGATGATGATGAGGGCTATGTGCTTTGTGCAAGTTGTCATTGTGGTAGACAGAAGGATCAGAGTCTAAGTGCATGTGACTCTTCACTGTGCACGTGACACTACACAGTGCAGCCAAGTAAGACCTGATCTAAAAAAATGCTTGCTTTACAGCAGCTTCTTCTCCCACATGATTACTGAATATTTTATGGCAGTAGTAAGCCATATTTCATGGTCTGTAGTAGTAGAGCTGCTACTGGGACAACCCTACACTCTTTGATATTGAGCATTGTATCGAATGGAATTTAGAGGCCACAGGAGAAGAGCATACAATACAATTCAGCTCATTTTGCATTCAGTGTTTCTCAGGCCATCTCGATTTCGACTTTACATTGATTTTCTTTGATCTTTATTGATGGGATTCTCTCTATAATGTCTGGCTAAAAGCAGAGGAAAGGTCGCGTGTTATGTGGATGGCATGAAAGGGGCAATCGTTAAAGTTTGCAGCACCATTCATTTTAAGAAGTTCCAAATATTAGACCATGCTCAAAAGATGCCTTTCCATGAATAAAAGTGTATTCAGCAGACTGTGAGAAATATGGGTCACAGATACACTACTTGTTTAGACAGATGAGACTCCTGCCTCTGAAAGGAGCTCCTTAAAGCTCGGTGTTTTCCTGTTTACTTAAGAGATTTGTATGCAGCAAAAGTTTACTCTAAAACTATTGACACAAAAAGCAAGCGCTTGCCTTCTTCAGTTTCAAACTCACATGACAGGAAAGTTACATCCGCGCCCTCATGAAGGCCACATTTGATGAATCTGTTTACTTAAATCACTATCATCACTGAGCAGCCATCATCATCATTTTCTCCTTGTACACTAGAGTGCTAATACAGCCTAATTGGGGGGCTCTTTAAACAGTGCATCTCATGAATATTCACAAACACAAAGGAGCTCATTGTCTTTACAGGCCTGACGGGTTTTCAGCCATGGGTCTCGACTGATAATTCGACAAGGATGACGAGGTACATGCAGAGGGTGCGTCCGTGCAAACGTCTACTGAATAGCAGCGGTAAGCCAACGCTCCCTCTGGGCACAGTATGTCTTCTTATACCATCTTTGAGTCTCCTCACATGTGCGTTAATTTGCCGTGTTTTTTTCTGATCTTCTTTCTGTCAGCTTTTATGGCAACACAAAGGAGTCATACTGCTGGAAAATTAATGCAGCCATTAAGGTGTATTCTTTTTAAATGGCTCTGTGTGTGTATGCGCACCTCTCTAATGTGATGAACCTCTACTCAGAAACAACAACTGGTAGAGCATGTGACTCATACACCATACCTAGTTGCTACGGTTACTCATCAAATTAAAATGGAATTGACCAGCTGGTACCTTAAAGAAGATCAGTGTAGGAAAAGGTCAGGGATGTGCCTGTCAGCTGACAACGTTTTACTGAGTGTTTCATTATCAGTTGATAGAAACTAGTTTTTTCTCCCTAAGCAGCCATTCCTGCTTATTTCCACATCCATTATTCACCTCCTGCATTCTTCTCCCTGACTGGAGAGACTGGTCAGTAATCCTCTTGAAGGTAGCCAGCCTTCTGTTCCAGCTATTTTTCTCTTTTGTTTCTACTTTTTTGTTTATTGTTATGTGAATGAGGTAATTACTCAGAAACCTGTGCATATTCTTCACATTTTCCTCTGAAAAGAGGGGAAAAAACTATAATCTGGTAAACCGTTTCTGTCTAGCCTGCTTTTTGCAGAGCGGTCCAATCAATATTCCCCGTTTACCAGCAGGGATGTTCTGATTCAAGTTTTTCTCCATCGATTTTGACCACGGAAAGTTTGAAAGTGACATCAGTGTTACCCACAGATTTATAGGCTATATGTGGCAGGAGTGGGGGTTGTGTGCAAGAAAGGCATACATTAATTATTAAAAAAAATTCAGTTGATATTTCTCCTTTGCAAATAATTTATCTGCCCAATAATTTATGACAAATGTAGCAACACCAAGGGGCTGGAGCTGAAAAATGAACGCTTCATCTGAGACAATCAATCAATCAATCAATCAATAAATAGTTGTAGTTCCTTTGTAAAATAAACCATGCCATTTTAGTTTTGGTGAATGAAATTCTAGTATTTAATCCTTTAGCACTAATTAGTCAACATGTGCACCTCTGCATTGCTTACAGATGTTAACAGAACAGGACAGAAAACTATTTAATGTGCATCAGCAGCATTTTGCCTGCAAATTAGGTCTCTTATTCTTTACCAATAGAGATTTAGCTGTGTATTCAGAGACAATGGTAAGACAGTGGTACTACAATTTCAGAACTTACACTACTTCTCTGATAGGAGGGTATACATATATGAGTGAACAGTATACTTGAGCTGCAAATTTGCTTGTGGTATGAAAAACCCACACAAGTTGAGTAAAGCTTCCATAAACAGGGAGCTGTGGTGCAGAGAATGAAGAAGGAGATCTGAATTTGGACTGTATCATACATCTTAAGGCGGTCAAGAAGAAGAGGGTGCAAGATGAGATCGCTTCAGATGATAATTCTGCACTGCAGCATGGGGACTCTCGCATGCACGGCACTGTCACAAAGAAACATCATCTGGACTGTGTGAAAACTTCTGAGGTTACCATGGCAATCAACCCTTTTGTGCTGTGTGTTTGTCTCTGTCTGTTACGTTACGGTGGTGGCGCATCATGTAGTCCCTGCATTGGCATAATTAATTCTGTGTGATTCACAACTCCTGGGCCAGAATCGGCACATTGTGCATTAATAAAACACAGGGAAGGCATTGTGCTGGCCTTACTAGCTATACAGAGTAATTATGATTATCTTGAGCCAGACAACATATATAGATTGTCTACACTTAAAGTCAATGTTGGTGTTCTCCTGCAGCACGGAGTCAAGTTTCTACTGTGAAAAGGCAATGGATTTACAGAAAAGCCCCGCATGACTCCTCAAAGGTCATCAGCCCAAAGCAGCATCATGAATCTTGGTAAGTCTCTGTATAACCGCTAAAGGTGAACAGCAAAACCACAATCACTGCTTCAACAGCTGGATGCCTTTCGAAGCTTAAAGTATTCGGTGATTATTGGGCTCTTTTTTTCCTAACTTCAATTTGAGTTCTGAAAAACCATGAAGGACATTTTTCACAGAAATCTGCAGATGAATTAATAATGAAAAAACTCTGTTTCAACCTCGGTGTCTTTGAGACTTTTTTTTTTTACAAGGTCATTCTGATTCTATTTACTGATTCTTTGCATTGCGACTGAGCAACAAGGAAACCAACATTTACTAGCAAAGCTTTTGTTGTATCAAAATCCTAAAAGTAAGACTTGCCACCCAGCAGCCATTGGAGCAATGCATCTGGGCAGTTATTCATCTAAATCAGTGGGACATGAAAACAAGATGTGCAGAATAACCAGTCAAATCTCGAAAGTTGGGTGATTTTGCCTCAAATTGAGGTTTAAAAACCTTAATTCGAGACAAAATCGCAGCAGGCTATAGTTCTATTGTGCATTATCAATATCTATCTGATTCCCCCAGTGCACTGAACAAATGCAATGCTAATTTATGTTATACAGTTAGACCTCAGTAACACAGGACCAGAGACCGGCCGCTGTGAAATCAATTGCTAAAGTCGCATTCATGCAGGCCTAAAGTCGGTCGGTGACCCCTTGGTAACTACTTGTCAAAGAATTCACACAACCAGTGGTTAGCAGCAGTGTTAGCATCATTACTCAAAAAAGCTACTTAAAAGAACTTAATTATTCACCAGAGAAAGTAATTTGTTACACTACTCGTTACATTACTTTCACTTTACTCCGTAAAATGACCTGACTGCTCATCACTGTCTCTGTGCAGGTGCTTGCAGAGAGTTGGAAGTTGTGTTAGCAGTATTATGCAGTTGTTTGTGTCCTGGATGCAGTTTTCATTTCACCATTGCACTCTGTCCTTTCGTGCAATAAAAATAAAAGTAATGTCCGTAGCTCCACTGCTCAAAAGCTGTAGATCACGCCACCATTTTCCTCCTCCAGGCACGAGAACTAAATTCAGCTGATTGCAGTGCAAGCAGCTGGAGGGAAAAAAGTATGTTTGATCTGCGATGTGATTACTGAAGAGCCCTTTTTAATGTAAGTAACAACATAATTGTAACTGTAATGTAATTATTGAATTTAGTAATTACATAAGTAATGGCTTAGCAAAGGGACACTGACCGGCCTCTAGGCCTTGGAGAGTGGTTGCTTCTAGTTGGTAGTGTAATATTGACTGCCAAGACTTGCCAGTAGTTTACATGGAAAACGCCTACTTATTAGGAAACACTTGCAAACTACTCCCCAAGTGTAACTAAAAGTGTGATGCAAACCAGAAGCTGGGTCTGTGTGCCTTAAAAGTAAAAGTTGGGCCTCACCACCGCAGCCAACACATTTCAATAGGCGTAACTTTTACTTTTAAGGTAAACGTTCTGTTTCTGTCACATTTCTTTAAGTTTTCAGCTTGAAGAGTGGTTGGCGAATGTTTGCAGAAGAGTCAGCATCTTCCATGCAAACTATGAGCAACTGCAGCAATCTCCGACCACAAGTGTGCAGCACCCAAGTCAACTGATTTCACCCAGTGAGCCAGCAACCTCCAGGAACCACTTGCCAGCCAGCTGAGGAATACACATTATTCCACAGTGACCAGAAGTACTAAAGTCTCTGACTAGTCTCTAGGCCTGTGTGACTGAGGTCTTAGCCATCTACAACTGTATTACAATAACAAGTAAGCGTGCGCCACCACATAGCTGAAACTGTTGTGAACCTCCACAGTACATGTTCGTCAGCACAACAACATAACTGGGTCATATGTTTAATTGTGTGGCTGCTGATTGGGGCAGGGATCTTTAGCCTTACAAAACTCTCCAATAGATTTCTATTTAGGATTCTTTGAGGGGCAAGTTTATTTATCTGCTTATTTGTAACTCACCTGAACATGCTAACGTTAACTTCATTATAAAAAGTAAAACAGATTCTTACATTACACTTCAGGAAATGTTTAGCTTGCCTACACTTTTGAGAGAGCTTCCACTACATTGTTAACACTTTACAAAAACTGATGTATGAGTCAGTGTGTAGACAGCTGCTCTCTGCTTCTTGTAACCAGTTCCAATTAAGAACTGTATCTCAACAGCCAACCCTAACCACCATCTTTGTGCTTGTTCAGTGAGCACTGGTTTCACAAACCACTGGGCTGTGACACATTGTAGTGAAGAAATGGACCACGCTCTGGGGTTAAAATGCCATACTAACCTTTTGACTGTTTGCAGGATACATTAGGAATCTATTTAAAGCATGGTGGGAAATGGAATGTGGTAGAGGGATAGACTGAGGAAGAGCAGTCACAAAGAGCCTCTAAGATAAAAGGGGAAAAAAAAGCAATGTATACTATAAATAGATCTCTATACTGTCCAGTGTGATTTTTTTACAGGCAGAGGTGCTGAGGTAGGAAAAAAGAAAACTACACTCTTTATTTTCAGCCCCTCAAAGGTGAAAAGTACACAAAGGGTTGAAAAATCCAATTTTACTTCCCATACCAGCTGTCCTCAGATTAACACATAAATATATGTTCTTCAGTGGGATGGTGTGATTTCAGGAACTGTTTAATATGCAAACATATGCTGCCTGCATGTATTAACCCAAAGAAATAACCCATATAGTACACGCTTACAGTGAAACAACAGAAGGCGATGATAGACTATATCGCCACAAGTATTTGCTTGTCTGCCTTCACACGAACATGAACTTGAGTAACATCCCATTCTTAATCTGTAGGGTTTAATATGATGTCAACCCACCCTTTGCAGCTATAACAGCTTCAACTCTTCTTGGAAGGATTTCCACAAGGTTTAGGAGTATTTATGGGAATTTTTGTCCATTCTTCCAGAAGCACATTTGTGAGGTCAGACACTGACATTGGACAAGAAGGCACAGTCTCCACTCTAATTCATCCCAAAGGTGTTCTATCAGGCTGAGGTCAGGACTCTGTGCAGGCCAGTCAAGTTCTTCCAAAAAAAAATTGACAGATTAGTTGACTACCAAAATAATCTTTAGTTGCAGCCCTAGGCACAATGCAGTCAGACAAGTACCGTTCTCCTGGCAACCACCAAACCCAGACTCATCCATCAGATTGCCAGATGAAGAAGTGTGATTCCTCACTCCAGAGAACACGTCTCCACTGCTCTAGAGTCCACTGCATCTGATGCTTTGCATTGTGCTTGGAGATGTAAGGCTTGGATGCAGCTGCTCAGCCATAGAAACCCATTCCATGAAGCTCTCTATGCACTGTTCTTGAGCTAATCTGAAGGCCACATGAAGTTTGGAGGTCTTTAGCGACTGACTCTGCAGAAAGTTGGTGACCTCTGTGCACTGTGTGACTCAGCATCCATCGACCCTGCCTTCCACTTCACGGTTGAGTTGCTGTCGTTCCCAATCGCTTCCACTTTGTTATAATCCCACTAACAGTTGACTGTGGAATGTTTAGTAGGGAGGAATTTTCATGACTGGACTTGCTGCACAGGTGGCATCCTATCACGATACCACACTGGAATTCACTGAGCGCCTGAGAGCAACCCATTATTTTTGTAGAAGCAGTCTGCATGTCTATGTGCTTAATTTTATACACCTGTGGCCACGGAAGTGAATGGAACACCTGAATTCAATGATTTGTATGGGTGAGTAAATACTTTTGGCAACACGGTGTATCTCAAACAAACAAGGGAAGAAAAAGACCAAGTACAGACACAGTAATGCCAAACTGTGCTTGAGGTGACTCACAACATACACAGTGCTGTATTTAAGGACACGGACACTGTGGCCCAGTTTTTTTCACCTTAGCAGCTCCAATTTGAGATCGAAGCAGGACACTTTACACTTTGCCCCAGATACACCTGACTTCTGCAAGTCCTCCAGGTATATAGGACAGAGCTGTGTATTCAGTTCAGCAGGCAGGTGGGCACTCACATGATGCCTGAACCAGATTTTCTAACTTCACTCCTACACCTGTAAGTAGCAGTGTGGCTGTTTATGCAAACCTCTGATTTGTGAAGTGAAGCAGGTTTGTTTGCATACGCCTCCCCACCGTCCCCAAGCCCCCAGGGGTATGTGAGGCAGCTGGAAGGGAGGAGCCTCTGTCAGATTTAACACTGGCACATTTCAGCGGCCATTCAGTGAGGTGTATTTCAAGAATGAGAAAAGGGATGTGCGTTTTTGGGTGCCACTAGCAGGTCAGTGAATCTGCATGTGTGTAAATGAGTACCAGTAAACGAGAAACTTCTCAATTAGGGAGAAGAGATTAAGGGAAATACGGTGAAATATCTAGATCACTATAAAAAAAACTGATTTTCAGCCATGTGTAAAAGTGACTGGGTTCCTTAGTGAGCTAAGAGCACGTGGCATGACAGACTTTAAGACACGGGAAGTACTTCTTTGTGCAGCTGGATGAAAGGGAAGATTATTATGTTTAGTGTCCAAAATAATTAAATCCAAAGCCCTTGGGCTTTGGTTTGGGGAGAAATCTGATTACTGACAAACTGCATGTAAACCTGGGTTTTAGAGATATAAACAAGTTCTAATTTTCTGCCTTACCCTGATTTCCCTAAGTAAGTGTATAATGTGCATGCATGCAGTGTGACAAATTCTCTGGCAACTCAACTGACCCCAAAACAGCAACACAAAGAAGAAGAGTGACGGTGGGTGGTTTGGTGTTCTGACAACAAACGGGCAGGCCAAACCACTGGCTGTCCTGTCCTGGCCCTTGTCAGTGATGTTAAAAACAGTGTCACCTTCCTCTGACCTCATTCTCTCAGTTACAAATAGCTTTTCTTCCTGACAAAAATCCAGTCTGTGACAAACGGCCTGTCTTCATAGAAATGATGCTGGCGATGTATTTAGCAATTTGCAAAACACACCGATACTGAATCAATGAGGTGTGCACTTCTATTTAAACATTCCCTTTCTGAGAAGTATCCTGTATCTTGTACTACAATATCTATTTGTAGTGACTACAGCATTATTCAGCTTTTACAAATGCATTCATCTTTAAAACACACACACACACAAAAAAAAAATCCAAATTTCTTGAGAGCCAATGGTTTTTGGATTAAACCAAAACAAGGCTCTTTCCAAACCTTAACTAAAGTGCTTTAGGTGCCCAAACACTGTGGCTGTCCAATAAAATAAGTATTTTAGGCAAGCCCTGTTGGCCCTGTGACTCTGCTTCCACCAATCACAGTAACGAGATCACCAGTGAAGCAAACTGGCTTAAGCAGGCCTGTAGTCAGTATTTTAACATGATAGGCAGCATCTGAGCAAAATTCAGAATCACAGTTATTTTGTCCAATAGTGAGATCACGATTAAGCAATTTCTCACAGACACTGGAAAAAAAAAAAAATAGTGGATTCATCACATTTGAAAGAAGAAGGAAAGTGTCTCTGTAAGATGATTTCATTGAATTTCAATTGCAATTCAAAATGTAAAAAGTAAATGAATAAATGAATGTGAACTGGAGGAAAGCTACCACAGTCTGGAGGAGGGTGAATTTTAGCTTTTATAGAGATACGAACATTCACGAACGGGATGTGCTGAAAGGCAAATTAAGCCAGTGATTACGAAACAGAATGCAGCACAATAATCACAGAATCTGGAATATCTTGGTTTAACGATTGTTGGAGGCTAAAGTGAAATTAAAATTCAATTAATTGCATCACAGTAGTGAAATAAAGAGGCCGATCTTAGTGGTGTGGGAAACTGATGTAGGACTCAATAATGAGTGTGTTCCACTTGCATTTGTGAGTAAAAAAAAAAAAGATGCATACAGACTATAAAATGAATTCAGGAGCATATGTGTATAAAAAGAAACAAATGTTTTGCAGATTTAGACTTAATATAAAATAAAAATCTAGGAGTAACAGTGGAAACTGTCTCTCTTTTAAAAAAGGTCTGCATTCTTCACTCCCTAAGTTCTATGTTTCATTTCATTTTCCATTTTTTCACAGAGCACTGTCATCTTTAACATGCTGGTAGAGTGAGCAACGATACATTTTAGCATGCTGTTAAGTGCAAAACTTCACGCATTAGCAAAAGACCGGCTTAAGACCTCTAGACTTAGGTTAGACTAACAGGCATCACGTTTTCACCCGCTCCACTACTCCAAAAGCGACATTTCCTTCACGTAGGAGCTGGAGCTAAGGCTGGTGCAGAGATAAGTAACCTTACAGCATAATCAAACAGAGGTGGAGGAAAAAAAAATCCTACGGGCAAAATGAAGCTGTCTGTCAGGGTCAGAAAATAACTTCTTTTCTTCTTTGTAACTTTAAATTAGTTTGTAACTGTAGAACATTATACTACAGTAATGTAGTGGTAACACTACTTGAGAGAGCAGCCCCATGTAAGTTTCAGGGTCTTTAACCTTGTATGATATCAGTGAAAGCTATCAGTGTGTTCCCCAGCTGTGTGCACTGCAATCTTTCTGCCTGTGCTCTCACTGAACCTCTAACCGTGTCCATTCCATCATTTTATATGTATGATTGAGGTGTGAATGAATAGTGTACAGAACTGTAAAGCACTTTGAGTACAATGAAAAGGGCTATATAAGTCTAAGGCATTATTATTATTATTATTTTCCACATTTTGCTATGACTCTGTATTGTAAATGGCCTTAGGCACATTTTCATTGTCTTTTCCACTTACAGGAACATCCTTTTCAGAGGTGGACATGTCTGCTGAGTTGTTTTTATTCTCTGCAGTATCAGTACTTGGGAGGTTTTCACCCCTTCACCACTGAAGCATCAACATTTTCCTCTGCAGTTCTCTCTGGATCATCCTGAGGCGAGTTTTCATTGGCAGCTGGATTAACAACAGCTAAATAGTCTTCAACTACTTCGAAGTAGTTTTTAAGTCAAGCGCATTATGTTATATTACATTACGGTAATGATTTCAAATAAAGGCATTTGCTTGTATCTGTTTATTTACTAGAGGGCTGCAATGCCATCATCAACTTAAAGAAGCATAAGTTTATATAAGCTGCTACCCCAGCCGAAGTTATCAACACATTTCGATCGGAGGACACGAAGCCAGTGACACTGGCATTTCTGCCACGAGACAGGCTACAGTGCTGTGAACAAGTATTTGCCCACTTCCTGATATGTGAGTCCCGATTCTTAGACTTAAAGTTACTTGAACTGTGTGCGGCCATCCCGCAGATCAGCAAGGATGTCCCCAGCTGGGAAGTGGAGAGTTTAACGCAGGTGCTGGGAGCCTCTGCCCTGGCTGCTGTAACTTCCCAGATGCTGTTAAAAGTAGGTATAGTTCATTCAAACTAATTACAGAATGCAGTGAGGTTGGCGAGATGTATGTTTGGCCAGAAGCAACCTTTGTTTTATGAGATGTGCAGGCCCAGAGCTACTGCAGGGTCAGTGGATGTCAAAATCGCTTACTGCCGTAAGCACTGTGTGTGTGCCCGAGGCTGGGACATCTGCTGAACCGAAGTTATAAGTGTGACCCATGACTGTGCGCACACACACACAGTAGCAATGGAGTGTGATGCAGTAGCAAACTCTTGGCGAACTATTACTTAAGGGAGACTTAGGCAAGTATTAATACTGATTTCAATATTTAAATTAAACCAAGGTATGAACTGATGTATGAGCTGGCAGCTATAATAAGTACAGCAGTGATCTTGGCTTAATCACTGTGCATGTTCAGCTGATCCTCATGTGAAAATTGAAATTAAATTCAGAGTCTACTTGAGCTGACCAGTCAGCAAAACAGGAAGCAACAATGGTCAAAGCTTACAGCTGAGAGCACTTTAAATGGAAACATGAAGAATAAGCACCAAAGTCACACTTCCAACCCATTAATGATGTATGATAAAGCTGTAAACTGTGAAAATTAAGGCAGTAAATCATTCTGCAAAAAAAGCAGTTTAATGATATAATCTTAGGCCAAGATGAATGCCACGGGCACTGACATTTCTACCATGACACAGGCTTTTGAACTTCACAAGGAGACCAAAAATGCTTTTAAAAATTGGCTTTAATCTGAAAACACTTTAATGTTGTTGAAACAGAAGGTTTTTGTTTTCTTCATAAAGAGTCTGTCTTTAAGGTGCTTCACCAAGTTGGTTGCGCTGCCAGTCACGAGTTCATCTGCAGTGAGGGGACAGGCTGTGTGCCTGCCTGTCTGCAGTGGTGTGTAATCTGGAGGATGTTGAAAATGAGTATGTGACCCAGTAGTATTAGTATCAATTAGCATCAGAGTATTGATTTTTTTTGACAGCTCTACTCTGTACATATGCCACCTGCAGCAATGACAGCTGCATTTTTCCAAAGGTCACAAAAGTATCGATTGTGTTCACATCCCTACCAGCCTTAATTAGAGCTGTTTCGTGTAAAGTATGTGGAGCTGTGACATTAAATCCACAGGAGAAGCCTGCAAAGTCAATGATAAGTTCAGCCACCAAAAAGCTCCATGTGGAACTCCTTAATAAACAAAAATGAGATCCGGTCTTAATTCCACTCGGTAACTCTAACATGTCACGAGTCACAACAATGCAGGCATTTAAGAGCAGTCTGGGGTGGGTCAATCATCAAAGAACAGCTGAATAGTTCCCAGTGAAAATCAAACGCTGCTTCTGCTTGAGATGTCATCTAGCTGTAATGGATGAAATGTGCCAGTATGCCATTTGAGTTGGAAAATATCTAACTCTCTGAAATCAAGGAGCTGCTGAATTTTGAGATCATTCTTGCAAACTGCATTTGTTGTTGCATCTGTTGTTGTTTTTTAAAGTAGTCAACCAAAAGGAAAATGCATATATTTTAGGAATTTTGTGCACAAATGTTAATAAACTCGACATAGAAACAATGCTGAGATTATCTGAGAACTGGTTTTAATTGGTTTCCGTGGGCAATAACAGATGAGCTACCTGCTAAATGATATGTTGGAACTTACTACAGTGCACACAACAAACATAGTCAAGACAGTACACGTCACACACACACACACACACACACACACATCCTCTAAGTAATGAATGGGATTAAAAACTACAGACAGCTTACATCAGTCAGTCTGTCAGGCAACTTGTGTTGACTTTATGATTTGCAATCCGAGTCTTTATCTTCTCCGATCCACCTCATTTGCTTCGAAGTTGCCTGAGCAAGGGCACCACGAAAATGTACTTACAATTTCATTCAGGTTTCCCACTGGAATTGGGTAGGAGAGTGACACTTCTGTTCCCTCTATCATGAATCTCGCACAGCAATCGAAGCGGCGGGAATGAGCTGAATGCAGGCTGGAAGCAGTAATATATTTCTCCATAAAAAAACTATACAACGGGAGCCAAGTATTGAACTAAACTAACTCAACCTGCAAGGGTGCCCAGAGGTAACACTTTCTTGACTTTAGTAGATGCTCCTTTTATCAATTCTTGTCTTTCATCTCCCTGTGACAAAGACGAGCGGCTTTAGGGTCAAGAATAAAGCTCTTTGTGCTCATTCTCTTTGTACCGGTCAGGAAAGAGCAAATTCAGTGTTTAAAAAACAAAACAAAACCGAAAAAAATCTAACGCAGAGACAAAACTGTCACCCACTGTGACAGCCCGCTTGGATTGCGTTCCTCTTGTCCTAATCCTTCCTCCCCGCACAGACACATACACACACACCTCAATGAGGAAGAGAGACCTTTCTTCCCCCTGTTGCCACCTCAGCATCAAGCTGAGCTCATCTCTTTGAAGACTCCTTGGCTCAGGCACCGGAGCTGCTACAACTGTCATCGCCTGCGCATCACCTGAAGCAAACAAGATTACATAAGACCAGAGAGAGGAACAAAACAAGGCTACTTTTATGAGACTGTCTCCTATGAAGAGGCCTCATCTTTAATGAAAAAGCAGCCGTCTGGGAAAAAGTGATATGTACCTTTACAATACGAGCACAGAGCGTAGGCCTTCTTTGTGGAACACACTTTCATTGGTTACAGCAGGAAAAGCACAGGTTTCAATTAATGAGCGCTGAATTCCAGTTATTGTTCACGCTGGCTCATTGTTAACAGTGTCCCGGCCTAACGGGACGTTTAAAGACACCAGAGCTACTGTTAATGGTGTTAGTAACACCAGTGATTTTCATACTATGACAAGTCAAAAACGCTGCGAAAAAGGTCGACTGAAAGCTGTCAACAAGAACAGCAGGTGCAGTCAGCCACACGTAAAAATATTGTTAGACTGTGACACACACAAGCAGTCTGTCATTGTTAACATAAGTGGAGCCAGCTACGCAACTGCAACAAAAAAAAACCTAAAACAAAAAAAAACCTAACACCACATCTTGATGTGATAATTCTATTCAAATACTGTAATAATCTAATCATGTAATGGCAATAAATGTGGTCTAAATTGGTCAGTTTTTCTATGGAGACCTACACTTTTTTGAGATTTTGGAGTGTGTCTACAGTTGATGCTGAACAAGAGTCCCTGGCTTCCAATCTCTCTTCTAGCTCATCTTAAAGATGTTTGATGGGGTTCAGGTCAGGGGTCGGTGTGGGCCAGTCGGGTTCTTTCATCTTTGATCCTACCATCCTCCCATCCTCCCATCCTACCATGCTGGAACAGAAACTAAACTGTTCCTGCAAAGCTGGAAGCGTGGAATTGTCCGAAAAATCTTGGTAAGCTGAAGCATTTAGATTTCCCTTCACTGCAACTAAGGGGCCCAGGCCAACTCAAACCATTATCCTTCTCCATCAACCTTTCCACTTCTCCAGAGTCAAGTGGCAGTGTGCTTTACACCCCTTCATCTGTAGTTTGACATTGTACTTGGTGATGTAAGGCTTGCATGGAGCTGCTTGGCGTTGGAGACGTATGCCAAGAAGGTCTTGGAGCACAAGTTTTTAGTGCTGATGGTAATGCCAGGTTTGGAAATAGGCAGTTATTCATTCAGGAGAGTGTTGGCAACTTCTCATCAACACTCAGTGACCCCCGCTCTATAATTCTGTGGCTGAGCTGTTGTGGTTCCTGTTAGGATTATTCTGTAAACTTTCTTCTGTTTACATTGAATTATCATATCTTCTGTTTTCATGAGTTTTATATTACACTGTTGTTTTATTTTGAAGTGTACAGGAAATGCATTCATACACATTCTTATATATGTAATACATACAAGACACAGACCCTCACGTAGGCTGCGTATACAAATGTAACTTACAGACATTCTACAGAATGCTAACTACCATATATGGTAAGGGAAGAGCCAAGAATGCTGTTTATTGCATGTTGTAAACTGAGTTTATGTAACCCACGTGACTTTATTGTGAAGGTCTGTAATAAAAGTGGAACAAGGAGGTTGATCCGCAGGGAGACCGCTTCCTCTCTGCCCAGTGAACGGTCACGTCCCTCTGGCCGGGAGCTGAGCTCAGAGGATGGGATTTTTCCTCCTTGCGCAAGTAAAACGGAGAAGCTGTTGGTGAATCTGTTATTTGTTAATTAGAATGATTTTGAACCTATCATTCCTAAACGCTTTCTCGTTGCAGTGATAGTACTTACAGCTGATCGTGGAATATCTAGGATGGAAGAAATTACAGGAATTGACTTGCTGCAACTTTGACCTCCTATTACTGTCACCAGAGGGTGATTCCATTAAGCAACAGGGGGAAAAATGCAGTAAAAGATGTCAGACCGATAGAACATGTAGGATTTAGGGAGATCAAATGATACTATGCAAATCCAAAGATGAGTGCAGTCATCACCATGTCTTGTGTGGAACTCCGGACCTCTAGCAGGTAAACTTTCCATGGCTTAAGTCTCCAAAGACTCTCTACAGCAGTTCTTCAAAGAATAGTCGAATAGTGACCAAAAAATATCAAATAGCATGCCCATCCATACTCTTTGGGGAAGGTGCAGGAACACCGGGATGTGACAATTCTGTCACGGATATTCAGGCTTCTTTGTGTAGTGTCTCTGATTTTTCATGATTCAACTTTAACTCACACATCATACACTTATTTATGTATATCTGGAGCAGAAGCAAAAGGTTGTGCGCAAGCGCTAAAGTGCTCCTCTGCAAATATACAGTGCTTAACAAATGTATTAGACCACCTATCATAAAATCAAGGAAAAAAAACAAACATTTTAGAAATCTGTCACAAACTCTTTTAAAACTAAAAATGACTGAATTCATGTTTTTATACCCAAATTTGATCCGGCACACTGAACTTCTCTGAGAAATCAAATGAATCAAGCATAATAGTCAGCCACTAAAAGCTCATTTTTCTGTGTAGGAATGCAAGTAAATAACTGTGATTTGGTATCTTAATCCAAAAATAATAATGTGATTAACAATTTTTTCTGCTTTTTTTTGTAAAAGTGTAATTTTGAAAATTCATGATTGACAACAGTAATCCTATTTTAGCAGTAAAATATAATTTTTTGAATAAAGAGCTTGCTTTTGCTGGTGGATTAACCATTACACAAACATAAAAGATTATTTTGGTAATAACCAATACTGTTAATTCAGGAGTGGTATAAACCTTACACTGGGGTGGTGGTCTAATAAATTTGTTAGGCACAGTAAGTGAACCTAGTTTGTGACAAATAACAGAGCAGCGAGTCTCGTGCAACAGACTTGCAGACTGCTGATGGCAGTGCTTTGTTCTGTTCTGATTAGATTAGCCCTCCAACTGAAATCCAAGATGGTGGAGTTGGAGTCTATCTGACTGTGGGACTCACCGGAGAGGCAGCTAAATGATATGCAGGACTGCCACAACAGTGTCCTACCTGTGGGTAGGAAACATGACAGGAAAAGCCAGTCAGCAGCGACTGAACTTTCAAAATAAGAGCGAGAGGATTGTCCACAAGTAAACTGATCATTGGATGACATCATTCTCTCGATAGGTAATATATATTTTTTTTTAAATGCAACAATGAGTTATGCTGGCAGATGTTATTATATCTGAGTGAGCGCTTCATTCTATGTTTCCTTATGAGGACATAGTGGTAGTAGAAAGATTAATTCAATCTGAATACTACATATTGAAGATTATCCATGCTCAGCAGTCAGACAGCGCAATATGACCAGAACAGTCTTCCCAGATCTTGCATAACTTACTGCTGACGCCAATTACAGTGGACCACCACTGTGGCAAGAGGCCAGTAGCTGCAGGCAGCCATGAAGTTGAGTGGAATAAAGACAGTGAAAGAAATTGAGAGTCTGCAACCGAGATGAAACAAAGTGAGCGCCTCAGTATTCAGCGCAAGTAATCAGCCATCTATCTTTATCCTAAACCAAATCTGCTTTCAGTGCCTCATGCATTTATCCTTGATGGGAAAAGATGCTGCACACGCACGCAAGCAAGCACACACACACATTCAGGGATAGAAACACACACGCCTACACAAAGAAAAAAAGTTCAGTGTCCACAGAAGTGGAAATTTGCCTTTGGCTTTACATGGATGATCAAACGGATACAACAATATCACGCCACCACAAACAGACAACGCAATTAACAGCATGTTCTGCATTCACAATGCACAACGCACGCATTTTCGAGACTTTGTAGATGCTCTGGAGCAAAAATAACAAGTTCACTACATCTGTGCTGATGCTGAACTGAAGCAGGCGTTTGTCAGTTGTGCACTTTCTCCCGAGTATTGCAGCACTTTCACAACAAGTGCCCTCTTTCAAAGCTGCTCAACAAACTAGCTGAATGCTCCTAGTTCACACGAGGACTTGGAGAGAATGAAGTCATTCTTTGTCTGGAACCTGGCTAACAGTCAACTCCAACTGACTCAACAACTTTTTAGAGCACTTTTTATTAGCCATCCTTATTTCTGTTGGTTCAATGATCCATTATTACTTCTTCTTATTTATTCTATGTTCTTCGTTAGTTCACTAAATAGCTCACTGGTGGAGCGGCTGACACATTCACCTAGCAAAGCAAAAGATCTCTGGTGCGATCCTGGGAGGAAACAAAATCCTTCAGGCTGTGCCACGAAGGGCATGTGGGATAAAAATCTGCCAAATCAAACATGTGGAGCTGCCCACTGTGATGACCCTTGTGAATACGTGATCAGCCAAAAGTAGTTTATTTTACTTAAAGTCTTTGTTTTTCTGATAAGCGATGGCTCAAAATTGTTATGCTTGACTTCTGAATAATTGACACATTTATTTTCTTGATTATTTAATCCAGTAAACAGTAAAAGTAATGCCAGTGGATTTATGTGTCCGTCTATGTCTTCTCTAAATCAAAAGCTGTGATTTTAATGCTTGAGATGCTGCAGTCTTTGCAAATACGATTTTACTTGGTTATATAAATGACCATCCAAATATATTCAGCAACTCTTTTTTACCTTTTTTTTTTTCATCTTATTCATTCTTATTTTGAAAGTTCAATGGCTGCTAAAACAGCTGGCCCCAGACCTTCCTGTCTGATAGACTGGGATCTCATCCCAGGATCAGACAGACTTCAGCTCCATCGTCTTGGACTATTGCTAGTGACGTTCTTCTGCTAGCTGGAGAGACACTCTAAGCAGAACCTGCAGCAGGTGGAGAACTGCTTCATCCAGCTCACCAAAGCTGAAGAGCAGAACTAGGACTACCAGCCACAGTTTGAGACAGTGGAGCTGGAGTTCAACCAGGGATGAGAAACTCAATGAAGAGACAGCTCGGTTATTTATGGTTCATTTAAGAAAGCATGTGCACCAATATAAATCTGTGCAAAACACTGTGTCTGAGGCAGGCTCAGCAATTCCCCAAGCTTTATGCTAAGCAGAGATAACTGGCTGAGGGCGGTATCAATCTTCTCATCTAACACTTGGCAAGAAACCAAATAACTGCCATTTTCCAAAATGTCAAACTTTAACTTTATAATTTCATGAGCCAAGATGGTTGGGAAGGATAGGCTTTACATTTAACAACTTCTGCTCACTCATGAATAAGACAGACTTCTCTCAAATGGTGATAAAACGCACTATTAAATGTCTGATAGAGTAGACTTCATCACCATTTCTCCAAACTCTTATTTTTCCCAAACTCAGTGCTGTTGTCAAAGAGAATTCAAGCGATGTACAAACTAGCAGGATGTGCACCTCAATCAATTCCACAGCCTTCCTTTGCTAATCAAACTACCTGCCAAAAAAGCCCTTCTGGCAGCTACGCTGAGACATCAACCTGACCGCTTGATTATGTTTGCAGCCTTCTGAGCCAAAAGCTGCTCTAATATTACTGCCTAATGTAAGCCATATGCTGTTTTCCAAGAAGCCAAAGGGATACTGTTTCTAAGAGACCTGACAGGCAGCAAGAGACATCTAGAGTCTAAGTCAGCATCCAGAAGGCAGCGCGCCTTTTGCTCCGTTTGTTATCGAGGCTCGGCAGCTTCTCTTTGAGAGAGCTGAACAGGGTAAAAGAGAGCCAGCTGCCTTACGAAGGCGGTGCCGAATCAGCGCATCACAAATGTTCAAGGTGATCAGTCTGACATTAACAGTTGTCTCTCTTTAATGCATATGTGCCCTCCACCCACAGTGCCGACTGTTCTCTGTGTGCAGAAGAGTATTTTCATTGCTGCATAAAAAGGGAGCACGCTCTCAAGTAGATCCCTGTAATGACCGCATTGCATAATTAACACCAAATGCATCTTTGCACCTAAGATCAGACCTCAGCCTGTGCTTCTATGCATAATCACAGCGGTCGTGACAAAGCCAGTGATTAAGACCACGGATGATACTGGTGATGATCCTCCACCAGCTCTCGTGCACGGGGGATGGAAGCTGGATTTTTCGCTGTTAGTGTTTTGTAGGTCAAGCATAAGTGACACCTGCATTATACTGATGATGGGAGGATGATGAAGCTGGTCTCTTCTTCTTCTCTGTTCACACTCGGCATAAACAAACCAGAGATTTACACAGCAGCACAGCCTTGAAGAGGTTCCTCCCTCAGCCTTAAAGTTTCCCTTTAATCACACAGAAAAGCTAAAGAAAGAGAAATGCACACAGCCCTCTCAACAATCATCTCTCCTGCCTTTGATTAACTGCTGCGTGTGAAGGCTGTAAGGCCACTCCAGCAACCACTCCCCTTGATAGTGATCTGAACTACAGCTGGACACTTTTTCTGAAGGCAAGAGCTGTACACTTAATTGGGTTACCCTTGTGTGCAAGAGGGGAGTACTAACACACACATACAGACACACACACACACACACAGAGCATATGACCATATCCATGCAGTGAAATGACCTCATTTACTCAAGTTTTCTGGCCAAATAGTTCTGCAGCAATAGTGGATTTTTTTTTTCCCCTTCTGCAATCCATGGTAGAGATTCAGTGATCCAGTGCTGAGCTTATTGGGCGCACTTCCAAGAGGCTTATATGCCCATACACTCACAAAACATTAACATTACTTTCCATGCATGACACTATAATCTTGTCTTAATTATGCAATTAGCGCTCTGTCTTCAAACACACAATATTTCAGAAGAGCTTATTCAGGCATTAAAGTGTTTCCTCACAGCATGAGCATGGAGATATATACTGCACTTCAGTGGCAGCATATTTTGTGCCTCGAGGGTGGCTTCGGCTTTAGCGAGATGACGGACCTCTCAGAATCTGCCGCTCTCGCCTTTTGCCTTTATGCTCTCGCCACGTACAGTATAGCTAGACGCACATCTCCCTCTCTCTGCTTCTCTAGCATTAATGCCTGCACTTTGAAATGGACATTGAAAAGGAAAGGTGGAGGAACAGGGAGTGAGGGAGAGATGCAGCTGGATAAATGCTGGAAAATAAATGCAAGTTAGGGGCCAGGTCAGTGCAAAACACTAAGGCACACACACTTAGTCTGAAATCTGTATTTTTACAGCTTGAGATCAATTTCAGTGAATGTGCGTGCCAAGTTTGTTTGGGTTTTTTTATACTGCTGCAAGAACATGAGCACAATTATTTGACTTTTTAAAAAATGTTTTCAGGTAGGCATTATGACTGGTTGATTGGTGCGTACCTATTGAGTCTCATATATATATATATATATATATATATATATATATATATATACATATATATATATATATATATATATATATATATATATATATATATATATATATATTTATATATATATATATATATATATATATATATATATATATATATATATATATATATATATATATATATATATATATATATATATATATATATGCACATTCTTCATGGATTTATGGATGGATCACTTTCTGATCATACTGGACAAACTTCCACACTAAAGATGTTACTATACACCAGTGCTGAGGTTACAGGTGATGGTTAAAATGAAATATTGATTAATGTCTTTAATAACTGTGTAACTGTTCTGTTGGTATAGCTTCACTTGCATTTACAGTGAAATTCAATTCCAACAAAGAGGGGAAAAAAACACACACAAAAGAAGAATTTTACTTCCTTTTTTTCCCCCTACAGCAAATATCGCGATAATACAGTTAAAGTGAATTTAAAGCCCGATGTTGTCAGTTAGGACAGCCCACAATATTAAAATAGTAGCCCGGAGGAAGCCAAATGCGCAGCCTAAGTTACACTTTGACAGTGATTGTAAGATTCATCTCATGAATGAAACTTTAGGTGCATATGCATTGTGCTGGGCCATGTGATAAAAATGCAAATCTAAGCTCGCTTTCCTTCTTTTATTATTGCCTCCTGTAGTGGAAAGTTGTGCTTCGAGCCTTCAAAATTTCCCACATGAACACCGTTTGTTCTCTATGCGTAGCAAGCTCCATCTAACCTTTAATTTCCTAACTGGAGCTCGGATAACTTAGCTCCAGCACTGCGCTAAGCTGAAGGATACCATGAAATAATGCCATTACAAGTTAAATATACTCAACAGCAACTTTCAAAGTTAGCCTCACTGTTTGCTAGAGATTTAGTGACCCATGTTTACTTTCCCATCACTTACCATCTTCCTTTTCGTCGAAAACGGGTCTCTTTGAAGAACTGTTGGCTCCCATCCTCTTCTTCCACTTGCCCCAGTGAAACATTGATGCTCAGCTTGCATTCCTCGCCTCTTGGAAGAGAAACTACAGCTCTGTTCGGACCCCCTCCTCCTCAAAACACAGTAACAGCCATGCATTTCACCCAAGCCGTGACCGTTATTTCGCTTTATTTCTCCCCTTATTTGCTCTGCCGACAATTTAACCAGCGCGAGTTGAAGTCCTCAAGGAAGAGGAAAGGAAAGTGCAGCGCTTACCGACGGAGGGGGACGGTATTTAAAGCTAACACTGTTCGCTAAGTTGGAGCTTTGTGCCGGAATAACGGCTCGGTGCTCGTAGTGTTCAGTCGCCTTGCGCAGCCAAGCCGACGGACTTGTGTTTGATGGGGCTTCAAGAGTACGAGCCGCGCCGAGCCAGCGAAAACATAACCGGAAGTCATCCATTGTTCTGTAAAAATAAAAGCTCAAACGCAAACACCATCGCCTCAAATTACCAGATAAGATATTTATAATTTGGTGCTTATTTTTTCTTCATTCATTTTGTTTTCATTATGGGTTTTTTAAGTGTTTTTAGTTTCTTACTATTTTCACTTTTTTATATTGTTTTTTATTGTTATTTCTCATGCATCCCAGTCTAAATAAACATAAGCACCAATGTACATTTTACTTAGGTGGATTTGTAAGTACATTAAATCATTTCAGTCACATTTCTAGTAAGAGTGTTTTTCCCACCTACTTTTAGTTTCAGTTTATTAGCCATAATAACTTTTTTGGTAATGGGAGTGTCATCATAGGCATATAATTGGATTTAATTTACATACGGAACCTGCACTCGCATTAATACAATAATATTATTAGTCAGTAGTCATTATTATTGTTTAGTAGCCATCAAAGCAGCCTACTGAACAAAATTTCGATAAAAATGCATTTGCACGCGAATGAGTAGGATTTTTGTAACCGCTTCCCCTGACACCAACGACAACCGGAAGCTACCAATTAGCATTCCCGCTAGCTTGACTGCTGGGAGAGTAGTGTGGCAGTTGCTGGCCAGTGACTGTAGTCGACGTAGCTATGTATCACAGACTGTCACGCATATCAATACAATAGGAACAGCGTGTGAACGTAAAGCCAGCAGGGTGGCTCAGAACAAAGTGGAGGCTTTCCACAACGGCAACGACAGAGGGAAACCGCGTTTATCCAAATGAACCTCAGTGAATTATTCCACAATCTCATTAGAAAATGGGATGGGTGGAGCCGGATCACTGAGGGGTGGTGGTGGCGATGGGGATTAACACTTTATCTACACAATATGCACATTAGGCTCATTTGCTCTTCTTGCTGCTCTGCGTATAATAAAGTGTATTAAACTAATATGTATAAAAAATGTTACTGAACAACATGTCAAACAAATCGCCCTGTTCGCTTTGCACGTGGACGGCTGCCATAGTTTGTGTTGACCCCGTTGCCATGGTTACAACGTCAAGTCGAGAGACGTGCCTAAAAGTTATTTCGCAGTTTTAACCTATAAGGCGTTTGCTGTGAGAGGATACTGAGCCGTGTTCGCACTGTGAGGAGTGTGTGTACTGAAATAGCAGGTAAGCTGGCACAGTTGTTGAGCTGTTTGATATTGTTAGACTGGTGTTGTCTTCTGGTTGTAAAGCTAGTTTAGCTCGTAGCGAAGTTAGACGACTTCTGTTCATTTAATGTGACACTTGGATGAATTTTCTTTATTCCAGAAAAAGAGTAAAAATCCCTCTGCCAAAAGACACTCGTACATTTTGAGCACACCAGTGAAGCATCTCAGCGTCCCTTGTGCAATGACTTCCCCAGAGAAGGAGGCTGAGCTTCCTGGTGCGCAGCTCAGCTTTGTCTTTGGAAGCAGTGTTATCAAACCTCCGATCCCCCGCACTCCTCCTGAGGATGCCGAGCCGCGGGAGCCCGCTGAATCCTATTCGGCAGAGACGCTGTGTCTGAGCAGATCTCAGCTGAAACATGTTCCAGACAGTCTTTTGAGAAATAGCACGCTAAAGGTCAGTGTGAACACACCGACTACATGACGTATGCTGCAGTGCCTTTCAAACAGGAAAAAACACACTAAGCCCAAACATTTTTGTACCATTACATCATTTATTTTTCTGTGCCAGTCATAAATTCCAGCTGCTCTGTCTGCCATCTTCAGTATCTGAGCCTCGAAGGCAACCAGATATCCAATATTCCAGGTTCAATGTTCATCAGCTTGCCCAACCTAATGTGGCTGGACCTCAGGAAAAACCTAATTGAGTTCATCCCTGCTGAAATTGGCTCACACAGGTAATGTATGCAACATTTTTGAAATATTTTGATTCATATTAAACTCTTAGGTCAGTCTTGTGTGCATGCGTGTTTATTTGAATTAATTTGGACAACTTTGAGCTTACACGTTACTCTTAAACCAAGGCTTAGGCCACTGTGGGAGTATAGCAGAGTCAGATTTCAGGACATTTTCTGATTACTGTTGACTGTTTTCAAAGCTGTGAACATAAATTGAGGACCTTAAGGTGAGCACACAAGTCCCATAACTGTAAAGCTAAACGTGGCAAAATGAAAATCCACTGAAAGCATTTCAGGGTGTTTATACAATCTGATTTTAGCGTAGCCTGTGCGCTTTCCTCCGATGGCTTGTACATTATTCAAGTTTAAGAAAAAATATGCTTTCTGATGAAGGCCTAACCCCTTCAGTCATTTCATAATCTGTGTTTTTAATGGATGCAGGTCTCTGAAAACACTGCTCCTAGAAGGGAATCCTATCTCAGAACTTCCAGCAGAACTGGGTGAGTGGTGCCTCCCTATTTGAAAATACCAGTTGTCACTTTCTTACACTGGGTCCCGGTGCACCCCCCCTCCCCCCTTTGATTATTGCTGGTTTTAAAGAATCCTCTTTAATTGGATTTACTTTTGTTAAGTTTACTTGACTCATTTGTGTTATTTCAACAAAATACTATGCGCTCAAAAAATATATATATTTATTTTAAAACGTTATAATAGCTCCTAAGAAACTGACTGCATTGTGCTCTAAAATGTTGAACTAATTCAACGAAAAACCACTGAGTTAACCTGCCAAAACACAAATGACTTAAGTGAACTTAATAAAACTCATTTGTTCAGTAAATCCAACAATACAGGAGTCTTTAAAACGAGCAGCAGTAACAGTTTTGAGTGTGTTTCAGCAGGTTAACTCAATGGGCCTTTTCTCGAGTCACACACAAGACAGTTGTGTGGAAACACTTGATCTAACTTTTTTAAGCAAATGCAAAAGAAGGTTGTTTTTTTTTTGAGTGTAAGATCCCCCTTCCCCATCGCTTTAACCCAACTTTCTTCTGATTGGCTGCCCCTCATAAATGGTGATTTATGCCTCAGCGGGAACTCTGCACCATAGCTACGTCAGATTGGTCCACGTGGAACCCTGACGTGCACTTTGTCAGAAATGTAACTGCATGTTGCATCAGCGCAGCCCGGAACTGCTGTTCAGTACCGCTGATTCCTCCTGTGCATTTCCGCCAGCTTTTTCGTGGCCTTTTTTGAGTTTATCAGTGAGAATAACAATCATCGCCTCAATATAAGGAATAATAATTATAGTATCAATATAAGGATTCGCAGATGTCTGAATGGACATGAGGGAATGTACAAAAAAGTGGGAAAACGTGATGGATAAATATGTTTGCCTTTGAAAAACTGACCATAAGAAACAATGTTTCTGTCGTGGCTGTCACTGCACTCCTGGACACGACACCAAAATAGTTAACACATAATTCACCACATACAACGATAACATCGGCCACTTATATAAGTTACGTCGAAGCCTCTACAAAGATTCCCTGCATTAGTCTAAATCAGCTGTAAAGCTGGGTGGATGAAATGAACATGTAAGGATTCCACTCCTTTCTTTGACATCATGCATTTAGAGCAGTCTGCAGCTTTTGGCTTACAAGGATTACTTGTACACATGCTGACCTCATTATCTGAAACTTCGGTGATGATTAATATGAGCATTCCCCATGGGAACAGTGGATGTGTATGAAAGAAAATAAGGATAGCATAATGGATCCCTTTTAACAGGTAGCTGATACAATAGGAGTAATGTAAGCCTCTTCAGTATTCAGTGTACTCCTTTATAAATAAGTCATTATCTGAATTTTTTCAGGAAATGTGATCACCCTCAAAGGTCTGAACCTGAGAGACTGTCCAATCCGTTTTCCTCCACAAGACGTTGTGCAGCAGGGTCACCTGTCCATCCTCCAGTACCTGAGGAGTGCTCTGGCCCAGCGACCAGTCAGCGCAAGGAAGACCCCTCCAGGTGAGTCAAAGGCACTTTACCTTTGAACAACACAAGGTGTGTGCACGTGCATCCTAGCCATCTGCTCTTTTTGTCAAAGACAGGACAGCGTGTTCACAAAAATAGCTCCTTGCCCTGCTTCTCTGGTGTGACTCCTGTTCCCTTGGAGACGGCGCGTGCAACTCAGCTGACTCCCTCCCCGCCACCACCACCACGCGCCTCCTCCCTTTTCACTGTTCCAGCTCTGTAATATTTTTAGCCCGATGGAAATGATCGATAACCCGTGGGCTCTAATCAGGAGCTCTGTGTCACTAAGCCCTGTCTGGAGGTAATCACTGTGAGAAGCCTGAGACAGGAGAGGCTGCTGCTACTGCACAATAAGCAGAGCCAGAACCCCCAATCAAACTATTTATCTCCATGATTACAAGGCTATTAACAAAGAGAGGGCCCCAAGTTTCAGATGTAAATCTCCTCTCATTTAATTGGCTAAGAGTGGGAGTGTTGTAGGTTTGAATTTCCACGCTATATTGTCATCAACCTTTAGCTGCAACAAAATGGAATATTTATTGTTATTAATTAAAGTTACTTTTTTTTTTCCAGAGTTGCCAGCAGTGGAGAAACTCCAGCTGTCAGAGCTGAGGTGGTCCAGTGTGGAGGAGCTGGATGAGTCAGGGGATGTGGACGAACTGCAGAGGTTCAAGGAACTCAAACATCGGCTGATCCTACTGGACAGAGCTGAGCTGGGCTCAGTAGCACAATATGATAAAAACCTCAAGTCCAAACTTCTTACTGCCAGAAGGTAAGGAAAGGTGTTTGGATGGGGAAAAAAAAAAGAGATTTTCATCTGTCTCGCCAATAGTTCGACATTGTGCAGTATTTGCTTATTTACTTTCTTTCAGAGGCTTAGTGGAGGGCGCCGGTTCCTGTGTAAGATTACATTTGGCTACAGCCAAAAGACAGTTTCTTAAAGCAGAGAGACAAGAAATGGAGGAAAGCACTCTGGCTCTGTCCAAAGGTTGAAATATCTGTCTCCCATGAACTTTAAAGCTCACAAACTAATTGATAAAAATTCACTTTTTGTTGGTCATTTATTCTGTAATATCTCTTGGCTTAGCTCTGTGGACGACACGGGTGTACCCTGCCTCTTGAAAGCTGGGATAGATTTCAGATGGATCTCATAACCTCCCGCAGTCTTCACTGGTTGCCAAATAATAGTCACACATAACCGGCTTGTAACAAAGCAAACTGTCGTTTTATACTGCCGTTTTTAAACACATATAACTAGTGAGCTTTAGAGCTGCTGGTCGATGTATTAGTGGACTGTAGACAGTCTGAAGCTTTTGGTTCACATACACTGACCCCATTATTTGAAAATTTGGCCTTGTTTAAAATGAACATCCACCACTATAACAGATTACTATAGAAAGGAGAAAAAAAAGAAAGAAAAACATAATAGGTTCCATCTAACTGCCAAATGTGTGAGGGTTATCGATCTTTCCCTCTAACGCTCTGCACTAGAAATTGAATGCACACATTTCCCAAAATGTCAAACTGTTGTTTCGTGAGTGGAAAGACTTTTAGATCAGGTCAGGTATGTGTTGCACTTGTTAAATATTTTCACCAATTCAGTAATCGTGCCACTTGCAGAGAGTGAGTTTAGGCTTTAAGGGAGCCGCTGCTGTAAAAATGAGAGCATTTTAATGATCATTTAATCTCTGCTACCACGATTGAAAATAACATTTTTTGCTACCCAGCTCTACGTGGAGGGCAGAGTTTGTGGCAGTGTGCTTTGGAAGTTATGGCAAAACGCCTCTTTAACATCGCTCTCTGCAGACCGAGTGATAAAAATCTAAGCTGCAGAGCTCAGAGAAGCTATAAAAATAAAGCCGTTTGTTTGAATTTATTTTTCAGAAAAAAGACAGCTACCAAGGCGGGCATTATTCCCCAGCTCCCCCTGCTTGACTCTGCTCACTGGAACAGGCCAGAAGAGAGGAGACAGGCTGCGATGAAGGAGCTGAATGAGAAGAAGGCTATTCTCGAGCACAAGAGAAAGTGAGCCCATTTCAGGCTCCAGAACAATAGTGTTTTTCCTGTCGCTGATCGTTTACAGGGTATTGTTATTCGACTTTCCCGTAGAAGCCAAGAGGCTCTTCAGAAGTGGCGCACACAAGCCAGAATCACACAGGAGACGAAAATGTCCGAGCACAAACAGAAGAAGCACGAAAGACAAAGGAGGCGGGAGGTTTGTGTGTCCTTACACTTCCATCTGTCATCCTGCCAACCACCAGAGAGCAGTAGAGCACCACCTCTGACACACTGGTCAAAGGAGGGAGGCATTAGCTATATTACCATTAAATGAATTACTCTGATGTGAGTGAATGGGTTTTTCAGACAGTAGCACAACCATGTTGGTGATGAGATAGCAACAGCTTCCAGTGGCGGTAATGGAGCGTGCTGGAGAAGCCTTCAGTGCTGATGTACGCATGCAGACTCATTCTAAATGTATAATTTGACTCTCAGCTCAGTTTACATACATATATAGCAGAGAAATGTGCCCATTATGTTTGCATAGAATCAGCAACAGAAAGGAGAATATGATGTAAATGAAAAAGGCAGCACCCATTTGGATAATTGGACACAGTGAGGCTGCAGTCTGCATCTTTGTAGGACGTGTTGCAATAGTTGTATCATCCTTTGTGCACGCAGGTTCTGCAGTCGAGAACAAACCACTGTTGTAAGTGTTACGAGCACTTTCTTACTCTGTTTCAGAAAGCAGAAGTAAAGTCCAAAGCTGGTTTAGAGGACAGTGACGGTGCTCCTTGGATGTTTGGCGAGTGTGAAGGGGACAGGTAATGAGGAACTGCGGGTGACCAAAGCACCGTCGAACACCCTTTAAAAAAAGTTACACGGATCTTCAACATCCTCGGATCCTGAAATCCGAGTCCGTTTTAGAATCAGATCCAGGCCTGCTGTGTCCTGTCAGTGCGCCTGACAGTGACTGTATTTGTCTTTGTGAAGAGTACTTATTCTCAGAAAGGCACTGTGGTTTAAACTTATAATTATCCCATTAATGAGCCTAATGAGAACTCCACAAGTGTCCATTAAATGGCATTTTGCACGGTTTAACTGATGTGAGCTCTGCAGCTAAAGATGTCAAGCTAGAGACACCTAGTGGGCAAAGAAAGACTGCACACATTATAGAACAACAGCTGATTCCTTTGTTCCTATTTAACATTACATCTTTGCAAAAAACAGATAAACCAGATGAGATGATGCAGCTTTTCCCATTTTATTTTCACTGATAGACTCTTACCTAAGGAGACAGAGAGAGTAACCTTTTGGATTTTATATATATATAAAGTCAATGATACTTAAACACCTGTACAGTGTAGTATATTTTAATTTTGACATTTGACCTGGATGGCCCTCCAGATCGGCCCAGGAGCTGGAGCGGCAGATCCGTGCCCGTGTTGAGAAGATACAGGAAAGGTGCAGGAATCCCAGGGACACAGCGAGCGAGCAGATGGCAGCAGCGGCGGAGGATGTGGAAGAGGTCAGACCTATAATTACCTATTCACTGTGCAGCTCTTTCATATTAAACTTATAGGTTATTGATCTAAACCCTCCTTTTATGACTCACAGATGAGGAAGTTACAGATGCGGCTTCTAGGGAGGAAGAGAACTCAAGGACAAGATCTTGAAAAATCTTTCATACTCTTCACTGGGGACACCTGGCCTAGTTTCAGTGATAAGTGATGGAGATTATACACCTGCTGTTTGAATTTTGTGATATTAAAGTCATACAGAAATAAATGAAAAGCCTAAAAAAAAAAACTTTATGAGTGACTCTTGTAATGCACATATCTTATGCAAGTCTTTCCTGGGACAAAGAGTGTTCAGAAAGTTTCCATTTCACAGTTTGTATCTTTCTGCCTTTTTATGGACTTCTGCAAGATGGCCTCTCCACTACCCAAAGTAATCATATTCACTTTAGCTTACTTAAATAGATGCAAAATCCATGTTTTAATGTGCCAAAATGAGCTTTTCAGTTGTTAAAAGCACCGTTGGCTCACCAAACATGATGGCATACCTATATCAGTTATAAAAAGTGAATTACCTTCATGCAGTGTAAATGAAACAAGTTTTAAAATAGAACATTTTAAAGGGTAATACAAAAAAAAAGTTCATTTTCATCTCCAAATAATTTCCTCACGAATTGCAACAGGATACATTTCAAATATGGTGCCAAAGGTTTGTGAATTAGCACATTAATTTGTTTGTTAAACTGTATATATGTTGTTAGCTTGCCCTGCATCTTATGATGAATATTTAAATACCGTTCATTTTTGTCATCGTCAATTTGAATCGTAGACCACATGCTATTTGAAAGTGCATGTATTTGTTGTCAGTTTTCATGTGCGATTGTGGTATTTGTTTTGAAGTCAGTCGCCATAAGTGTGGCGCTGAGTAGAAGGCGAAAAGTCGCGCTGTAATGAATGGCATCAAGCAGCACGAAGTGAGACAGAGAAAGGGTAGGCCTTGTCTTCGGAGATTTTCTGCTCCTGTAGCACAGAGAGCGTGATGTCAGCGGTGGCAGTACTGTTGTAATTGACTTGGTGGGGGTGATGGCGTCATTTTATGCCCTGGTGTAGCCTCCTGCTCCAATAGCGAAGGGGAGACGGATCTTTGCCCGACGCGACCGTGGCTCCCTTGGCCGGGATCGAGCACCGCCGAGCCGGACAATTCACCCCGGGAAACATGGAGGCTGTGGCCGAGGAGCTGCGGGCCGGCTCTCGGGTACCTGTCACTATCGATCAAATAGTTAACGATACACTGGTGGTGACGCTGACCTATCAAGAAAAGAACTACACGGGGATTTTACTCGATTGCAACAAAAAGTGAGCACTATTTCTTTTACTTCTTTTATATATTTTCGTCTTAAAATTACTTGCTAAATACTGCTAACGGCTAGTTTTCCTTTTATGCTAAGTCAAAGCTAGCTATTAGCAGCCTAGGCCTTCATACAAAAGAATTGCAGGTTATTGTAGCTGACAAGGTGGCTATCTGCTAGCTTCCCGGCTAATGTTAAAGTGATGCCATTTTTACCTATAGTAAGATGACGAAATACGTGCTTTTACGATGGAGGAAAACTATATAATGGTAGTTGCCCAGTCTTTAGAGATTGTTAATGACTTGTGTTGAAAAATAGCTCCTGTCAGTGGGTTCATCTGTAGCTTATTGTTAGCCTAATCAAGTGCAGAGCAGCTAAAGCGTTTCCAGTAAAACAGTTAGGCCTTAGCTCTACAGTATTCAGTGTGTCAGTTATATAATTGTGCATTTAGACACCAATTTGAATGTGCAGTATTTTTGTGGAGCAGTGTTTTAGTACAGTGAGATGAGGTGGCTTCAAAGGCAGCCACATTATAACCTGTCACTTCTGACCTGTAGAAACAATAGAAGATGATTAAAATGGGATTTGAATAATCTCAACTGTGTCCCTTTTTCTGTAAGTCAAGCTTTGAGCTGATCTGTGTCTATTTTAACCTCTGACAAAAAAGAAAAATGGGGGGGCCTTTGATAGAAAGCACAGTGTGTTGAAAAGAGAAAACCATGCAAGTATAATTTGACATGTAGCAGTGTCATGTCTTATCAGGCCCTCTTGTTGTGTGTCACATGTATAAGCCTTGTGTTGCTCCTGGTGCTGTGCACCTTAAAAGCCACTGGCTTTAGACTATTTATAGACAAGCAGAATCAAAACCTGACCGGCTTTTCCCCTTAGTATGCTTAGATGGTTTTTCATGCAAGAGCTCAAGCTGTACTGAAAATAACCCACCCAAATGGGAAAAGGCCGGCCTTGGAATAACTTAAAATAGGCCTATATTTTAGGCCTTGTCAGTGACAAAATTTGACTAATTCCTCATTTTGAGCTCATGGCAATACACTTCCTGCCATTGTCTCAAGCTGATTTATTATTTTTAATGTTATTGCCTAGCACTATCATTCGGTCAGACCTCCACCATCTAGTCGCACTGAACACAGCATGAAATGGCAACAGTGTGGTGAATCCTGGCTGGCTATATGCTGGGTCCTTGTACCGTGCTTAACTCTTACATGCAGCCCTGTCTGTGCCGTGTTAATCGCAGTGAAGGCTAATATTCAGCAGCTATAGGGGCACATATTTTTATGGGAGCTTAAATGTTTATGGCTAAGAGGAACAAGCCTCACCAAGAGACTATTATTCAGAGGTGCCTGCCAACTACTTCTCCTGGGGAGGAAAGCAGGCTCCCTAAATGTGCACTAATTAATAATCTTACCACACATAAGCCCCAAGTAGACACGGATGCAAAAACAAACTGAAATCTCCTGGCTCCTTCCCTACCTCTCTGAATCCCGAGTGATTCATGGGATTGTTTGTGTTCAGTCAGATGTTGGGGAGGAGGGGGTGGTCTCGGGCATCCTGTAGTCTCTTTGTCTGTTGTCTCCTGACTAAGGCAGCACAGCCATGTTACTGTTGCTTGCCAGCCACCTCTCAGAGACTTTCTTGGCAGTTGGGCCCTCACTGGACATGTTTGCTGATCCCAGTTTGTTTATGAAAAAAGTCACTCAGTAAAATTACACTATTGCTTCACTTCTGTGGCCTGAGGCTGAAGTACAGATAAATGCTTGTTTGCTTGCACAGCAAACCCCAACCCTCACATGTTAAAAACTTTGAGCACACAGGTGACAGGCAGAATGACATAATTGTGTCCAGTCAAAGTAAAACAAAACTAGTAAGAAAATTTAAAAAAAAAAAGGAGTGAACAGTTTTGGCTGCTCTATTATTGTTGTAGCGCCATCCCACTTGCCTCAGGTTGTCCCACGTGTTGTAATCCAGGCGTAGCATTACAGTATTGTTCTGGTGGAGGAAAGTAAAAAAGGTCTCATAATGTGTTACATGAATGTGTTAACATTGCTGTAAAAAGCTTAAGATCCGCAGCTATTCATGCGTTGTTTCTTTTTCTCTCATCTATTTTAGGACTGGGCTATTCTGTCTACCAGATTTAACAGCAAAACTCGGGGACTGCCAAGTATCTAAACCTGCTTCTGAAATCCCAGAAGTTCTGCGTGAGGAGTCGGTTTCCAAATCTCCCAGCCAGGTTTCACACAGACCAAAGGATGAAAACACTCTCCCTGAAAGCAGCATACCTACTGCTCCTCTACCCTGCCCCATTCCCACACCAGTGCCAGCTGGACAGACTCCTTATCCTCCTTATTTTGAAGGAGCCCCCTTCCCCCAGCCCTTATGGGTGCGCCACACCTACAGCCAATGGGTACCTCAACCCCCTCCGCGACCAATCAAGAGAAAGAAGAGGCGAACGCGAGAGCCTGGCCGTATGACTATAAGTACTATCCGTCTGCGGCCTCGGCAGGTACTGTGTGAAAAGTGCAAGAACACACTGAATAGTGATGAGGACAGCAAAGATGGCATGAGCAACACCAAGACTTCTAGAAAAGAAAACTCACTACAGAGTGATGATGATGGCTATGACAAGGATACCCATTCTAAGTTGTCAGAAAAGAGGATGTAGTCACAGCCAAGGACACTAAAAGACGGGAAAATGGCACCAGCCTTGACAGTAAGCGTCTCAGAAAGGACAAAAGGTGCGAGGCTGACGGGGAGAAGTTCCCCGGAGCTGATGTTATCCCCCACAGTCCTGTCATAAAGATCTCCTACAGCACTCCACAGGGCAAGGGGGAGGTTATGAAGATCCCGTCACGAGTCCACGGTTCAGTCAAGCCATTCTGCCCCAAACAGCTGGTGCAGAATGGTGTGGGAGAAAACGACAAGGCACCTTCTGAACCCACCAAGGAACAGCGGCACATTCTAGATGCCACAAGGTCTGGCCTCACTGTGTCCATTCCCAAACTGAAACTAACAAGACCTTTTGCAAATGTAGGTCAGGACACGCCATCTCCAAAGATCCGCTTGAGACCCCCTCAGAGGGACACTGAGGAGAGCGTGGTTGAGTACGATGCAGAGACTTGTTGGAGGCACCAGGAGACGGAGCCCCAGAGGGCCCGGGCCGTGCCTCCCTCACTCTGAAGACTCAGGAGAAGGCAAGAACTCTCTGGAGTTGTGGTCAGGGAGTTCAGGTGAGGAGGCAGAACGCGGCCACAGCGACCTCACCCTTCTCATTAACTTCAGAAAGCGCAAAGCCGATTCTTCTAGTTTGTCGGTGTGCAGCAGCGATAGTCTAGACGAATCCAAGTCCTTCAGCTCGGACGGCACCTCGCCTGAGCTGTGCGATCTGGCACCTGGTGAGGACCTCTCTGTAACCTCATCTTCTGTACCTTCACGGGATGACTGCAAGACAGTGCCACCCCTCACGGTGCGGCTTCACACTCGCAGCATGACAAAGTGTGTGACAGAAGAAGGGCACGCCATAGCGGTGGGTGACATCGTGTGGGGGAAAATCCACGGCTTCCCCTGGTGGCCTGCACGTGTCCTCAGCATCAGCGGCACCCGCAAACAGGAGACAGCCAGCTGCGAGGCCCAGTGGCCCCAAGCCAAGGTGGCATGGTTCGGTTCACCCACAACCTCCCAGCTTTCTGTTGCCAAACTGTCACCCTTTAGAGAGCTCTTCAGGTCCCGTTTCAACCGGAAGAAGAAAGGGATGTACCGGAGAGCCATCTTGGAGGCAGCCAAGGCCGTGGGTCACATGAGCCCAGAGATTACATCACTGCTTTCTCACTGCGACATGTAGGTGAGTTCATAGCACTTAAATGTGGCTGTATCACTTCTATAATTATGTTGGGCGACGGGTGGGCTATAAACTCATTAAAATAAAATTGTTTTCGATCGCTTACATTTTTTTTAAAACTGTGTCTAAATGTTAGATGGAGGAAGCCCTTTAACTGAACCTTAGAGGAGGATAATATGAAAATCTGTCTAAAGTACAAGCAGCCAATCAGTGTCAGCCTGTCTTTGTGCGGCTCTTTAAAACATACTCAGTCTAGTTATCAGTGCCCCAACGGGTAGTTTTAATCAATCTGATCGACCATGAGAATCCAGTCTGACTCAGCAAGAGCAAATGTAGGAAAAATTACAGCACAGAGCTGGTGCAGATGAATAAGAGCTGCCACAGAGGAGAAATGTTGGCTGTGTAGACGCAATACGAGCTGCACTGATGAGTCAGTTGATTGACAGTAAGTCAGCCCGCAGCTGATTTGATAGGACTGTAAAGTAATTTATTAGTTAAAAGTAGCAAACTCCAGCTTTTCAGATGTGTACCTTTTTCCTTAAACCACTAGAAATGGAATAACTATGACATTTGCATTGTTTGCATAATTTTACAAAAAGATGTCATGTCACACACCTGGAAGAATTTACAGCTGAGCTAAAAGACAGAGCGCACTCATGAAATCACTGGCAAACATTCAGCCGATTTATTACATTTTCCTCATCCTTCTCAGGCTTTATTCTCCAGCTCTTCTCTCAAATATGTATGAAAAATGTAAATTTGATGATTATGTTAAACTTTAGTGGGGGAATGACGAGCTATGAGGAAAACGATTCTGCTCCAACCTGCTCTTGTACCAAACAGTCTGAGTTGCGTCGTGGCAGCCTCGCCACATTGGCGTCCCGAAACAGGTGCTGTGTTCGAGGCAGCAGAGCAAACACCAACGGCGGCGCTAATGAAGGCACAGGCTGTGCGGCTGCCTGTTGAAAGGACTAATTTCAGAAAGGGACTTGCATCAAACGCACCGTGCTGCTTTAATAAGAGCAATCAGAGCGCATAACCATAATGGGGGTTTTTTTGTTTTGTTTTTTTTTAAAGTTATGTCCCATGTTGGTTGGTGTCCAAGTGCATTGACCTAGCCTGAGTAGCCAAGCAGCAGGTTCCTCAACTCGCACTCGAATGTGAAATGTTATCTTTGAGTGATAGAAGGGGCAAACAGACCTTTTCCAACCCCGGTGTTTACTCTGTTACGAGTTCAGCAGCCAAGAGGGAATTGGTTGCACCAGAGAATAAACAGCGAGGGGTTAAGATGATACTATATTTGGTGCTTTATCCAGACCTCATAAAGGAAGCGTTTTTCTTCCTCTGTCAGCTACGCTGTGGTTTAGAAAGTAGCTGACGTTCTCCTAACAGCGCTCCGTAATCTTCACATGACTAATAATAATACATGTTGAGCACCACCACTGCTCCCACTGCTGATTCCTGTGCACTCAGTTAAAAATTGCCTACACCGGATACGTGACCTGCCTTGTTTTCTCATTGTCTTTGCTTTTTTCTCTCTCTCTCTTGCGTAGAGCCTGAGGACTGAAGAGAGGTCTCCGAGGTTTTTTTTTGAATTCTCAGACTATGTCATCAAGACCCAAGAGGGAGTACGTGTGGTTGCCACGGCTACTATTTATACACCCTCTTTTTTTTTTTTCCTCTTTTTTCACAAGGCTGGTGGAAAATGGCCGCTAAGGTGGAGTGGTGTTGAGACTGGATAAGGGAGCAAAAAAATATAAAGGCCAGACATCTCATGGTCTTATATGAACTATAAACTATTCCTCCTCCTTTTCGTTTTTTTTTGTTGTTTTTTTTCCTCTAGATTTAATCATATTTCAATAGAGCCGAATAACAACACTACAAGGACCTGAATGTATTTATTGTCTGTAATGTTTTATTATGATCCAGTAAGTTCACCTTTCTACTACAGTCCCAGCAAAAACCTCCTAATCTGCTGCTGTCATTATCGCGGGCCTTGCCGTCGCTGTCGTTTGGCTCCAATGTTCGACTCTTCCAGCCAGAAGGAGCCGGCATGCCCTTCCTCTTCCTCCTCCATCCCTTCGACATGAGTCTTTTTACCGGCATTTAAAGTCTTACCCTGAGTCCTCTTTCCTTAGAAAATGTGAACAGCTCCATCGAGAGACGGTAGTGACTGTTTCCAAATAGCAATCACAGTGTTCCATCCTCGTAGCCTTCCTCAACTTTAGTTGGATTTGTGGATGTATTTATACTGAACTCTCATGTCATGTCTCTCTTCCATTTCATTGTCTAACTTTAGGACTGTCACGTCGGCGTACTCTGCCCCTCCCAACGCTTCTTCTTTTCTTTTTGTTTTGTTTTTGTTTTTTTTTCCTGAGAACCATTATTAATTATTTAAAACGTCACGTTTAAGAAAAAAAGGCACTTTATCTGTACCTTGGTGGCCTGCTGTAAGCTCACTGTCTGAAACACTATTGCGAGATACAGCCCTGTTAGGCTGCAGGGGAATTCAAAAAGTCTTTGTGGTTGACTATCCATGGCCTTGGAGATACAAAAAAAAAAAAATTTCTTTTTTTTGTTTTTCTTCTTCTTCTTCTTCTTCTTCTTAGTCGTACAGTTTCGGGGACACCAGACACAGATGGTTGTGTACACTGTATTCTCGCATTTTGACTTGGGCGCATCTCTGTCACACTACAAAAATCCACGTTGTAACATTTCCACTGGATAACCATAGGCGAACAAATGTGTCGAAAGTCCCCTATGCATTATCAGTTAAAGCTTTACGAGTGACTTTGGGAGAAAGGAAAAAAAAATAAAAATACCATGCTGTAAGAATACTGTGAATTCAACTGCTGAGTGTGCTGAAGACAAAAAGCCTGCTTTCTACTAGATGGAGCGTTCAGTTATATTGAGACATCAGGCAAAAGCAGACTGCGCCGCTGACCTTTAGTGACCTTTGTGTTGAAAGCAGCACTGTTGGATTTAGGGGGGAGGGGCGAAGCCGGGGGTAAAGGCGAGGCGGCCCCGTCGGTGTCGAAAAACTTAACTGAAGGTTGCACACGGTCACACTGGGCAGAACAGGCCGTCTGCTTTCTGCCTGCCTGGAAACGATTCGTTCCCATCGAGGCTCGCTGTCACTGAGTGAAGCGTATTTTTAAAGGGGAGCAGTTAATGCACTCTTCCCTTTTTCTTTCTTTCTTTTTTTCTTCTTTTTTTTTTGGATAATCTGCGGTTTGACCTTTGTAGTCAAGCACAGCTAGGTCCCCAGGCAGCCTTACACAACGAGCAGTGCAAGACTCTATACGTTTGTATGCCTGACAGGGGAAAGGGTCAACAGGATTTTTTCTCACGTATGAGCAACATGGCTGTCTACTGTTGCCCATGTTGGTCAATATTAGCTACTTTTTCTTTTTTTTTTCTTTCTTTACATGTACTGTACATAAAATAAAATATACAAGCAATACTTGTCACTTTGTCATTGATGATCAGAAGGGCTCGTATTTTTGTGGTACTTCATGTTAGTCCAGTCCATTGATTGAAGTCATTGATTGACATCGGGGGAGCAAAGTCTATGTCATATAAATGACCCTGATGATATTGTAGCAATATCATCAGGGCTGTTTCAGCTTGTGACTTTAAATTTTAAACAAAGCTCCCTGTTTCTAATAAGTACCTTCTGGGAAAAGTGTGGATCTTGATAAAGTCAGGTGCTGGATTGGTCCCATATTTCAGAGTCCTTCCATTTTAAGCCGGCTCGACTCCCAGTGTGTGCCAACCAGCTTGTTGACTTGAGAAAACAAGTTCAATAAATTTTTAAGTTAATTGAACCAACATCTGTGGATTAGAGAATGATTTGCTTTCAGTTTGAGTTTACTCCACTTTGTACCAGAGTCAAAAAAAAAAAAGGCAGCGAACAAGTTAAATGTGCACAGAGGCAGGGCCTAAATCTGAATATAACCCTGTGCTGGGTTCATACGGTTTTCCTTTTTATGAAAAGCAGAATCCATGGTTTGTCTTTAACAAGTATTAAATCGAACCAGCAGGTTTCCATCATGTGCTTTCTTCCAATTTCACACCACCTGAGAAGCCTGCTACTCATTTGATCTTTTTTTTTTTAAGATTCACTTTTATGGGTTGAAGGAACTGTGCATTCAGTTAATTTAGTTCAACAAAGTGAAACTTCTGCAGCAGTCTGAAAATTAAGCAAACATTTAAAGTTAACAAGAAACTGAAAATTAATAAGTAATAAAAGAAAAAGCTAATATGAAAAAGAAAGCTTCAAATCTTAAGTGCCTGACTCCCTGGTATAACTCACAAATGCACATCTTAAAGCAGATAACCCGTAAGCTGGAGAGCTTTTTTTAAAAAAAAAAAGATTATGATTAAAATGTTCATTTCTGATTAAGCTTACAGTTAGGGCTGGATCAGGTGACCCTGAACCCTCCTTTAGTTACGCTGCAATAGGCCTAGGCTGCTGGGGGGTTCCCATGATGCACTGTTTCTTCTTCACTCACCTTTTTTCACTCTGTGTTTGTACACAACTCTGCATTTAATCATTAGTTATTATTAATCTCTGGCTCTCTTCCACTGTGTCTTTTGTCCTATCTCTCTCCCGTCGCCCCTAATCGGTTGTGGTGGATCACCGCCCCTCCCTGAGCCTGGTTCTGTCAGAGGTTGCTTCCTGTTAAAAGCGAGTTTTTCTTTCCTGCTGTCGCCGAGTGCTTGCTCGTGGGGGGGTCGTCTGATTGTTGGGGTTTTCTCTGTAATTCTTGTAGGGTCTTTACCTTACAATACAAAGCGCCTTGAGGTGACTGTGGTGATTTGGTGCCATATAAATGAAACTGAATTCAGTTGAGTTAGATAAGCAGAGGAAAATGGATGGATGGTTATGGCCTCTATCCACTGGCATCCAGTGTTGAGCTTGTCAGAGTTACATGTTTAAAAGAATAGTTTAACATCATGTGAAATCAGGAGATTCATAACAACATTTATGTTCAGCTGTTGCTCTAATATTTCTGAGCTCTTGGCCTCAACGAGGCTTTGGTTCTGCTTCAGGTTGTAACTCAACACCATGTCCGCTGATTTTTTTTATTTTTTTTTTTGGTGATTTTTCGTTGTCATCCAGTTGCATCTGCTCAGGTTTGATAACACCTTGTGCTGCTAAAAATGTTGCTGCAGCTTTTGGTTCTTTTTGTCCTTGCTTAACATAGGAATCATTTCAAACCTTTTCAACCCTGAAAATAAACTGAGGCGTGTGTTAGATTTGAGCAGAAAGAGAAGTTATGCCTTTATAGTGAAACATTAAACACTGTCCTATTGTCCTCGCTGTACAATGGGCTCTCCCCACTCTCTCCTTGGTTCCTCCTTCCTCTCTGCTTTCCTCAGTTATTTTCATATGATGCGCGTTAATTTATAGCCTCCATGTCATGAATAGGAGTGTTTAAGTATGTTTGTTGCATAACTAGTGCGTGCAGCTCACTGGATAGGCTGGTCAATGTGAGGTGACCCGCACTGGCTATCTTCTGATCAGATCATTTTACTATACTGGCTCAGCCGTACAAATCCCTTCCCCCAATGCCTGCTCTCATTTCGTACCTCTCAACTTGCTGTTGTCTACTGCCAAATATTTCATAAGTCTCCATTCCCCAGAACCTAAGGTCAGTAGCTGCTACTAGATGGAAAACTGTGCAAGTGCCAGTGTCAAAGACCTGCTTTTGACCAGGGCTACTCCCCTACCTGTCCTTTAAATAGACCGCTATCGAACATTTAACTTAAGCTTAGCATATCAACCACAGACTGCCAGCCTTATGATTAACAAATGAATGCATCATATCCTGTTTTTTTTTCCTTTCCCCAATCCTTAGATGCCAAGCTCAGTTAATTGGCAGTTACATTTATTGTACAATTACAGAAACAATGAAAACAGTTTGTTTATGGAAAAAAATTATACTTACATGCCGCAGCTGTTTGATTTCAGTAGCCCTGCACCTTTAAAGTTGCCACACTGAGTTTGTTCAGTCCACCTATGCCCTAGTCCGGTTGGTTGCTAGTAGAAGATTTATTTCGGGCTTTGTCAAATCTACAATCTGTTACTTTCTTAAAAAGAAGGAATGCACCGGTTCAGCTCAGCATCACCAAAAGGCCTGAAAGACCACAGAAAACAATCAAAGTGGATGATCGCAGAATTATTTCGTTCACATCTAGCCAAGTCTCGAGGAGGGCGACGTACTATTGTTAAAGTCTCCAGTCAGGGGACATCGTCATGAATGGAAAAACAGAGGCTTTACTAGATTAAACTTGGCTTGAACTTGACTTCTTTGAACAGATGAAACCAGGACTAACTTGTACTAGAATTATGATGAGCTCATGATTATACCACATGTATCAAACACAGTGGAGACAGTGTGGTGTGGACATGCATGGCCTCCAGTGGAACCGACTCAGATGTGTTAATTGATGTTGTGAGTGCTGGTAGAAGCAGCAGGATGAATTCTGGAGTGTGCAGGTCTATACTTTGCTCAGATTCAGCCAAATGCTGCAAAACTGGTTGGACAGCGCTTTACAGTGTGAATGGATAATGACCCAAAGTGTGCTGCAAAAGCAACCCAAGAGTTTCTCAAAGCAAAGAAACTGGATATTCTTCAATGGCTGGGAGTCACCTGATCTCAACCCAACAGAGCATGATTTCTTAGAAGACAAAACTGAATGCAGAACGGCTCACAAACAAAGCCCTGGCAGAGCAGCTCAATGGAGGAAACACAGCATTTGGTGATAGCCATGGGTTCTAGACTTGAGCTAGTCATGGACCGCAAATACTTCTCATTCAAGTATTAAAAACAGTCCTTATGTTTCACATTTTCTTAGTTTGCCCAGTTACTTTTGAACCTCTGAAAATGGGGACAATATATTTGAAAAGGGTTGTAATTCCTGAACAGGATTGAAAGCTACCAATTTATTTTTTTCATTTAGCAACATGAAAAGAAAAGCTAGAATCCTGTTGTACTGTTTACACAGAGCCATGTGGCCTTCCCTCTCTGTTTATTGTAGCCCCAGCATCTGTGTTGGTTTTTCAAGTTTGTGTTAAGTCTGCTCTTCCCGCAGGCAGGTCTGGGGCTGCATTTGGCTCAGTGGCTATTGCTTATTGTTGAACACCGTGCAGGTGTGGCAGGAGCGACAAATTCACGCAGGCATTTTTTCCGAACCTGCGCAAACGCACGCGCGGATCTGTGCACAAAACGAAACGCGAAACAAAGATTGTGTGTTTGCTGGTGAACCTGCGGGCAGAGCAGCAGTGACCACTGTGGAGCGATTTGTCACGGTGGGGGTGGTTTTTATTGAAGTGGAGCCAATATCGCTCTTTCACTGTGGATCACATGGATGTGAAGGGGAATATGTCTCCTATAATTTATTCACAGTTGGCAGTTTGGCATGTGTCTTCTGATATTATGTGAGATTCACTGTTTTCTCCAGTATTTGACATGTAAACACATCCAACATATTTAACCGGAATTGAAGGTAGTGCCTGCGACCCTGAGAACTCACTGCGCTTTAAGCAAAATAAACACAAAAGCAAATGAAGAAAACATACATACACAAACATGTGCAACTTGGGAAAATGCACTGCAGACACAGAAAACTCGACCAGATAAAGAACTGCTGCACAGCACTAATGAACATGCCTGAAAATGCACGGGATTCGTGCCATTACTCACGCCCTGATGACTAATCAGAATTTAGGCTGTGTGAGCATGTGTACTTGCTGACGTGCAACAAAGAGCCGCAGAGACGCTGGATGGTAAAATCACTCCTGTTTCGTGCTCATTTGATGGGCACTAATCTTTAGCATTTGTGTTTTTCTATATTTGGTTGTCATTTTTGGGTTTGCAGCACATTTTTGTCCTGCTGTGTACGTTTCACGCACCTTGTTAATGTCATCCTGTGTCGAGCAGTGCACAGTCTACAAAATTACACAAATTTACAGGCTTAAAATTATGCATAATTGAGGGCGTGACTGCCCTATTTTTTTTTTAATGCCCTTTTTTTTCACCCGCCAACTTTAGCGTTTCAGTTTTCACAGTGATGCATACTGCTAACCAAGCTAGCCAGCTAGGGCAAGCATTAGCTGGTCGCTCCACCCCACCCCTACCCTCTTATCCATATGTGGTCATGTTTCAAAAAGATAAAATGGCTAAAATCAAGGCTTCAAAACCACAGACCACAAATCAGTGGGTTATATAAGTCTGAAAATGGGGGTGGTCCAACCAATGAGTATTCAGTAAAGGGTGGCAGAACTGCAGTGAGCTGGGCCCATTGACTCCTCACTCCCTGTTTTTAGCCTCTTATTGCTGACTGTTTCTAATTTTTAATGTATTTCTAACTCCCAGTGTGAGGTATGTTTGTCCAATGTGTGATTATAAAATTCAGCTATAGTGCAAGAACTCGTTGGCCGACAGGTGGTGTGAATCCATTGTAAGCTGGTCTCAGATTTATTTATTTGCTTGTGTCTATTTACATTTCCTAAGCAGCCAGACCATGGATGTATAGAGTCTGTCGTGCAGTCTCCAGTGTAACACAATAACAGACCCAGCAGGTATTGCATGAGCCCAGAGCCCTATCTCCATTCAGACGGAGCATGGCGGCGCATGGGGCGGTGGAATTTACAACGTGGGCCTCAGCCATGTCCCCGCACTGACTGTAGAGATGAAATAGGCTAATAGCATTTGGATCAGAAAATCTACGGGTCGCTCAGTATGTTCCAATCACTTTCACAACCAAGCAGTTGGGAACAAGAGTTCCCCTGTTGTTATGAAAACACATACACCTATACACACGCATGTGCTTACACAACAAACACAGCCTCTCAGTAATCCCCGTATTTCCTAGAGTTTACATAAATCTGCACAATCCATCTGCATGTGTCATTTTACCCCAGCTTCTTCAAAACCCAGTCCTAGTCTTAGACCCTGATTTCCTTCACTCACATGCAGAGTGATCTCCAGTTGCATAATTTTTGTCCTCTCCGTGCACCCATTCCCAACGTTGCACTGCTTTTTCATGGATCAGTGCAACGTAAATCTAGAACCAAAAAAAAAAATAAAAAATGGGAGGCACATGGCAGTGGGACGCTGTGTGCAATTACTGCTAATGATATGCCTCCATGCAAGCTGTGGCCATAATTAACTTTGGAGAAAGCCTGGCCTGTCAGAGCTCTGTGTGAGGGGATGTTCGCAGGAACAGACGCAGAACTTGGAGGGAAGGCTAAGAAAGCAAACCTGCCTTGATATTGTTCAGACAACACGTCTGCTACCGCAGATTAGGCACATTGGGTGGTCCTGTGCTCAGTAACATGATGCGGATGTTAATGGAATTGTCCTCTGGAACCTGGTGAAAACTCTGGCTTACTCAAGAGGTTGTGGCAAGGCTCAGGTCAGCAAGGAGCTGCAGAAGTAGATGTCTACTGTCAAAGTCCTTGTCGTAAGAAAGACAAATAATAATAATAATGATAAAAAAGGCTTTTACTACGAAAATAACATTTATGGTAATGTTTCCATATACATGAGACCAATGAAAGACTATGTTTCATATGAGGCACATAAAAAAAAGTCCAAATTTTGTTCACGACAGAAGATACCTTTCCTCTTAGCACGTATGCAGATGTGTTCTTCTAAATTTACACTCTTGGAAAAATGATAACCATCCTGCCTGACATGTTTTCTGTGTTTATTTGACACGTCCCACCTGTCTCTGGCGCTGCGAGGCAAATGGCACGGTGGTTTCAAAAACAGGCCTTGGCACGTCTCCAGAGCAGCGCACAGGAGAGCTGTCGCCTCCTTTGTCCTTGATGCCCCGGAGTCATCTCTCACTTCTGTCATCTGTATCGACGGCCCGGAAAGTTTTGCTGGCCAGGCTTTTTAAATTGGGTCGTTTTTTTTATTGATCCAGCTTAATCATTTGGGCTTTAATCACTTCAGTGTCTTATTTGCATTCAGTGGCAGCTTGCTTCCCCCCACCCAGACCTCCTGCTCTGGCTTCAATAAATAGAATAATAAACCGCACATATGGGTCATTTTCTGCAGTTCATTTATGCTCATTCAGCTCAAAGGTGAAAAGACGGAATGAAATTTAAGTGCTGGCTGTGAATGGGATTCCAGTTGTGGATGAAAGACTTCGCCGCGTTGACATTTCTCCTTAACAATAGCTGCGTTATGCAATTTTTGAAATTCTCTCGGCTTGCGTTTGCCCAACATGCAGCCTTTCCCAAACTTGCCTAATGCAATTCCAGGAAGACACTAGATATGTTACTCAAGGATCTGGGTGCGGTTCCCCTTGACAATTTACATGACAGCCTGTGGGCCAAACTGTGCGACCTGGGTAATCACAGTTCGGGCTTTGGCAGGAAGCAGCCGTCACTTATGATGGACTTTAAACAGTGGTGTCATGTCTCCCTCCCACTCTGTCAGACACCCAGTGTTTCTTCAAATATTAACACAGGCAGACAGGCTGGGTAAACACAAGGACTTCTTTTGTCAAGGCCTTTTTTTTCAATTTCAGGTTCACCCAGTTCGTGGCCGTGAGCATGCATGACTTCTTCCCCGAGTCTTCCAGGATGTGGCCGAGGCTCTGCTCAGCCGTGAGCAGCAGCTCCAGGCCTCCCTGAGCAGCTGTCGACGGGCTCTGGAGACAGAAAGGAAGGGAGAGAGACTCGCCCTGCCCCCAACTTCACCAGCCTGCCTTCCCTCAGTGCAGGGACTGAGAGGGGGATGGGCACTCTTACAGAGAAATAAAGCATAGAGAAATCCTGAGACTTTTTTTTAGCATCTCTTCATAATTCAGCTTTAAAGGATGTTGACTTAAATAATCATTAATCATAATCATAATCATGATGATTCATTTGGCTTTTCCCAGTACTTGGCCTTGTGTTTTTCCCAACTGGCCTCGTCTTTCTTTTCTCTCTCAACCTCCTGTTAATCACATCCTTGATTGTCCTCAGAGTGTACTGGTTTTCTTTGCTGAAGCCACAGCCGGGCAAACATCCTCAGGGGTTTTAGACCACTGGCGTGCCAGTGTCACCGTAGGAAGGAAGAGCGTCTGTGGCATCCGTGTGACAAACAAAATGACAGGATAATCTAGACTATACGATGACTAATGATTGCATAACAGTTCTCTGGGGCAGCTGCGCATATCAAGAATGCTCGTGTGTTTTATCAAGGAAGTGCAGCTCAAAATATGGAGCGGCGAAAAGGTCAGTATGCAGAAAAAGTCATTCCAAAGGACTCTGCATGGACGTAAAAGACCGTAGTGTGATAATACACAATATGTTTTGAAGAAGTTGTGTAATCTCACTGTGATACTGAGAGCCTGTTTTATTTATTTATTTATTTTTACATAAATGGAAATTTCTTAATTTCTTCTCTTGCACAGTACATGAACGCTGTGCCTTTATCAGCACTGGAACAACATCATGCGAGTGTGTTCTGAGAACAGGAAATTCAACAAGACACTGCATCTACCACACCCCATGTGTTTGCTAAATAAAACTCCCGTGTCTCCCAAGAGCCAGAACAAGGTCACATCAGCGGTCACAGAACTCATCATTAGGTCCAGACTGATATATACCAGCAGAAAGTAATATGGGCTGCCATTAATCTTTGCACACACTCTGCTTGGTGAGCAGGGGATGCATCTATTTCTGTCCTTTTTGTGGATTGCTTATCATTTGCTCCCCCCAATTCATTTGATTCCTTTGAGATTTTGTCTAACCCCGTTTAGTCAACACCTTTGCTCAGCAGCTGGCTTTATGGCCACATTAGCTAAAAGTATAACATTCCCATCTCATCAGCCTCATCAGCATTTTGTGTGATGCTCTATCATGCAAATCAAGGGTATTCTCATATGTTTCCTTTTCATCAGATATGCACTGGCGTCTCTAAGATACTCATGGTGAACTTCTGCAGCCAGTGCATCGAGGAATGGCTGCAGCTATATTGGATGCAGAGAGAGAAGCCTTTTATTCCCATTATACAGTGTATGATGAGACTGCAGAGCAGATGTACCTTCAGATGCAAAGAGAAATGAAGACCGAGCATTTACACAGTAATTATAAAAACGATTATGTATTAAAACGGCTAAATATGATAAAAACAAGGTTACAAAAAGCGGGGGGGGAGGGTGAGAAAGTATTTTGCAATTTCACAGTGACTCTACCCGTAATAGAATTTCTAGTAATTTAAGATATTGCTCATTGAGCAAGTATTGTATTTGGCTGTGATATTACACAAGTGAGAAATTATCGCAGGAAGAGGAGGAGTGGGAGAGGAGGTGGGGTGGGGCGGTCAGTCCATATTAAGGGTTAGTGTTGTTATGACACTGGACGGTAAATTGTTTCTGAATCAGTTTATTTGATTTGAGGGACCTGTAGTGCCTGCCAGAGGGGAAAACAGGTGAGATCCAGGATGCGATGGGTCCTGTAAGGAGGGCGGAGAGCAGCCAACAATCTTCTGAGCTGTGCTGATGATCTGTTGAAGCCTCCTCTTCTCTGCTTCAGTGCAGCTCCTTTATCACACTGTGATATAATATGTCAGCAGTAAAAGGCCCCCAGCAGCTTTTAAACCCAGGTTGCTCTTCCAGACCGCTGAGGTGTTCCCAGTCGAAGATAGGTCAGCAGAGACGAAGGTACCCAGAAATTTGTCGGCTGGGATCCTCTCCACTCAGTCGCCATTGATGTAGAGAGGCGTCGGGTCTTTGCTGTTCTTCCTGAAGTCAAATATCATTTCCTTTGTTTTCCTGGTGTTCAGTGTCAGGTTGTTTGCTGAACTCAGGATCTCATCTCTGTAGGCAGACCCGTCCCCTCTGAGCCGAGTCCGACAACCGTGCCATGATCTGGAAATTTGATGATGGTATTACTGGGTGTAGAGGGCAAACAGCAGTGGACTCAGTACGCAGCCTTACACTGAACTGGTGCTGGAGGAGAAGTTTTACTGTCTGAGGGTGATAAAGTTGTTTATCCAGGCACAGGTGGGGGAATTGGGTGCCTCTTCAGTCCGGCCACCTGCATCCCATCAACCTCATCAGCCAGAGTTTATAAAGTTAAAAAAAATTGTAGCTTGTAGCTCCTCAGTGAACTTACCATCTCATTGTGCTAATCTCCTTTCCCCTCATTTCCAGTGCCTCCCTGCTGGCTGAAGAAGTGAGTCACTCACCTCCTCAACAGACCTGTTTCCACTGAGCTGGTCAGCTTCCACTGAACGCCTGCTTTGGAACACTCACCTCACTCCCTGTCTGCCTGCTGACCCTCCATCCACCTCCCCCTCTTTCACACCAATAGTCCTGTTGGAACACCCAATGGTGTCCAAGTTTCAATTGTCTAGCTGTTGATTTGAGGTGAAGTTGAAGAATTTGGAGGTAGTCCTCCTCCTTCATTATTCCATTCACTTTGTGCATTGTACCTCTACCACTGGCAGCAAAACAGCCCCAGAGCATGACGCTAACACCACCGTGCTTGACAGTTGATGCAGTGTTCTTAGGTTTGAAAGCCTCACTTTTACTCCTCCAACCATACCTTTTGTCATTGTGGCCAAACAGCTGAATCTTTGTCTTGCCCGACTGTAAAACCTTTCTCCAGAAGCCATTTGGCTCGTCCACGTGAGCAGCTGCAAATTTCAGTTGAGCTTGAAGGTGTCAAGCGGGGGCTCTTGTCTTGGTCAGCACCCCCTCAGTCCATGGTGATGTAAAGTTTATTTATTAAGTACTTTTCACAGTCAAACAGTCACAAAGCGCTGTACACAGTAAACCAGAAGTCCACATTAGGGGGTTGGAGGGGCAGTGAGTCACAAGTTTGTCTGCCAGGAGGCCACGATTTGTGCCCCCCATGGGAGGGGCTTTTTCACTGTCTGCTGGTTAGGTTTATACACCATAACCTGTTTGGTGAGGCTCTAAAGACAAACTGATTAGAACTGAGAAAAGACTGACCCTGCGACAGGCTGGCGACCTGTACAGGGTGTACCCTGCCTCTCGCGCTATGACAGCTGGGATAGGCTCCAGACACACACACACACACACACTCATGCCACCCCGTGACCCTGAATGGGGTAAGAGAATGGATGGATGGATGGATGGATGGATGGATGGATGGATGGATATTCTTCCTGGTCACTGAGCAAATGAAACTTACCCAGTGCCTTTACATGTGTTGCCCAGGGGTATAAGTGTCATTATGTAAAGAATAGGGGGTGAGACAGCACCAGCATCAAAGGACACCTTGTGCATAATTTTGATACATCATCAGCTTTGACAAAATGGTTGTATTTGACACCATGGGAATGACAAATTTGCTTTCAGTTTGCTGACTTAAGCTTTTAAGCCAAAGAACTTCTGTGTACTCTTAATTTGAATACTACTACACATGACCTACGGGTATAACTATGTTCTACAGGCATCGAGGCTGTTACGTTGTTGGTTTTAGGCACTCCTTTGCGTATTACACGACCTTCCAGTGATGGAATTGTGATTAGAATTCCTTTGTGAAATGATCTAACCTCTTCTGTATGTGTCATTTTATAATGAGACACACCTAACCCAGCTGCTAATATGACTTAATGAAACCCCAAAGGCTCATTTGTAAATACATTTTAACCACATTTGATTTTAAATTCACCAGCTGCAGGGTGCACTGTAACCCATGTTTAAAGTCTGTGTACCAATCAAAAATACTCTCTGGAGAGGTGTGCCAGTGTTGAAACGGGCTGACACGTAATATAGAAATGCATGAGGTGTTGTGTGCATCCTGGGCTGAGGTGGATGGCGTGAGGGCAGCGGTGTTTTGTGATTGGTGTAATGTAATAATATCTTTTCATCTGTCATTTTTCTGCTATTCACAGCGTCCACAGTCACACATTCCTTACATGTGCTAGTATTTACTGCATCGCTTATCTGCTGTTATCTCTTTCTGTTTGGCTTTTCAGAGTTATCCTTCAATCCTTGTGTGCCCTCTGGCTCCTCTAGTCCTACTTTATCTGTCGATTATTTTGAACCACAGTGTGTTGCCAACATCAAAAGCATCTGGCACAATAGAAAAGGACATTCCAAGATCATCGAGTCACATGCAATGCGCTAAACACACGCACACATGCACACACAGGGTTCTCAATGAAGTGTACAGATTAGGGATTGGAGTCTAGTTTAAGGGTGTTAAGTCAGGCAGGGTTTCTGTGTGCAATTGCACGACGTGATAATGTGATATCTGACAATGGAGCTGAAGTCTGTAAAGAATGGATTAAATAACGTGTGTGTACTATGTGGGTGTGCGTTAGAGGCTGGATTGGTTTTATTAGTGATTCAGTAATGTGGCACTGTGATTGATGGTGGGTTAAATGTCCAAAAACTGAAGCTGCACTGTGCGTGTGGATTTTTCACACGTGGTACTCACGCTGAACTTGTGTCCTTTGTGAGTGCATCAGTGTGTGTGTGCAGCCCAGCCCTGCAGCTATGCTGATCCCATCTGTGAACTCTGCCTCCTCACAGCTTGATACCAGCACCACCTCCATTGTCTCACTAATCCAGGACTATTAACATTGCAGCACCACAACAGGCGCTTACTGGAGCTCCGGCTGGCTTCTAAAAACTCTCTCCACTAAACAGACTGCAATCTAATTAACTTGGCTGGGGGTTTAGGATGAGTGGGGGCGTATAGTGTGTGGGTGTGTGTGTGGGTGTAAGGTTAACAGGATCCACTGGGATTAACTGCCTTTTGATTATGGGGAAAGCTTGGGCTGCTACAGGTGTTAATATGAAAATGGCTGCAGTCGGGATCGACCACATTCATATGTAAAATCAGTCACATATTTGACACTGATTCAGGTGAACCTCCAGGTCTTCATATGATCTCATCGACTGTTAGGGTCACACTTTGATGTGTGATGAACGACAGGAAACGGTTAACGGCACCAAATAAGAAATCAAATATGAGAGGCTACTGGTGTGCAAATTCCACCCTCAATTGCTTTTATGTTGCTTCCATCCACCCATCCATCCATCCATCCATCGTCTTCCACTTATAATGTTTTGTTCAGTTCCAACCAACAAGTAATCAGTACCTGTTATTCAGGTTATGACTGTGACCTTACTTCATTGGGCTACTTTATTTAGAAACCCACTGTGAGATTGCCTTTAGTGAATTTAGACAAGACTCGAACTATTTTCAGTGGCTCCCTTAGAAAACGGTAACGTTTTGATGCGTTTCGGCCTCCCGTTTACATGAAAACGGCATGAAAACGATACTTTTTGAAAATGGGTTTTCGTTTTTTCGAAACGCTCCAGTCTCCATTTACGTGTAAATGGGCGAAAACACGCTACTTTTTGAAAACGGGTACTGGCACATGCGCACTATGGTTGCAGCCCTTATATCCACAGCGCCAACTTCGGGCCTGGCAGTGGGAACTGCAGCATTGTCAACGTCTTGAGTTTCCATGTAAACGGAGATCGTTTTTGAAACGTTTCCGTCTGAACGCGTCACTTTTCGAAAACAAAAACAGTAAAACGACACCGTTTCCGCTGAAAATGTTCTTGTGAAAACGAGGCCTTATTCACAAGCATTTGCCACAGCGGTAACTCCGCGTGTCTGATTTGGCGGATTTTTCCGAGCGGATGAGTAAGAAAAGCTCACATCTGTCCAATGACAGTGATGAGGAGGTGAGTTGTTGAGGATTTCTGGAACTTTTCTCTAAGCACTGCTGTTTTTGCTGCTGTTACCTGCTGGGAGCCTCTGTTAGCTGCCGTTTCTCTTAAGTTCATTTAACATTGTTGGACTCAGACACTTCGCAAATAAACTCACACAATGTGAGAATGTAAAAAACTGTTTATGAGAGGGAAAGTGTGATTATTAGGACACTGGAGCCTAACATTAGCTGGCATGATGTTAGCTTAGAAACAGCTGTGGTTGTTTAGCCAGCTTGTTGTCAGCTGTCTGGAGAGGGGAGGGTGTCATGGCTAATCTGCTGACAATAGGTAATTCCGACAATATCAGGAATAAACAGGCATGCTTAGGCATGTTTTCATGTGTTAGAGCCCTGACTTCAGTTCAGGAGGAAGAGGAGGAGGTGGAAATGAGGAAGGAGAGAGCAGTGGTAGAGGAGGAGAAAGGAATATTGAGTAAGAAAAGATGAAAACATACATGGACAAATGTTAAATTTTATTTCGGATCTTTAAATTAACTGTAATTGATAAGGCTGCATTTTGGTCAAACAGAGCACATCATCTAAAAACATTAAGCTAACCTGGTTATGATATTTCCATGGATCAATGTCAGCATATCAGGTTTTGGACGGTATCAAAATAATTTAATGTGCTTTTTATGATTATTTATAAATAATTTTGGTTAAAAAGACTCACTTGTGAAGTGTACTTCACAGTGTTGCGCAGGATTTTGTTTGAGTGCGTACAACAAACTGAAAACATTAAGTGATTGCCGATCCTGTCCACTGAATGCCATATGAAATACTTTAGCCAAAGCACAATCGTAATTAAGCCAATTAATATTTAATTGGTCCCTATTTAAGAAAGAACTGCAATTAAAGTCCCTTCATTTGTGAGACTCCTTCCTGTAATTTTATACATTTTGTTTATAATATTGTTGAGGACAGATTGGATCCTGATGTGTGCCTTTTATTTATTTTTTTCCCGTTTCTTTGAGCAGATGATCCTTTTCAGCTGTTCTTTCCTGGAGGGCTTTTGTTGCGCTGCCTTCCACTTTAACACACTCCCACCGCGTTCCATTTGATTCAAATCAGGGAACATACTCGCTCAGATCTTCGTTTTCTGTGTTTTCTTCTTTAAAGCGCTCACGTGATTGTTGCTGTTGGGTCACATCGGTGTCTTCTGTCATCTTTTCATCCAGTGTGACATTTATTGGGTAAATGTCACACTTTGCCTTCATGCACTCTGTGTGTCACGTTGGTCTCTATGCACGCTCTGTGGCAGACGATCCTGACCCACGACAAACACGCTGGACCCCATATGATCAGAATTTATTTCCAGTTTCTCTGACCAAAGAAAGTCCTGCCAGTGTTCATTGGGCTTCATCTGGCAATGTTTATTTTTGCAGTTTTGTGGCCTTTTGTGGGAAAAGGTTTTCTCCCTTTGGACTGTTGGAGCGCACTGAAACACCATTTTTCCACAGGTGGAACTGTGCAAGGACAGCAGCTGTGCCTTCTGTTGTTGGAGTTATGGTGGTCCTAGTTCCTACCCAGCTATCACAAACGTGGACCTTGCGAAAGAACTGGGTTTGCAGTATTGTTTTAATCTGGTTCTAATTTGACTGCTTTCGCTTTTGGCTATTTTTACTTCAGCCTCAAAAACATCTCCAAGTAGCACCACAAGTGTAAGTAAGGCCAAACTAAACAAGTTTAAGCTCTTTGCAGAGGAGACACTTGGCAGGCTCAAAGGATAAGTATCTCTGTCCCCTGATAGAGATCTGAAAAACATCAGCAGAAAGATCAAAAATTTTAAAATGGAGAGCCTTTTCATAATGAGTCAGTGACCACCGTTGTTATTAAATCTGTTCTAACAAATCCTCAGTGGCATCTGTGTCACATTTGATTCAACAGCACTGATGCATCCAGTCGATTCTTAGCAGATCTACATGGACTATACCACTTACATGAAACCTATATGAACAAAAGCATTTCAGTTTATACATAAGGAAATCATTAACAGTGTATGTGTGTGTTTTGTTCTATCCTTTGCATGGCTTCATATCAAACTGGGAGAATTCCATAAGCCGATTTTTTTGCCTGTTCCGAGTCTTTTATTTAGAAAATTGACCAGGACCTGTTTCAATAAGACAATATTTGACTATGGCTTAGATAAAACAAATGGTCAGACTACAGTTAAATCCTTAAATCAATCAGTTGCACAACACAGCTTAATCATTGACTCTCAGGCTTTCTTCTGAGAATATTAAGAAGAATGGCAAACCAGGTGACAGCATCGAACACGTGGTCTTTTGAAAGAATTCATCAGCTACGAGGTGATTTTACTTGGAAAATTCAGGAAACCGTGTGAGATAAGTGTGAGTAAACAGCTGCTTACCATGTTAACATCAGTCTTAGGCTAGAGTTAGCTCAGGCATGAGGGCTTTGGGGAGTTTTCTCTTGTTTTCTTGTCGACTTACATAATCTATGAGCAAAACTCAAACTGGTCTAGCCAGCCCAGTCTAAAGGATTGGTTTCACAAGCATACATTTTGACACTGCATTAGACAACACAAACACTCACACTTCAGACTGATGTCTAAACCCACACATTCCACTGTTTTCTCTTCTTTGTTGTTGGGTGCTGTTAGTTAGTGCAGATGTCAGGTTTCAGGGCTAGCTCACCTGAGGGTAAGCTTTCTCATTTTTTGTCAGTCTTTATTTTTGTGAAACGCCACTAATCTATGAGCGAGCCTACAGACCGGTGGGAAGTACCTCTGCGAAACCATTCCCAGATTCATAGCATATTTTTAGCAAACAGGAGCAGAGAGACGCTTCTGGGAGGCTTTCAAAATGCGCTGTAATACATCTGCAGTGCATCTGCTGGAATCACGAGCAACGGCTCTGGCAGCCGCTTCAGGGTTAGACATGAAGTCCGATTAGAGGGAACGTCGATTAGAACATTTGTACAATCCATGCTTTTCTCACAGTTGCAAACCACATTGCCTTGGCGTTGTGGATCGGTGTACCTGTGCTGCACAGTTAAAACGACAGCTCAAGGAGGCTTTCGAGGTATCCCGGCTCCCACAAAAGGTCAGCGCTGTGCAAAGGCACAAACTATCAAAATGTCAGAGGGCTGGGCAAGTTTACTTAACTCTCCTTTCATATCAGTATTTATATTAAAAAAAAAAACCTTTCCCTAAAGGGCTCGAGGGCTATGGTACAGCTGCAGCCTTGGTGCATCATGTAGATATTAAAAAAAAGGGATATAATAAGACAAAGTGCAAGCAGCCATATATTTACCTCCAGTGCTTCAGGGTCTGTGCAAATGGTCTGAACTCAGCTTTCTGCAAGAAAAGAAACTAGATATTTGCTCAGGCTGTGGTTAAGCCAAGGAGCTTACTTTCTTACTGTAAGTCAAAGCAGCTGAGTTTGCATAGCTTCCACCTCCTGTGGCCTGGGAACTGTTGATTCTTCAGTATTTCCATGTGTGTGTGTGTGTGTGTGTGTGTGTGTGCATGCGCATGCACATGCGGTTGTCAGCTCGAAATTGTGCAGAGTAAATGTGTGCATCTTGAGATGTGAAGGCAAGAGAGCTTTCTTTATACACTCCCCCCCCCATATCTGACATTCTTTGGCCTTGTAAGGCAGATCAGCATCAGATGTTGCTCCTGAGGAGAAGAATAACGGCAGCTTGGTAAGCCTTCTGAGCGCCACCGCCCTCCCCGCAGCGGGTAAAAGAAGCAGCTCGAGCCATTCGGTTTGTCTCACTAAACATTCAGCCCCGCAGCTGGAAAAGCACGCCGACTTCTGCATTGGGAACCGGGGTGAACTCTTTGAAAAGTTCTACCTGCTTTCATTGAGGTAACACCTGACATGAAGAAATGATAGATGCGCAGAAGAAAACACGAGGTTAAGCTCTCCTCTGGTTCTCATTCTCCCTCCCGATAGCGTGCTGATGAGTCAGTGTTTCGGGGCCCGATTGTGGGCTGTTTTCCCGGAGGGAGGAAATGCCAGCGCACGCGTTCATACCCATTGCTGCGCAGTGATTATCTCGGCCTGTCCGTGTGAAACACACAGACATTTTAAAGAGGGTTTCAGTATCGCTGTCTCATCAAGGCCTCTCTCACTTGGGGTGAAACGTCGACGTGATTTCAGGCGGAGGCGAGGCGAGGTGTGCTTTTGTGATAACAAGTGTAATTTGTACCTGTAATTTCTGCTCTGAGCTTTGGGATGTCAGATCAGGCTCGTTTTAAAGTCCGATTTCCCTTCTGGTGTTTTTAAGGAAATGTTTGCGTGCCATTTTTGATGAAGGTCACATATGATTATACATAACTGTGGCCTGAGGTCATAATGAAATACACTGCTGAGCATTAAGTTACATTTAAATTTTTTCAAAGGTTTGAGAAAGTAGACAGGGTAACATGTTTTGTATTAACGCTGCTTTATGTTTTATGTTTTTGTCCCTCGGTGCTCTGGTGCTGGCTCACCATTCTCTCTCTTTCTCTCTTCCTTTTCGCTCTGTCTCTCCTTTCCTCTGTCTGCCTGTGTTCGTGTTGGGTCGAGCTCGCCCTTGTGTTTGAGGGGTGGGACTTATCTTGGGTTCCCGCCCTTTGATTCCACACACCTGGAAGTAATGAGCTCACCTGTTCCTGATTATCCCATCCGCTGCCACTGCATAAGGTGGTGGTTTTCCTTCAGTCATTGCTGGCTTGTTGAGCTAACAACAATTAGTGAACCTGGCGCCCTTGCTTGCTGTGGATTTTCCTGTTTGTCAGGAACCAGGAATGTCACTGACTGAGACATTTAGCTTGAACTATAACTACGTCTGTGCGCTTGTGAATAAACTTTTAGAACTGAGGCCTGCGTTTCAGCCCAATCCGCCCGAGTGGTCGCGACAGTTTTCCTTTTAAAAGCCTTGACAGTGTGTGTAAAATTGCCTGTTGTTCATGTGTGTGTGTGTGTGTGTGCGTGTAAGACTGCTTCCTAACCGAGCTGGCTAGCCGATAACGTAGTGCTCCACCCTCCCGCTCACTTCTTGCTCAAAAATAAATAAAAGTGATGGACCAAAATCCACATGAACACGTGAGATACTGTCTGCTAGCTGCGTGTTTGTTAGCAAAAACCGTGCTGCTTTTTTTTTTTTTTTTTAAACACTAACAGAGCTCCATGTTTTCACCTATCTGGGAACCCACTGGTTATCTGTTGATTTAGCCTCTGGATACAACGTCCAGTAGTCCAGAGCAGCCAGTGGATATCTCGACCAAGACTTTGTGTTCTGTGTGCCAGGCACTGTTTTTAAAAGCTAATCTCTGATAATATTTTTGAGACTGCAGTTCAGCAAATGTGTTCCCTCTTTTGGTCTCTGCATGGGCACACACACACACGCACACGCACAAGCTTCTTATATATATATATATATATATATATATATATATATATGGACGTTTTCACAGGACTATGCAGTCCTGTGAACAAACTAAGTATGCCATGTGATTCAGAAGCTTATAGAACCTTTAGTAGCAATAACTTGAATGGTTTTCTGTGTGATTTTATCATGTATCTTTACAACATCACTTTTGTTTATTTAGGTCACCTATGCACAGCTTTCTTAAGGTCCCACCACAGCATTTCTATTGGGTTGCGCTCATAACTTTGGACCACTGCAGCACCTTGATTCCTTTATATATTTTTTTAGCCATTTTGTTGTTGTTCTGTTGTTACATTGTCTTTAGCTGTTTGACAGATGGCCTCAAATCTGACTCTAGAATACTTTGGTATGTAGAGGAGTTCATGGTTGATTCATCACAGGCAAGGTGCCTAAATCCTGTGGCTGCAAAAGCAGTCTAAATCATCACCCCTCCACCACTGTGCTTGGCAGTATGAGGTGCTGTGCATTACGGCCAAACCACCTTGGCCTTGTCTGTCCAAAGGTCTAGAAGTCTTGTCTAGAAGTCTAGAAGTCATTCTTCAAATGCAACTTTGCAAAGCTAGCTTTTTAGAGAAAAGAAGCTTTCACCTGGCACTTATACTTGTTCAGCCTTTTTCTCACTTGCTGATGATCAGTTAATCAAGTGCACTGATTTGCAGCACCTGGCTGATACTTACCCTCTTAATTTCTATGGAAGCATGTCAATTGCCTACAGATTCTGTACAATCATGTGCAAATATCTGTCTACAGATATTACTAGCCTGTGGAAGAAAAATATTAATTTCTTCAGGCAGGTTTTTGCACTTGGTTGAATAATTTGCACAAACCATTTTATTAATTTGAGAGTGTGACAGCCCCTGGGCTCTGTGCTGTGGCATACACAGTCAAGTGTGAAGTCACTGCATTTTGGCTACAGATTTTACTTTGTAAGCATATCCGTGTTCCACCAGTTAAACAAATTCTCATCTTGAATATGATACTTAAATTTTATTTTCTTTATTTTAACTCTATAGCTTTAAATTAAAAAAAATAAGGTATTGTTTGAAGATGATGGAAACCATGACATTTGGAGGCTAACAAATTAACAATAATTAATCAAGGCCCCTTAGGATGGAAAACCTACTCAGAAAAATTCACTGTTGGAGGCCAGTGGAACATACAAAGGGAAGTCGCTTTCATCTCTAATGGCTGAAGGACTGTGCTGAAATCCAGCAGAGACATAGCCCATTTCTCACTCGGAATTACCTCGGGCCATGGTGGTATCTAACTGACACCTCACTGCCTGACAGGTTTTCCACTCATCTCATTGACAGCTCCAGGCTCCAGCCCCGAGAAGAGTGACTCACACACACACACACACATTTATCAGCAGGGAAGAAATCGATGGCTGTCGCTGACAGAAAAAAGCACTCGCACTGCATATCTGCTACAGCCATCTTTCACACGTTTAAATGAATCCACCCGAATGAATGTACAGTATCTTTGATTCACCCTTAATCAGAACGGCAATTAATTACCCCCTAATTAAATCTGAAGCAATCTGTGCTTAATTTGATAGCAGATCTGAATTAATTGCTTCCTTCTATAGCTGAGGTGAAATGTCTTAATGAAATTCATCCACCCACCCCACCCCGGTGCACAGGCTGCTGTTCTCACAACACACAAGTAACGTGTAAATGAATGCTCATGCAACAAGAAACATACCGTATGCACGCAGCAGGTGATCGTGAGCTTATTCACAGTCTGAATCACCATGGTGTAAACTTTTGGACAGAATCAGGGCCAGACTATCTCAATGCCAGCACGGTGAGTCATGCGGAGAGGAATTTTGTGGGACAAAAGGATGGTGAACAAAGGTGAGAAAATGAGAGGCAACATCCAAAGAACACAGTTATTTTTGTCTCCTAGTTTTTTTTTTTTCCTTATTCTATCATTCTGTTATTTGCATCGATGGTAAGCATGATTTAAGAATGAGAGAAGTATTAAACCCTCACTGCAGTCGCGGCATTGGTTTTTAGGATTTCCATAGTGCAGTATTTGTGTATTGGCACACTTTGAAATGACTCTTGGTTCTTCAAATAGACCAGTGACCTTTTAACCCCCAAATAAGCAGATAAATGCTTTTTTTAAACACACACTTCCTAAACGGTCAGTGACTCCTTTTCCACTGTTTTCTTGTTTATTTCCTAGTCATGTCCTAATACAGGGTCAGTAAACGGCAGAACACAGCATGGAGGTCAGCGACAATGTTACAGGAGATTTTTTTCTTCAGAGTCATGCAGACTGAACAATGTTTGAGCACTGCTTTAGCAAAGACACACAGAATTTGTGGCTGAGATAATAAAGAGTTGAAGAAGTTACAGTTGGGGGCAACAGCATTAACAGAATTTCTCTAGAAAACTTTGTGCCTACCCTGGTGCCATGCAGACAAAGTTTAAATGGAGTCTGTGGAGTCATATGACACAGGAAAGAATCTTGATGTGAGTGGCTGTGTTTTTTGTTTTGCTTTGTTTGGTGAGGCTCAAAATTGTTGCTGTCGCTTGAATGGCTCTGGCTTTAGGTTTAGTCTAAGCTAATCTCCTCACAAGCATAAAGTGAAATTATGCTGTCTTATGGGAACTATTGTTCCCTAATGTAAAGCAACATTTAGTCTAGTGGTGAGCAGTAAAAACAAGCAATCATAAATTTTACGTGCTGTATAATATGTAAAAACAGAATGCGATGATTTGATAAACCCATATTTTATTCACAATATAACAAAGAAAACATATAGAATGTTTAAATTGAGACATTTTACTATTTAGTGAAAAATATCAGCTCATTATGATTTTGAGGGAAGCCACACTTCTCAAAAAAGTTGGGACAGGGAACAAAGGGCTGTTAAAGTAAGTGGTACTAAAAGAAACAGCTGGAAGAGCATTATGCAAATAATTAAGTTAGGCATACGTCAGTAACATGATTGGGTATAATCATGCCATTCTTACTGACAGATTACTTAAGTGGGTTGGCATCTCTGGCACTGCTCTCAAATGGTTCTCTTCAAACTTACCTGACAGACACTTCAGAATTTATATTAATAACTACTGTATATGTCATAATCTGGGGGCCCTCAGGGCTCCATCCTTGGACCAGTTCTGTTTTCTTTGTATATGTCACCCCTGGGTCATCTAGTGAACAGCTTCAAAGGCATCTCCTACCATCGCTATGCTGATGATACACCTCTGTACTTTTCTGTTAAGCCTAACAGGCTCAGCAGCCTCTCCTCCCTCTGTGATTACAAATTGGATGTCTTCAGATTTTCTCCATCTCATTCCTGGCAAAACTGAGGTTCTTGTGTTTGGCCCTCATAGCTTCTCTGAGGAGATCAGTCATTACATCAGCCCAGTTGATGGCAATATCAAACCTTCTACTAAGAAACCTGGTATCAATTTTGAAAAGCATTTGAAATTTGAATCTCACAACTCAAAGCTCATCCAGTCTTGTTATTTTCATCTAAGAAATCAAACCTTTACTGTCATCCAGTAATTTCACATCTTTATTTTTCTATCACAGTTTTTATGTGCATCTCTCAATCCTGCTTTAGGTCTCTTCACTTGGTTGAGAACTTATCCACTCACTATCTATCGTGGAAGGTAAATAGAGGTTTTAGAGCAACATACATCACATCTAGATGACCTTTTTTTTCAGGGAAGGCCTTTCATATTTCATCAAGCCAATGCTATGCTGCAGCTAAGACAACAGCATGCCTTTGTAGCAGAAGAGTCTGGGTGCTGAACTGGCCTGCCTGCAGTTTTTCACCAACTGAAAACCTGTTGCATCATGAAATGAAAAATATGAAGAAAAAAAAAGATCCAGGGCTGCTGAGCAGCTAGAATCCTATTCAACAAGAATGGAACAGCAGTCCTCCCCCAAAAGTCCAGCAGCTGCTCTCCTCAGTTCCCTGAAGTTTATGGACTGTTGTTTTTTTAAAAAGGGGAGATGCTCCGCAGTGGTAAACATAGCCCTGTACTAAATCTTTTCATGTGTTGCTGCCATCAAATTCAAAATTAACTTAATTTTTTAAAATTAAAATGGTACATTTTAATTACTTGACATGTTCTCTTTTTTGTTCTATTGTGAGCAAAGTATGGGTTCATGAGATCTGTATATCATTACATTCTGTTTTTATTCACATTTGGTCATTTGAGTGACCCGCTTCTTTAGATAACCCAGAAGGAAGGCTCCATTTGAGGGGGAAAGGTCATTTCTGTGAAACCTGAAGGCTCACAACACAATAAAACCTCAGTTCACGAGCAAATATCAGTCAACATCCTCTGTGTCATTCACAAACTTTGTTTATTATTTCAGGAACATTAAAAATTCTCCCCATTTCCTGATCTTGTGATCATTCCTTGCAAAGTGTGACTTGTCTAAGTGTTATCAGTAGAGAGGCAAATCATGTGCACTTTGCTGAGAGAGGCACATTTTGGTACACAGGTGTACGCAATTGGGATAGTTGTGCAAGGCTGGGAGTCGCAAGGTGGAGAGCTGATTCTGAGAAGGCTGTAAACTCCTTATTGCTATATTATTGCTGGTGAGGTTTACCGTTCATGGCAGGCCAAAACAGCCCTGAGAGTAGACAGTCCTGTGAGGAGCTAAGTACACCCTTACTGCTTCCATGCTAATTAATAAGAAGCTAAGTAGCAGCCAAATGCACTTGATAAACTGATCATCGGCAAGTGTGACCCCCTCTGAAAAAGCAAAGGTTTGGCAGTTTGCTGGTCTGGAGCATTCAGATGCATACTACACAATTCCACAATGTTCCCAGGAGTGGGCATCCCAGCAAATTCACCCCAATTTTAAACTGCAAAATGTCTTGAACAATGTCCTTTGGACAGACAGGACCAAACACAGCATATCACATGGCTGTAATAAAAATGTCAGCACAGTCTGTACCTGTGTTTGGAATAATCAGTAGTATTATAATAATAATATATAAGTTGTTGTTGTGGCACATTTACAGCTCTTTCTTGCTTTGGAGACATGTTCCCATAGAACATTATATATAAGAAACAACATTTCTGACATAGGTGTAGGTGTGGGTGTAGGCTAGCGTTATCATGCAGTCTCTCGATTAGCATTTTCTTTTTCTTCAGTCTTATTTGCTTAAAAATGAGCCAGAACATAAAATATGCGTGTTTCTGGAGAACGGACATGACAAACCAGCATCCACAACATTTTCTATGAGAAAATGACGATCCAAGAAATGAAGAGAAAAGCTAAGTTCAACACAGTTTGATGACTTTTTGGTCAGTATGAAGTATGACTGTAGCGCTGGTATCGTCCCCTACTTTTTTGTGTTAAAACTGAGTAAATTATCATTTAACAAAAGCACAAAGACTGTAAGTAATGGGTCACACACATTCTGCCTGTTTTTACCATCTTTGAGGCTCACATACCAAATGCTGAACTTAGGCTTCAGTGACATATTTGGTTACTGGAAAAGAGGATTTAGTCTGTTGAACTTAGCCTACATACTGTGTTGAATCATGCTGTGATCCATGGTTTATTCTCTGTTCTATTAGTTTGCTCTGCAGTATACGGCACAATACAGGAGTGGTCCACACTGACAGCCACAAAGTTGTTGTACATTTACAGGAACGAATCCCCACAGAACATTTACAGCCTTGGGTGGAGGCATTTATTCCCTTATAAAACTGTACTGATTCATGTTTAATTAAACATTAAACCATTTTATCAATAAAGGTTTTCAAAGTGACGCCTCTTATAAGGTTATTGTGTGCACCTATTAAGTATGTTTTCTTCCCTTTAAAAAAAAATGCAGGCGTGATCAAATATTTCTCAGTAAAGTAATAAAAGCCTCTCAAGTGATATTACGAGATCCAGCTGTGGTGTAATATCACACTGAGTATGTATGACAAAAACTGGAAGATATTCAGTTTTTAATAAAAGGGAACGATCCATATGGTCCAACCCTGAATAGCTATGTTGTGAAACACAGCAGCGCTGTATGCAGCACAGGGTTTGACTCATCCTGTAATAAAAACGCCACATCTGCTTTCTTAAATTTGCCCACTTAACCCCACAGCTGTGCCTTTTCACCATCACTGCCTTTTCTATATATATATATATATATATATATATATATATATATATATATATATAGAGAGAGAGAGAGAGAGAGAGAGAGAGAGAGAGAGAGAGAGAGAGGGTCACAGACAAACAGCTTGTCAGTCACCCAGTACAGCATATCCTGTTTTATTATCTGCTCTAGTGAGAAATATAATTTAAAAGTTAAGATAGTGTTCTATTCAATAAGACTTGGAACTACAGACTGAGTTCATAATCTTATCAAGAGTGTTTACTGAGGTCATATAGCAAAGCAGTCAGAGGCCATTTTCCCATAAACATTTATGCAACTGTTTGGAAAACAGGGGAATTGCCCCCTGCTGGCCATTAGAAAGATTACAAATTTAAGGCACTTCCATAGAGGCGAAACTCTTCAGACCCAGAGGTTATGTTTATCTTTTATATATAGGTTATGAAAAGAAACTATTACTATTAACAGTAAATCACACCCTGCTTTATCCCCCTTTTTGACTCTAACGAGGACCATAATTTACAAAATATACATCATGTTTTATTAACAGGACTTTTTTTCTGCTGACCTTGTCAGCTGCTGGCTCTGTAGGGATAGCGATGTTAATCTTCTACTTTGATCAATACTGAGATAGATTCCCGGGAATTTTTCTTTTTACAAACATTAATTTACACAGAGGGTGAACTGAAAAGAAAAAGATAATCCCCGGATTTTCTTTCTCTAAGAACTACTGCGAGCTTTCTGGATTTATTTGATTTAATAAACTACTAGATTAGGATCAGAAAAACTCTGTAACGCCAGTTGAACTGAAAAGTATATGACCTCGGCAATAAGTAGAAGAATCATAATTGTATACTGGATTGTCAAAACAGGCTTTTAGGTGAGGTTGCTTGTCAGTGAATGAAGGATCAGAACACATGTTGTTTTGAGGTAAAAATAATAATTTAAAAAAAATGTACAATGCGCAAATAATCCGCAAAAACTGTGCTGCATTTTCCTCTTCTCCCTTACACCCTCAGGTCAAAAACGATGGTGCTACCTGCTAAACAATAAGCGTTTAATAGTTTTTATAATAATGAACTGGGACAAGTGCATTTTCGGTGAAGAGCACACAGTAGCCAGATTTACTCGTTTTGATGTTTGACCGCACGCCTTCATTTTTCCTTGCCACAGATTTGCTGCTGAGCGTTCATCGCTGCAGTCTAGTTGCACTCTACTTCCCAAATGTCATCTGTCAATCAAACTAAATGTGCGCACATTTTCTTTTCTTTGGATTTTCTTTTGAGAAGGCACAAACTTCTGAAGTTGCAGATTTTTTTTTCTTTGCTTGAGCACCAATTAGAGTTCATATCGATTCCAATGTTGTGCGTGTGTGTGTGTGTGTGTGTGTTTCCGCTTGTAATTCTGCTCTAACTCGGAGGCTCTGTTTCATTCCTGAGAATCACTGGAGAGATTAAGAGTTCCAGGTTTGAAGGGACGGCAGGTTATGGTGAGAGGTAATGATGTGGAAAGCTGTGCTGAAGGAAGTGGCGAGGGCGAGAGGGGGCCGTGACAGCTGTCATGCAGTAACAAATGCCTCCCTCTGTGAATGGACACTCAGAGATGAGGAATGGGTGGGGGGTGGGTGAGGAGGATGGGGTGGTGGTGGTGGGGTGTTCCTTCACCACACAGCTGCCACAAACCTGTCACTCAGGATGTTATCGTGCCCCCTCCTCAGGACTGGATAATGGGTCAGTGTGGGCATTAGCCACACATCTCTGCAGTGACTCCTGGACACCAGCCATCACCTTTCAGTGATGCCTCTCAAAAGCTGTTTAAGTTACCATGAATCAAAATTCCTGAAAGCCTATGATAGGATCTTGGGAATTATTTGTTTCTTACTAACAAGTGAATAGTATTTGACCACATAATGGCCCATTTGTCTTGACTTTAAGATCACAAGGACAGATAATGGTAGACTGCCTGAAGTCAGTCAATCAATGCAAACAGTGATAAATGAATGTCTTCACAGCAAACCACAGGTCTTTCATTAGCAAATGAATGGGTTCTGAATAGGTCCAACACTGCCACCTAGTGGTACTGTAGGGATAATTGACATAATTGATTGGTAAGCTTCAAAAGGGGGTGAGTAAATTGTGCACAGGGCTAAATATGACGGTCAGGGTGCTAATCAGCACAACATTAAAACCGCTCAGCGCTGAAGTTAATAACACAGACCTTATTGTCAGTAGGACGCTGGGTTTTGGCATGACTTTGATACGTGCCATGCAGCTTAAATATTTTTTTGCAGACCAAGCACTCTGACTCCCCCGTGGAAGTGGCACTCTCCAGTGGCAGCACCTCCCAGCGGTATGCCTCACCACAGCACAAAAATTGCTCAAGAATTATAAGAGAGCCCAGGGCGGGGCCCCAATCAACATTAGCCCCATCCTGCAAACCATGGGAGACCCAAAGGATCCACTAACTACATGATACTGTTGCTGAATTTTACTTGCATATTTCCTCTCCAGATGTTTTATCTGTTAAGATAAGCAGGAATATTTTTCATTTTGAAGTACCCCTTTTGAGTAATTTCCAGTCTTTGGATTAACAGATGTAATAATAGCACATGATAAGGAAAAGGAAATTGACCTCTCTTTGGTTGGCTGTGTACACTGAGCCTCAGTTTGTTATAAAAAATAAGTCAAATGCAGTCATGTGGAAAAATAAGTACACCCCACGATTCAATAGTTTGTAGAACTTTGACTCTAGAATACTTTGGTGTATTGGCACATTATGATGTGGGCGATATAAAAACAGAAGCCCTAAAGGGCGGCTGAAATCAGGGAAGGACCGAAAAACCTACTTTAAAAACTCCAATGAGTAAATAAAACGTCCCACTTTGGTGTTTCTGCTATTTATACATTTCATATATGGAAGGCTTTTTATCATGTTGAAGGCCTCTGTGCTGAAAACTGAATTTCCTTTAGCCTTGATCTCTACTGCCATCTCCTGGAAGTAGACAAGCATGCAAGTATCACCTTTTATTTTAATGCAATATCTCTTAAAACATCGTTATGATTCTGATTCTGTGGGAACATTAATGGGCTCGATAGTTTCAGCTCTTCCTTCTCTTGATGCCTACTTGATGCCCAAAATATATTTAGAATTCCCATTTCTGCCAAATAGATGAAACCTGTATAAACCTTTTCACGCAAGGAAGTCCTTGGAAAGCAAACACCTGTTGATCACAGTGTGGAAGTGTCATCATTTCCAGTTGGGCTGAGGCCACCAGTCGATGTCAATTAAGGCCCCACTCTGCCGGGACATTTACATAAGGCTCTGGAGAGCAGCACAGAGCGTGGTTTGTTTCCCATTTTGGCAGCAGCCGTTTCCTAGAAACACACAGGCCCCGTTTTCAGCACCTTCAGGAGCTTTGTGTTTGACGAGCAGCGAAAGAAGGGGGCCTAATCCCAGCGGTTTATATTTAGCACAGTTGTCACATTACAAGAAGTCTGAATCACGGAGTTGTTTGCTTGACATATTGGGAGTTACAAGAGTGGGAGAGGTGATCATGGCCCTGAGAGCACCCCCCCCCTCCCCCATGGCAGTTGTTGGGGTTTTTTTTTTTAGGTGAATGGCCTGTGACGCACAAGTATTTATGAAGAGACCCTATTTATTGAAACCTGCCTTTAACACAAAGCTGCTTTGTGACATAAGCCGGCATCACAATGACGACGTTATGAGTAACAGTAAGGCGCTCTGTCACTTTGTGCACTCTTAGAAACTTACCTCTAGATGGCAGTGACACAGACAGAATCAGCTGGTACTGTGCGGCATCGTTTGCGCCATTCGGGAATACTGAAGGGCAGGTTCGGCAAGTGCTTCCAGCTTTGCCCGGAGAGGAGAAGCGATGCAGTTCCATCTCTGTTTCCCACCAAAGGTGAAAGGATCACTTAAAAACATTTACGGGGGTCTCCAGTAACAAATGACCCCAGCAGGCCCATGCAAAGAGATCACCTGGAAGGAAGACTTAGGGCTGCGATGTTGTCATTTAAAGCGGCATTCGTTGCATTGCATGATGCAAAGACAGTGCCATAATATCACCTTGTGGTCCTGCTGTGGTGAACATGTTGCCATGTAACTTAAGTGCAATATACCCTCTCTCCTTTGAGCTCTGTTTTTGCTCTCCTCCAACTCCGCTATATTCATTAGTGCCACTAGCAGCCGTCTTTAGCTGCTTTTGGACCAGTTTTTGGGGACTACTGGGAGGTCACCAAGAAGAATTTACCTTAAAAGCCATTTTTTCCCCCAGTTTCCAGCTAATGGGAAAGCCAAGGGGATGAAAAAGCTGGTAAGTTGTTGGTAATGAAATGCCATCTCTTGTTTTTGCCTTTTACTTTCTTGTAATCACATTTCAGGCTTTTTTTTTTCCTTTGCACAGGGCAGCACGGTGGTGGAGTGGTCAGCTCCGTCACCTCACAGTTTGAATCCACCATCTGGCCGAGATCTTTCTGATGCATGGAGTCTGCATGTTCTCCCCGTGTCTGCGTGGGTTTCCTCCCACAGTCCAAACACATGCAGTTAGTGGGGTTAGGTTAACTGGTGATTCTAAATTGGCTGTAGGTGCGAATGGTTGTCTGTCTCTCTGTGTTAGCCCTGTGACAGACTGGTGATCTGTCCACAGTGTACTCCGCCTCTCACCCTGTGGCAGCTGGTGTAGGCTCCACCCACGACCCCGAGCTGGATAAGTGGAAGGGAATGGATGGACGGATATTTCTTTGGATCTTACAGGACCTTTTTGTCTGTGGTTTGGTGCTCTGCAGTCAGTGTGCACTGTACCACACTGGCTGATGAAGATGAAATGCAGATGTAACGAGCACAAAAACAGAAATCAAACGGGAAAGTCGTGGGAAGCGCAACCAAAAGATCTGGCTGAAGGACACAAAAACAATCTGCAGAGCAGATGCAGAGCTGCAAGACACCACTATGTGGATTCATTGTTACAAGTAGCACCTTTCATATGGCACAAATAATTCTAACCACTGTTGATATATTATTTATTGCAACTTTAAAGCTCTAAAACTGCTACCTGGCAAGTTTATATCACAGTACTCTTTTCTTCTGCCCCAGAGTAGACCCCCCCCCCAACACAGCTGTTGCTTTTCAGAATATATTTATCTAGTTTGAAGTTACATATTTAGAAATGTCCTGAAAAAATCACATGAGCAACAAGTTGGAGCAGGGAAGACCAGTCAGTCCCCCTTTAAACTAAAAACGATTTAGGCCATCTTTCTGGCCTCTGTCAGAAAATAACTGACCTTTGTCCCAGCTGAATAACGTGCTCCAAATTAATTGGTAAGGGAAGATAAATTGGTATGGGGCGATATTATAATGCACCCAGTGGGAGCTCCAAAATAGGCTTCCTCGCAGTGGGATCCACTCTGGCCGAGAGGAGGTGGAGAAATATGCCAGAGATTTAAGGGCACAGTCCAGGCAGAAAAAAAGAAGCAGCTAATTTTACACACTGACCCAACTGAAACAATGTGAAAGGGTTAACTGAAGCCTTTTATGGTTTTCTATGTGGCTCTGCTTTCCCCATATTCCAATCTGTTCACTTACCTGACACGTGAAACACACGTGAGGAAGTCCAGGATGAAATGAGGGGAAGTCGCTATTTTGAAGCTTCGTTTTTGTTTCTTCCCGCCCTTTCAAATTCCATAAAGAGAAAAGTGAAAGGAAATATCTGGGTAATAAACACACTCAAAGATGAAACAGAAGCTACTTTAAGCTGCTCGCTTATTCACAAAGGCTCAGAACAGCGGGTAGCGCCGCATGTTTGAAGCCGGATGTCCTTCCTGACAAAACCTCAAAGGGATTGTTCTGTTTCCTTCTGGGATCAAACCAGGAATCTTTCACGTGTTATTCAAATGTGATGAGCACTGTTGATAATGTGCATGAAAATCTTTGACAAATCTTATTTTTTACTCATATGTACTTTCACTCAGTATATACTCACCTGCCACTTCTTTAGGTACACCTACACAACTTCTTCTTACTGCAGTTCTCTAATCAGCCAATCAAATGGCAGCAGCTCAGTGCATTTAGTCACGTAGACGTGGTCAAGATGGTCTGAAGATCAATATCACCAAAGCTCAAATTACCTCAAACTGCTTTCTTGAACGTGACAGTGAGCTCAGTGCACTCAGAACGCTTCCACGGTCACCAGATCTCAGTCCAATCGAGCATCTTTGGGATGTGGTGCAACGGAAGATTCACAGCCAAAAGAAGATCTGCAACAACTGTGCAATACTATCATGTCAATGGACCAAGATCTCCTAGGAATGTTTCCAGAACCGAGAATGAAGGCAGTTCTGAAGGAAAAAGGAGGTCCAATCCAGTAACTAGCAAAGTGTAAAAATGAGTGAGTGTACACTGAGAGAAGGTGCATAGCTGGATGGAGCAAAAATAATGTAATTTAATGCTAAAATTCCCTGACAGATATTAAACTGCCAAAGAGTTCAATAACAGAGTCCATGAGTGAGAGTCTTTTTTCCCCCTTAATTCACACTTTATACATTATGCATGGAACTGAATCCATTGTTAATTTAGAAATATTAATTAGTACAACTTGAAAGCTGCTGTGATCAGCGTTTTTATAACGTTATTGTTTTTGTCCCCTTAGTGTTGTTTCCAGCAGCACACAGCGGTACCCACTCAGCACTACATGGCAGCCTGACAGATTACATTTATGAAAAACTTCATTCATTCGCTTTACATATTTACTTCCATCACTGATGTCATTCATACCGAAAGCTGCGCTACGCCAACGTTTGCAAAACATCTACATGACTTCCGCAGAAGCTCTTAGCGCCTCCTTAGAGGGGAACCGGGAATATAAAGGCACTGTGATGACACTAGAACGATTTTCCTCCAGCACGCCCAGTTCTGGGGCTCTCCAAAAATGACCTCACCCTCGTGTGAGTTTCTCCCCATGAAAACATTTATGTTTTGATGTAGGTTGTTAGCCCCAGAAGGAAATGTGAGGGCTCACTTTCCATCTGGCCCCTATTTTTTGTCCTGTTTGGCATGTCTGTAGAGGTCATCGGGGCGTGCAAACCGGTGATTCCAAGCATGGCGGGACACTGCAACTACAAAGCCACATTGCACGAAACTCGGTGAAGACGTGGAGTACGGGTAAGGGAAAAATCCAAAGTCCAGATCGAACTCTTTACACCTGGGCTGGCTGATCGCAGAGGCTGCACTCCTCACAGTTAGGCCTGTCTAAATCTTAGTCTAACATTTGTTTCTGTCTCCTCATTCCTTTGGTTGACTCACAGTAAACACTTCATTTAAACTCCTTTGCTTTTTGGCCAAACCAGGTGAGATAAACCGGAAGGGTTGTCATTCACAGTTTGTTCTGCCTATGATGACACACAATAAATAACGATTTACGCAGCGAGTTTCTAAATAAGGACGAGCTTGCGCTCGAAGAACATCCTGAGCTTGTTGGTTGAACCCCAAAAAGGTAACATTCATGGAATAAACGTCAATTTTCAGTTTGTTTGTTTTTTTCCCCATCAGAACGGGCTCAGATAATAGAGAGTTTAACTTTTAGGTTTCAGATTTTGTTTCTGTTGCCTGTTGAAGAGAGAGCTGAGCATGAAAGTGAAGCGGTCAGTTTACCAGTCGATCTACAGTACTGTGCAAAAGTCTTGAGCAACCCCTCATTTCTTTATATTTCACTAGGAAAATAGGTGCAGAGGTTTAATCAAACATGCAGACATACAGAGTTTCTACAATTCTAATGAGCCTGAAAGTCTGTATTTGGTGTGACCACCTTTATTCTTCAGCACAGCCTGAACTCTGTGAGGCAGCTTTCTTGTCACTTCTTTAAGTAGTCTTCAGGAATAGTTCTCCAGGCTTCCTGAAGGACATTCAAAGCTCTTCTTTGGATGTTGGCGGCCTTTTGTTCAGTTCTCTGTCAGGATGATCCCACACTGCTTCAGTAATATTGAGGTGTGGGCTCTGATAGTGTTTCATGTGTGTTTTTCTGTCCTAGTATGCTTTTACCGCATTGTTAGTGTGTTTGGGATCATTGAATGCTTTCCACATAGTATCGCATGCTGGGTCAAAGTGCGATGGTACTTTCCTGCCTCTCCTGACCTCCTCCAAACATACTGACTCCACCATCACTCCATCAGACCTGTTGCCACTGAATTTTCAGCCTAGTTCTTGTGTAATGTGACATAACTCAGCCTTCATTAAGAATGGCTTCTTCACAGCCACCCTTCCACTGAGACCATTTCTGATGAGGTTTTTGTTGGATTTTCTTCTCTTTAAGGACATGACTTTCAGAGACTGCTCATTTGCTGTAGACTTTTTTTTTTTTCCCAGTGTCCCGCTTCTCCTTTTGTCCTCCACTTGTCCAGTTTCCTCAAAGATTTTGAGGACACACTGTACACCATCCTGAGATGTGCCATGTTTTTCAGCTAATAGCTCTTTGGGAATCACATTTTTGTTGCAAAGTTCACGATTTATGGCTGTAGAACTGTGCTATCTTTGGCATGTTTCACTGATTCAACTAAAGAAATGGGAACAGATGATGTTTTTTCTACAGGCTGCTTTTAACAAGTTGCCTAAATATACAATTTAAAAGTTGTCTGTTATGTAGAGACACAACACTGGCTCATTCCTTGAGTTAGGTACCTTTTTTTTTTTAATGCTTAAATAATTCATAGGTCAGTGTTAAGTGACGTAACAAACTTAACACATCCCGCTGAAAATGGTCTGACTGAAAAAAACAGTTAATGTCCATAACAATGTTGAAAGACCTTCAGGAAAAAAAAATTACTAGAAAGTCTGGCTCCTTGGAAGCGAAATATAAAGAAATAGGTGGCTCAAGACTTGTGCACAGTATTGCATCTGGTTAGGATGCTCCCTGGATGGCTCCTTGGTGAGGTGTTTCAGGTATGTACAACTAGGAGGAGGTCCGAGGACACGCTCAAGAGATTTTGTTTTGACCGGCTTCAGTGTCCCCTGAGGAGTGCTGGAGGAGGCAGCTGGGAAGAGGGAGGTCTGGGTACCCTTAGACTGCTGCCCCCAGACCAAGACCCAGATAGAGTCAGCAGAGGATGGATGCGTGTGATCGATTGGTCTTCCTCTGGTCATTAACGATCACTACAACCAGCTGTTTCTGACAGATTTAAGTTTTAGTTTTGTCTTAGGAGACTTCTAAATACTTAACCCGGCTACATGTGTTAACATACATAAGCAGGAAGCGAGTGGTTGATGAGAAAACAGACTTCCCTGTAAAATAAATGAAAGGATATTCATTTTTGCAAAATCTGCTACAATATTTGGGCACATTTTTACATTGATTTTTACATAAATATTATTTATTTATGTATTATTATGTATGTATGTATCACAAATTTTTTATGTAAATACATTGTGCATAAAATCAAATATTTGCTAACACCTATTCCTAAAAGTTGGTAACAGAGAGTTCAGTGTTGAAAATGGAGGTTTTAGGTTTTTAAGTTTGCACTCATTTGAATTCTTGAAATACTTCTGCATAAAGCTTAGGGGCTCAGTAATAATATGTAAATGTACGACATCTCCAGGTAATACAAACTATGATTCACTAAGTGAAACCTAAAACAGGCTTGCTCAGACAATCTGTAGGAGGATGTTTTATTCAAATGATATGGAAATATGTTAGAGAGACATAAACTGTCCCAGGAATGAGTCAGAGATAACACTGCATCCACACTCAAATCTTTGCATCTCCCTGTCTCTCTGGCACAAAGCACCGCACAGGCCTCCCCTCCACAAATGAAATTGTTTTCTCATGCTAAATTCCCATACTAACAAAGCAGGCTCTCTCGGGATACATGCATACAGTCTGCATGACTGATTTCGGAGTACATCTGATGATAAAAGTTCATGTCGATTGAGTGTTAATCCATCATTACGTGGCTGAATCCCAACTCCTTTAGAGACATGTAAAAGGCTGATTATTTCCAGGTTTTCCTATTTTTAGATAAGTGAATTTAAGTCGTAGGGAGCTCAGGGTCAAAGTGCACATACTTGCTTGCAGTCTGGAATTCCAACATAATTTTTTCCATTACCCAGAGCAGAGAAGGAGGGGTTTTTGGCCAGCATGCAGAACTTCTTTATCAGCAGAACACGCACAGAACACAAATTTTATTAACCCCTCCTTACATTCCCCCTGTGGGATACCCTGCCAGGAGCTAACGGTGTAGTATTTACTGACCCTCATGGAGCACGTTACCTGTGTTGTTATCTCTCTGCACACAGATCTCCACACATATTTGTTCTGTTGTTTTTAGGGGCCACTTTGACTCGTTCTCTCGCTGTTTGATTGGCTGTAAGAAAACTGTTGGAGACGTGCAAACTTTATGTTATTGCCACAGTGATTCTAATGTAGAAAAATTTACAGGTAGAAATGGAGCCTGCAATGCTGTAAGCCTGACAGCGCATTATTTTGTTACCTGTTTGAGGATTTCTAGCCGCCCATTATGTAGACCAGTGGTTCCCAAAGTGTGGGCCGCTGCCCCCTGGTGGACTGCGATGGTACTGCAGGGGGCTGTAGTAATAACAGAAATTCAGTTTTAAGATACTCACAAATATACATAGTTACATATTTATATAAATTAAATATAATTTGTTTATATAAAACGTGAAATAAAACTGGTAATAGGAGGTGTTTAGTTTGTGATATTACTCATTACTTTGACCTAAATATACTGCTCTGTTATTGAAGTTTGTGTCCCAGTGGCAAGTGGGTTATATACTGGCATTAGCACTTTACATATGACAGGGTAGTATTAGCAATATATGTATATATATATATATATATATATATATATATATATATATATATATATATATATATATATATATATATATATATAAAATTAGTCTATACAAAAAGAAAAACCTCCCTTTTAACAGGAAGAAACCTCCAGCAGAACCAGGCTCAGGGAGGGGCAGTCATCTGCTGCGACCGGTTGGGGCTGAGGGGAGAGAGACAGGACAAAAGACATGCTGTGGAAGAGAGCCAGAGATTAATAATAATGATTAAATACAGAGTGAAGTATAAACAAATAAATAAGGTGAATGAGAAGAAACAGTGCATTATGGGACCCCCACTCAGCAGCATAACTAAGGGGTGGTTCTGGGTCATCTGATCCAGCCCTAACTATAAGCTTGATCAACAAGGAAAGTTTTAAGACTAATCTTGAAAATAGAGAGGGTGTCTGTCTCCCGAATCCAAGCTGGGAGCTGGTTCCACAGAAGAGGGGCCTGAAAGCTGAAGGCTCTGCCTCCCATTCTACTTTTAAGTATCCTAGGAACCACAAGTAAGCCAGCAGTCTGAGAACGAAGTGCTCTATTGGGGTGATACGGTACTATGAGGTCTTTGAGATAAGATGGGGCCTGATTATTCAAGACCTTGTATGTTAGGAGAAGGATTTTAAATTCTACTCTAGATTTAACAGGGAGCCAATGAAGAGAAGCCAATATGGGAGAAATATGCTCTCTCTTTCTAGTCCCTGTCAATACTCTAGCTGCAGCATTTTGGATCAGCTGAAGGCTTTTCAGGGAGCTTTTAGGACAGCCTGATAATAATGAATTACAGTAGTCCAGCCTAGAAGTAATAAATGCATGGATTAGCTTTTCAGCATCAGTCTGAGAAAGGATGTTTCTAATTTTATAAATATTGCGCAGATGTAAAAAAGCCGTCCTACATATTTGTTTAATATGTGCATTGAAGGACATATCCTGGTCAAAAATGACCCCAAGATTTCTCACAGTGTTACTGGAGGCCAAAGTAATGCCATCCAGAGTAAGTATCTGGTTTGACATCATGCTTCTAAGATTTGTGGGGCTGAGTACAAGAACTTCAGTTTTATCTGAATTTAGTAGCAGGAAATTAGAGGTCATCCAGGCCTTTATGTCTTTAAGACATTCCTGCAGTTTAACTAATTGATGTGTGTCATCTGGCTTCATGGATAGATAAAGCTGAGTATCATCTGCATAACAATGAAAACATATCTACATATGCTCAAAATATAAGCAATGGATGAGGAGCACATGCTTAACTAGACCTTGTCTGCCAGGGCAATTAAGTTGCAAAATATATATAAAAACAGACCCCACAACACCGGGCTATCTTTAATTAGTGCAAAATATCACCGTGGTGAGCCTTCAGGTGCCGCTAAGATTTGTGGTGTTATATCCACCAAGTTTTAATCCACAGTTACCGCTGTCTCCCTGGACAATGCATTCAGTTTTCCTTTCAAATGTGTTATATTGAAAATAAGTCCATAGATCTTTTCTTGGTTTGTGTCCCTTCGTCCATGGTCCATCAGCGATTAAAGCACATGTGTCAGACTCAAGGCCCGCGGGGAACATCCGGCCCGCCATATAATTTTATACGGCTTTACATGATTTCATATAGTTATTATTAATAGATCACGGGTAAATAGCACTACACCACTTATACTACAAATCCCAAACGCACTGCAACAGCTGCCGCTAAGGCCAAGACCTGTGCGCTAACCCGTTTTCAGTGTTGCCAATGACACATTGATCAGTGTTCAGCGGATAAAAACAGCGGTCAGCACTTTTTACAGTGACATTTAAGCTGTCTGACCCCCAAAAATGGCCAAATGAAAAGTGGAAAACTGGGATTTTCCAAACAGGTGGGAGGCAGAGGACCTGATCGCTGACATCGGAGGTAAATCGTCGTCTCTTTTCCCCACCTGCGATGTGCAGGGAAAAGAGCTCGATGGGTGGTACAGATGCGGGAGAAGATGCAGAGACCTGCACAGGTGAGCTGTCAGTGCATCACTGCATCACACAGCAGGAAACGCTGCGCAGCAAAGTCCCAAAGACAGGACACGCCGTGAGCACCAGAACACAGACAGTGAACTTTATAAGAGGCAAAGCTTTAAATCACCGGCAGTTTCAGAGGAAATAGCTTCTGAGTTTGGTGACGTGCTTTATACACAGGTGCGATGAGCTACCTGAGGAAATCTGTCAACTTCATGAAAAGTAAAGGAAAAGTCTCAGCAGGGCTCCGGGATGAAAGGTGGCTGTGTGAGAAGCATCCATACGTCCGTGGAGCTTCAGGGACGGGACCGCGTGATTAGGCAGACATGACGTGCATTTTGGATGACTGACGGTCTAGTTTGGTCTCCTGAATGAAAACTCACTGACCTCATGTTTTAGTCACCAAAGAGCCATGTTTATCTCGTCATCGTCTCGTTATTGTCATGAAAAAAAAGGGTCGTCAACTAAATTATTTCGGCATTGACATCGTTAACAAAAACAACACTGCTTGCTAACCACTTGCTAACTACCATAGCAAAACTTGAAAGAGTGCAATGCAAACCTTCAAACTGAGAACTTGTGCATCAGTGCCACAGCCAATACAGGTGCTGATCATAAAATTAGAATATCATGAAAATGTTGATTTATTTCAGTAATTCCATTCAAAAAGTGAAACTTGTATATTATATTCATTCATTACACACAGACTGATATATTTCAAATGTTTATTTCTTTTAATTTTGATGATAATAACTGACAACTAATGAAAACCCCAAATTCAGTATCTCAGAAATTTAGAATATTGTGAAAAGGTTCAATATTGAAGACACCTGGTGCCACACTCCAATCAGCTAATTAACTCCAAACACCTGCAAAGGCCTTTAAATGGTCTCTCAGTCTAGTTCTGTAGGCTACACAATCATGGGGAAGACTGCTGACTTGAAAGTTGTCGAAAAGACGACCTTTGACACCTTGCACAAGGAGGGCAAGACACACAAAAGGGCTTCATTGCATTAATAGAGAGGCGAAGGGAAGGAAAAGATGTGGTAAAAAAAAGTGTACAAGCAATAGGGATAACCGCACCCTGGAGAGGATTGTGAAACAAAAGCCATTCAAAAATGTGGGGGAGACTCACAAAGAGTGGACTGCAGCTGGAGTCAGTGCTTCAAGAACCACCACGCACAGACGTATGCAGACATAGGTTTCAGCTGTCGCAGTCCTCGTGTCAAGACACTCTTGAACAAGAGACGTCGTCAGAAGCGTCTCTCCTGGGCTAAAGACAAAAAGGACTGGACTGCTGCTGAGTGCTCCAAAGTTATGTTCTCTGATCAAAGTCAATTTTACATTTCCTTTGGAAATCAAGGTCCCAGAGTCTGGAGGAAGAGAGGAGAGGCACAGAATCCACGTTGCCTGAGGTCCAGTGTAAAGTTTCCACAGTCAGTGATGGTTTGGGGTGCCATGCCATCTGCTGGTGTTGGTCCACTGTGTTTCCTGAGCTCCAAGGTCATCGCAGCCGTCTACCAGGAAGTTTTAGAGCACTTCATGCTTCCTGCTGCTGACCAACTTTATGGAGATGCAGATTTCATTTTCCAACAGGACTTTACACCTGCACACAGTTCCAAAGCTCCCAGTACCTGCTTTAAGGACCATGGTATCCCTATTCTTAATTAGCCAGCAAACTGGCCTGACCTTAACCCCATAGAAAATCTATGGGCTATTGTGAAGAGGAAGATGTGATACACCAGACCCAACAATTCAGAAGAGCTGAAGGCCACTATCAGAGCAACCTGGGCTCTCATAACACCTGAGCAGTGCCACAGACTGATGGACTCCATGCCACGCCGCATTGCTGCAGTAATCCAGGCAAAAGGAGCCCCAACTAAGTACTGAGTGCTGTACATGCTCATACTTTTCATGGTCATACTTTTCAGTTGGCAACATTTCTAAAAATCCTCTTTTTGTATTGGTCTGAAGTAATATTCTAATTTTCTGAGATACTGAATTTGGGGTTTTCATTAGTTGTTGGTTCTAATCATCAAAATTAAAAGAAACAAACATTTGAAATATATCAGTCTGTGTGTAATGAATGAATATAATATACAAGTTTCACTTTTTGAATGGAATTACTGAAATAAATCAACTTTTTCACGATATTCTAATTTTATGACCAGCACCTGTATATGCTGGTATGTCGTAGTAGTAGCCTTTTACATCTGCCTGTTCTTCTTTTTCTTTCTACCTACCAACATGACTGCTAATGATTTTTTTTTAAGACTTTGTGTTCTTTCAGCCTTCCCCTGAGAAAAAACTATTAACTCTCAGTCAACCAAGCCCAGCTTGACTACTTCTAAACACACACTGGAACAAAATGTGAACTTTATGATAAACATGAGCCAGTCAGACTGCGAATGTTTCAGCAGTCAACATAGTTTACGTGCCCAAAATGCTACTTAATTTTCTACAGTAATGTGGTTACAATTTAGTGCAAAAGAGTTTAGATTGTTTTCAAGGGTGCTCTGATCCATTTTTAATTAAAGCCCTGTACACACGCACACACACACACGCACGCGCGCACACACACAGGAGCAGATTTCTTTTCTTTGAATGTTGTCATTATGTGCTTGCTTGAATGACTGATGATGGTTATTTTGTTGCATATCATGTTCACACATACAGGACATGGCGAGGCACCATAAAAATAAACACACAGTCATGCAAAGAAAATGACGACAGAGAAATCACAAAGACACACACTCACACACCCACAACATACAGAAAGACAGACACACACACACACACACACACTCACACACCCACGCACACTCCCATGCCAGACACAGCTGTGAGCTCTCTCGTTTTGGCAATAGCCTCTCTCTCCTCTCTTTAAAGACTGCTAGTGAGGCATGACCATGTCCCCCCCTTCCCAAACACACAGCCACACTCGCCTGATGCTGTTAACATAATAACATGTGAGCCATCCTTTTGTCATTTGAGGATTGCCACTGTTTTCTAGTGTCATCTCTGCACAGCTGGATGCTCAGTAATTGCAATCATGTACAGTGTAATTCACATGCAACATAGCCACACTAAAAAGGCCTAAGCTTTTATTTTCTAGCTCACTCAGTGAGGTTAGGTCTTACTCTACTACCTCATTGAGAACAGGAGCTCATCGCACTGTTATCCAGCATGTCATGTGCCTCTCCTAAGCTGTTGACCTCAAACTACCTTTGAGAAGTGTGGGCTATTTATGGTCCGGGGCTCCCTCAAACACATCAGGGGAGATCACAACATGCTGCGTGAAAAGAAAGCGTGTAATTAATACACGAAGATCTGTGAGTGATGCAGGGGCATCACACTGTGGTTCTGCCAGATGTTCCAGAAGCTAAAAGGTGACAGAAAGAATTTCTCTGTCTCCAAATTTAAATGATGAATTCATCTAAGGGACTTTTCAAATGGGCTAATTCAGGTTTCCCGCTAAGCCTGAGATCAGTAAACAGGTGAGGTGATGCTGGTTGACCAATATATTTTCACGAAACAGCTTTTTGTGATTCCAGGAAAAACAAAGGAAAAGAAAACTCTAATATATGCTATTCTCATTCACAATAATCTGTTACGTGGGGGTTCGGCTATGTGTCTAAGAACCCTTGGCAAAGTCCAGTCATGCACACTGATCTGGTTTGCAGTCTGTTAGTGTGAAATTTTCCAAACTCTTCCTGCCAAAACCTAAATAGGAAATCTTTAGATCAAAGAGTGTGTATCCACATTTGGCAAGGGGTGTCTGTGTCTGTGGAAGGATCACACACGCAATGGAAAGAGTAATTATAGTTTGAATTGTGTAGCACAACATGCTGGAACATGACAGGTTAGAAATATTTTAGCTGCGTGCCAGCGGCTGTTAGCAGAGCTTAGGAGACCAGTTTGATAGCTATATACTGTCTGACATTCCCTGAATTGCAGAGTTTATTGCAAATGGTAATGAGCGACGTAGTCATACAGTAGTTTTGTCTTGAATCCCTACATTACAGTTGCTGGTTGCAAGTTGAATTGCGGTGAAGGAAACTACATTAACAGCTTTGATTGTTTACTTAATGTCACTCACTTTAATATTTTTTCTTTTGTTTTTGTTTTCTTTAGCTTGGGGACCAGCTTTCAATCATTTACCATATATACTAGTAAGCAACCTCATAGCTTAGAGGCCTCAGGTCAAAGACAGCCTTCATCTTAATCTTCTTCTTCTTTTGGATCACCACACTGGCTCATCTCCTTCCATCTCACCCTGTCCCTAGCATCCTATTCTCTGTAATCTTCCTCTTTTCCTCCTGCCTAGCATTTCCATATTTAGCATCCTTTTCCCAATATACTGTATCCACTAGCCCTCCTCTGCATGTGTCCAAACCATCTCAACCTTGCCTCTCTAACTTTGTCTCCAAATTGCTCAACCTGAGCTGATGTACTCATTTCTAATCTTGCCCATCCGGGTCACTCCCAATGAAAATATTAACATCTTCTGTCTTTTTGTCAGCGCGACTGTCTTCAATCCATACATCATAGCAGGTCTAACTATCATCTGGTAAACCTTCTTTTTCGCTCTTGCCGCCATCCTTCCGTCACAAATTACCCCTGGCACTCATCTCCACCCTGCCTGCGCTCTCTTCTTCACCTCTCTTGTGCACTGTCTGTTGCTTTGGATGGTTGGCCCCAGGTATTTAAACTCATCTACCTTCACTACTCTTCGCAACTTTACCTTTCCACCTGCCTCCCTCTCAGTCACGCACACATGTATTCTGTTTTGCACTTTAATTTCTCTTCTCTCCAGTGCATACCTCTACCTCTCCAGGCTCTCTTCCACCTGCTCCCTACTCTCACTATAGATCAGTGCCATCCATCTGCAAACATCATAGCCCAGAGACTCCTGCCTAACCTCATTTGTCAGCCTGTCCATCACCATTGTTATGTTTTAAGGCAACCACAAATTTTAATTTTAGCAATGAATAACCCTCTCAGTAATTTGAAAGCGTTTCTGGTTCCACATTCAAAACCAGCGATAGTTTATTTAAAGCAAATGACTGCCTAATATAAATTTATGTGAGAACATGATAATATTTTCTTTCTTAGACTTTATATAAGAGGTGGACATAGCCTCTTTGTCAGTGTTTTGGCCACTGCCATAATCTACATGTGACCATATTTAGATAAGAAGGTGGCATGCTTAGTTATGAAATAAGGCTGCCAAGATTACCTAACAAGCTACATCTATAGACTGTATGCATGCAGTGCTCATACACAAGTATTTGTTAATAAGTGCTAAGTAACTGAGTAATAAAATCCAGAATTTCATTTAACAAAATTAGAGCATAGATAATTTTTTATTAAAAATGGTCCAAAAGGCACACAGCACAAACATATCCAAGCGAGCCAGTCCAGTGGTTGATTTAGTCTTTTTGCCCCCTAGTGGCCAAAAATCTCTCAAAGTTACTTTAAACCTGTAAATAAGTTTTAGTATAGTGTTGTACGGCAGTCAAAATTATATTTGTGCTAGATTGCAAATGTGTGTGTTTGTGTCCAATTTATTAGGTGTTAAAAACTTTTTTTTTTGGAGAGGAAACTTCTAGGTTAGCAGCTGTTTCAAACAGGCTTGATTGGCATCATTAACCTGTGCAGCTGCAGCCTGTGGCATGAATGAACTTAATGGGTTATATGTCTTTGTTTGCAATTGTGTCAGTTTAGTTTTTAATGATGTTATGACATATCAGCAAAAAATAACAATGCAGATAAGTAGTAAAGAAAACTCTAACAATAATACTATGTGTTAGCAGACATGGCCCTGGTAGTAACATGTTAGTTACTCCTAATTCATGCTTTGTGAGCAGCCTGACATGCCTGAACTGATTTGATCATGTCCGTAGTATTAACTTTAGCCTCGCTCATCATCTCTGCCGAAAATAATTCATCGTTAGTTCAGGTGTGATGTCACATCATCAATCTTGGAGTTGCATCATTGCGGGCATGTCTCTGCACCTTGTTGCAATCCATTGGAATTAAAATGAACCCTTTTTCCATTTAAATGTAAGAAACAATAAATGTGCAATACATAAATATAGAAATTGTAAAACTGAAAAAAGCTAGTTATTCTAAATTGCAATCAATTTTACAAACAAGATATCTGGACAAAGTGAAAAAGACAAATATTAACAGTGGGGCACACCAGTTGTGTCCGATAATGGATGCCGTGGCGTTAGAGGCACCGCTGTGGTGTTTACGGTGCGCTGGCCCTTTAAGACAGCCCCGTGTTTCCATTGGCACGGTGACGTCAGAGCTCTGAAGGACTCCAGCCTATCCTCTGTGAACGGTGAAGGCAATGGTCCTGGCAAAGCGTCCTGCTTTAGGAGGGAGACTTTTGCACTGCACAAAAGCCAGGGAAACACTCGTCGCTGGAATGAACCAGAGCTCTCAGGCACTCGCCGTGGATTAAAACCGAAACTTTTACGATGGCTCTGAACCTGAAAAAGTAGCGCGAGAAGCAGCACGCTAACCGCCGTCACTACCACCACCACAACCAACGGACCTTCTACTGCAAAGCAACTCCTAGTAGATGCACGGCCACTGCTGAAAAATATGCTCCAGCCAAGCCGCCTCAACCCCGGCTCCAGTCACAAATTCCCAGTGTGTTAACCAGTTTCGTGAGACATTCACTGGCCTCCTCTTTGCGTTTTTTTTAAGCTTCTTACCTTTAAAGTCCGCTATACAAGTCCACAACCCACCTGAGAGAGAGAGAGAGAGAGAGAGAGAGAGAGCGAATTATGGCAGGGAAGCTGACAGCAACGCAAGGCACAGGAATACTGCTGGTGACAGCCAACGTTGGATCCCTGTTCGAGGATGTGAGTTTCTCCATTGATAAACACAGTCTGTCAGTGCGGGCTCTTCACGCCGATGCATAGTCCCCCCCCTCCCTCCGGTCAACTCCGTGTCTTTTGTTATGCTAAATAACATCTAAGCTGGTCACGACTCGCATGTGTCAAGTCGCGATAGCCTACACAGCTACTGTACCGTTATACTGCATATTCTAACGGGGGGGCCTCTGAGAACCCTCAGATACACCACGTACCTGTCTGTCTTTATGGGCTACGTGTTCAACACATGCAGTGACCCACTTTTTCTCTCATGTTTCATGCCTGTTGTGTATGCATGACAGTGGAGACCATAACCCGTAGCTTGTTATTACTGTAGTATTGCCATGACTGTAACTTGAGCTAATCAGGGATGCAGTAGCTGTTCACTATTTGAAGACTCGCCCTCTCTAAGGTTGATGTGAAGCAGCCTCTGTGCATCACAGCAAAAACCAAACATGCATTCAATCAATATCAGAACTCTGTGTGTGTGTGTATGTGTGTGTTTTTTTTTAGGAGAAATAGGCATGCATTTATTGATGATTTCCCTCAAGATGCTGCTTTTTCAGCTTTTCAGCGAAAGAAAAAACAAAAAGTGCAGCAGCTGATGTTTCACTCATTTTCTCCATTCATACCAAGTCTGTTCTGCAGCATGCTGCTAACCAGACAGTGTTATGAATAACAGAGATATTACGAGCACGGGCACCATTCAGATATTCGCTCTTGGCAATGCCACACACTTGCCTCAAGACGGCAAAGAGTGTGTGTCTGTGTATACTGGGTGTGTCAGGCCTCCTGAGGAGTGCCACTTCCAGTGGTTTGATGTTATCGGTTGTCGTTATCGTGCTTTTACCTCTTAATTTGTAAGTAGCTGCGTACCTGATGGCACCAAGTTATGGCGGAAACTGCTTTAACTTCAAACACTTTTTTGCGACTCTGAGTGTTGTGTCAGCACTGAGTGCCCCCTCTTCTTCCTCTCACCCCCTGTGAAGTGCCGATCCAAAACATGAGGAAAGCGTTATCTCCCTGAGTGGAGTAAACCTAAAAATAACCTGCCACCACTCACAAGCACCAAGCTTTGGGTGTCCTGTGTTTGTTTTTTCCTGTGTTTTTTTTTTTTTTCTACCAGACTCCACTGAGTTAAAATCCATGTTTCCTGCTGTGAGTGGGTGTGCAGGTCATGTATAAGGCGATCTATAGTCTCCAAATGCGTTGGCATCCTTATTATGAACATGTGGGCTGAATGAAGTCTTTTAATGCTATTTCCACTTTTAGTCTGTTTTATATCGTGTGCTAGGAAACGCAGCCTGATTCTGATTCTGCAAGATGCAATATAAATTGTGTCAGGCCTTCTAAATATGAATGCGTAGTCTTGACAGCTTCATCGTGACATGGCAAATATTCACACAAATTTTCAAACTTTCCTTTGCACACTGCAGCTGAAATTTAACGTCCATGCACTATAAAAATATAAACCTACCACTAACTTTATAAAAAATTATCTGCTGATTGCTTTTTTCCTCTGTTTGACTGAAATCATGGGAGAAAGGGTAAACAAGAACTAGGTGACCATTCATAGATGTGAAGAATTGCTCAATAATATGATAATGATAATAATATGAAAGGAAGCCTGTGCCTGTAGGTTTTGGATAGGATAAATGGTGACAATAAAATTTGTAAGTGATGCACATATGAACTTTTTGACCCTGCGATAAAGTGGTGATAAATGTTTTTTTAAAGGAGAAATTTTATGAATCTTTCAGTATAGTGCTAAGTGTAAAAGGTAAAGGTAAAAACCCAAAGATGTGCTTTTAGCTGTTCGGACAGATCGATTTTGAGCGGGTTAAATTTTCAGGAATAGTGTGATGAAAAAATGTATTTAGTCATCAGAGTATTTTTGGTTTTATAATGAGGATTTCTTTATTTCGCAGGCACAAAAGGGGGAACAAATAAGAGAAACACAATAAACAGTAAAAAGCAGCATCTGCTATAAGCCTGCGCTTTATTTTAAGCATTTGCGTGAGAATCCACAGAAACCAGAGGAAGCTGCCCGGGTAGCGCTGCAGGATGCAGTGCAGCAGCCCACTTGCTAGCGGTGAATGCCGTAACTGTGCTATTCACACATTGGTGCAATCTGACTTCACGCTTTTTATTTGGGGAGCTGACAGGCTGAATACCAACTGACATCCAATCCGACTGCACGTAATATTTTCGTCCTCGTGTGCACCTCTGTGTTGTCGGCAGTGCGTGTGTGCAAACGGCTCAAAACACCTGCCTACAGCCGCAGTCCTACTGCCAAGACTTCACATGAGTTTGAGTCGTTTTGATCTTGACATTTTAAGTTGAACAGAAACTTAAAAGTGTTTGGCTTTTTTCAAAGCGTTTTGCTGGTCGGCTCCACTGTGTAACTAAGCGGATTTTTTTTTTTAAACTGTAGTTATCAGCTGTTGTTTGATCAACATTACAGTAAAAGACAGTCATCCTCAAGCCCCCATGGTCTGTTTGCCCTTTGACTTTTGCAGTGAGCTGACCTGTCAGGCCAAACCAAGCGCTGTTCAGTTTTTAAGGCTGACCCGCTTACATGGAGGAACTGCTCAGATGTAGTTGTACGATAACAAGGGGACAGTGTTGTGAATGTCGAAATCACAGTGCGCAACATGGCACTGAAATTTTTATTCTTTTTATTTAAGTCCGTTCAGTCCTGTGGGGAACCCCATTTCCTGTCTGTTTGGGTCAGTTTTTTTTTTACATTAGCGTCACAAAGCTGTTGTTAGTCGTTTCATGTAGGTTACATGAGCAGCACTGAGGTTCAAATGCTGGCTTCCTGTGTAGCTAATTTTCTTAATTCATCTCAACCAAATATTGATACGCATTGAGCATATTAAGCTACCACCAGAAGATGAACATACATTATACACGGTCTATATTCTCCAGGCTAGGTTTTATAGACTCTTCCCTTCCTGAAGTCATACTGGGCTGGACTGTGCTTTGTATTTCATTTGACTTCCCTTGTCTTGTTATTCCCGATTTGTTCCTCCTTTTCCCCTGGCCTCATTACTTTGTGTATATATTGCCTCAGTCTCCTCTTGTCCTTTGTCGCGTCCTCCCTCTATGCTCCGTGGTTGCCCCTAGATCCCTGTATTCCTGGCTCCAACACGGCCTTCTTGTATTTTTGGAAGTCTTCAGCATCAAAGCTGTTTTTTGAGTTCACGTAACATCTCTCAACTCCTGCATATTGGGTCCGTATCCTGCCTGCCACGCAGTGTTATCTGACAGAGAATTTGTTAACTGCAGGAGCTGAGCTCAATTCTCACTGGATAATCATGTTTTGAAAACCCCAGAGTGTTTAGTCTTAGTCTGTTTAAGGGGGACACTGTGCTGGCCAGACTTGGGTGTCACCAAATAACCCAACCATGACCTCCCAGAGGCCAGGTTTTTAATTTAAAAGAGGACAAAAGTTTAGTCCTTGTTGGGTAAAAGAAACAATAACAGCAGCAATCTAGTTAGAGTACAGCTCAGGGTTTTTCTGGCTCAAAATTTGCTTTTGGAGGTTGACTACACATATAATCAAGACTGATTTGCATAGTTAAGCACTAAATCTCTGTTACTGCACTTAACAGAGGACCATGCTATTATGTCCATTTGTTAAACCAACATAAAGGTTATGCTTGAGTAAATAAAAGCCATAGACAATATAAATGTGGATGGAGCTTCCATAGTTGATCTTGCTCTTACTGATCTAAGCACAGCTAAGCAAACAGAGAACTACTTGACAAGGGACAGGTTTGATGTCTTCTTTATCGAGACATTTCCTTCAAAATTCAAACAGAGTAAAACTGAAACAACATATAAAATATGAACACATCACCAACAGTCATGCGACCACTAACCACGTAATGTTAGCTTGCCAATTATTGGGGATGTTTGACATTGTAGGGTCAAGTGAAAAAGCCTCAGTCACACAGGCCTAGAGACTGGTCTGAGACCATCTGGCAACCACCAGTCGTGAGGGTAAAATGAGTAATCCCCAACCAGTTATGAATGTTTTTAGGCAGTCATAGAGAAAACTGCTGAAGCCCCAGTCATACAGGTCTGTAAACGGGTCAGTGACCCCCAGGCAACCACCTGTCGCTAGGAAGAAACGTGTGACAGAGACCTTTTTGGTTGCTAGCGTATTGCAAAAAACTGTCCAGCTACTCTCCGAGCTGTAGTGAAACTGTGATAGTATGATGCAGAAAGCTTTTACTTCGGAGGCAATCCATTTCTGGTTTGCGTCACACTTTTTAAAGTTTTATCACCGCTGCATTACTACTTTCTTGAATTTGACTCCTTACCTTTTCTGCAGCTGTTATTGACTAGAAGGCATTCAGAGCTCAAAAACCTGGTGATGATTTATTTGCTATACACTGGTAGCTCAGTGATACTGTCACTACCCGATTTTGAGTGCGTATGCCTTGGCGTCATCTGCTTCCGGGTACCAAAGAAATGGCCTCTTTCATTTTGTGATCGGCAGAGCTAACTCAAAATTTCGACTTAACTCAAAATTTTGAGATATGTAACTTGAAATTTCGATTTATTAACTTGAAATTTGGAGTTATTGCTGTGGAAGTTTATTCTGTCAATTTAGTTGTTGTCATTTACTAAAATGGATTCAGGCTTGAGCATAAAAGGATGGATTAGAGAAATGGCCTTTTCCAATTAAAAACGAGACCTTCTTTAATAGGTCTCCACACCGACCATCAGAAGAAGTTCTGTTTGGGGGCAGCCAATCAGAAGAAAATTGGGTTAAAGGAAGTGTGGCAGCTTGTTTTAGACAGGACTGAGAGGCTGCTGCAAGATCCTGTAAAAGATAAACAAGGATGTTTGTAATTCTGAAAGAAAAAAAAAAAGGCTTTTGTAGAGTCCAAGAATAAAAATATGGAGCTGGGAATGAGCATCCTGAAGGAACATTACCACCTGCAATCCATGTGTGCCTGAACTGGCATGAACGTCTGGGAAAGTCTCATCCACAAGCCTGTGCAGATTTGTCTGTGTTGCTTCACTTTAGCTGCAAGGACTGGAATCCATCTTCATCCAGCCAAAACAATTTACTGTCTCAGTTTTTATGCTTCAGGTCTATTTTGGAATTTGACGTACAGCTCATCACAGCGGCCGATAGCGCCGCTGCTCCGCTAATGTGCCGCTCCTGCCACGGTGTAGACAAGGTGTGGGTTTTGCTTGCACCTGTGCTACTTAAAACCAAGAAAAAGCAATAAAGTGAAAGTGTGATTGGAGTGTCCTTATCCATTATTTGATCTCTGTTTTGAACTGACTGTGGCTTGTGACAGTAAGTGAGAGATCATATCATGAGTCTTGGAGATTTTGCCTGGGGGGGGCTCCCTGGGATCATGCCAGTTGATTAAAATCTGACAAATTGATGCCGACTCTTCAGCTTGCTTCTGATATAGAAAGGTGGAGTTGTTGTACTTTTGAAGGCTATACTTATGAACACTCCTTCATTTATTGTATCCTAATGATGGTTCCTATAGTCTCCTCACAGTCCCTTAGTTTAGTTAATGCTCATCACTTGCTGTGATTTTCATTTGATTGAAAACCACTCTGTTTTTGATTGCATACACATCTTTTGTCTGCTAAGCCAGTATAACCATATGTTGAAGCAATAAATTACTATGAATATCCCCCCCTTGTGGGTTCTGTCTTCCAACTTATTTTTCATCGTGTCTCTGTTTCTTTCTCTATCTGTCCCATCCACTGACAGACAGCTCATTAGCTCAGGCTTTCACAGCTTGGATCCCACTGAGCTGGCATATTTACACCACTAAAAATGGAACAGAGCAGGAAAAAAAAAATACCTGCCTCAAACCAAGAGGCTAGCTGCCAGTATTTTTCAGCAGCTTTATTCATTTTTCATGAATAAATGTGCATGTGTGAGAGGTCTTTGTTGTTACCCCACGCAACCTTTGCGTCTCATTAGTGGTGAGAAGCAAAGTGGTTAAAAATGCATTTTTCCTTCTGAACGAGTGATGATGTTACTGTAGCCCGCATAGACCCTGGAAGCTAAATATAGCTGCTAGTCACATGGCAGATGCTAGTGAATTCCCAAACTGAATAATGTAGTTGAGCATTCATGGTGTGTATTTATAGTGTTGGCAATAGTAGTGTGAATGTGTGATCCCAGACGTGATGCAGTGTTGATAAGAGATTGAAGTGGAGGAAACTAAAGATGTAGGAGGGGGGTTCTTCGCGTTGGATCTTCTTTTGTTTAACTCGTGTTTTATACGAAGCAGCTCACCAGTTCAAGACTGTGACTAAATACTTCAGCTGACTGCTTTATTTTTTCGCGTTTCTTCCACTGCCAAAGCCTGTTCCAGTGCGTTGCTGCAGGAGTGGAAAAGTTTATGAAAGAAAGATCAGATGATGCTATTTTGGTGTTCTCCCTGCACTGCCCTCCTCCATCCTGTCATAACATGGAATTAGAATTTCTAAAAGGAAAAGATGTTGGAAGGAGCTGAAAGATGTCACCAAAAGGCAACAGCAGCTCAGAGTTTTAAGTACCACATATTTCTCATCATTGTGTAGCATCGGTCATTGGTAAATGTATCTTAATATTAGTTATAAAGATAATATATGCCAGAAAGTATACATTGATGTTTGACAGCTAGAACTGCGCTATGACAGTGTCATTTCTTCTGTGCAGTGATACCATTAAAAAAAACAGACTTATTTCTGGTATGTGGTGCAAAATTAGGTGGTTTTGCAGAGATATAAGCAGCACAATAAAATGAGTGTGATTTGCATGTTGTGAAATTTTGAACGAGATTTGCATTAAAACTTTTAAGAAATGGCTGGTGGTCTCCTGGAACCTCTCCAGCCCGTTGCATTGAGGGCTGCTCTCTCAGACCACATTCAGAGGTGGTCTGGACAGGATAAGGCAACGCATTCTTGCACCGTGTAGTTGCTCACTCAGTTGACGTGTCACCTGCTAGTGAAAATCAACAGTGTATTTGGTTTTTACCCTAAGGCAATAAAAAATAAAGCACTTTATATGGATTGTGCAACTTGTGTGGTTGAATTGTGGGCGGTGATGGGTTTCGGCTCAGACTTTGGAATTGTGGGTAACAGGTAAGTTCTTTTTAAGTCGACTGAGGTATGCAGGTGTGGGTAGATTTTCAGGAATCTGCCATTTGGGTTTTCGTACAAAAAAAATGATGTATTCCACAAGTCTGGAACTGGGAAGTCATATGCAGAGACACAATCTAATGCCAGCGTAACTGTAGCTGTTCACATGTGATCAGTTCACCCAAGACGCATGTTCATTCCTCGTATGAACACTAATAAAGATAAGCTCATTTGGGTTTCCTTTGCATAGCCAGTCGCTGTCGAGATGGAATGTTTGCCACACTTGTTACAACCTATGACAGTTACAGTAGGACAACAAGTTAGCCGTGACATGAATTTGCATGCTACTCTTTGATGCACGCAGTTATTGTTTCTTTTATTTTTGGTGTTTCATTTGAATTTATTTTTGGGAAACCACAAGATTCATTTAAAATCATTCTGCTGTGGTTTTGGGTGTTGTGGAATTACTGCTGATCCCTTGGAAAATCATAACTGTGATGAAACTAAAATATCTTAATAGCGTTTTTTTTTTTTTAGGGTTCGTTCTGTGCTACGAGAAAAAATATGCTCAATTAAAAGGCGCTAACGTACCAGTTTCTTGGGTACACTGAGTATCCGGTGGGACTTATGTGCGGATAGCCAGAGCTGTGTGTCTGAGATGAACTTATTAGGGATATTCACATTTGATGACATCATGCAGATCAAAGAGTAGAAAAAAATGAATCAAACCACTCTGAAGCCCAAGTTTTGAATCACAGGGAGTGCTTGCCCATATGCTGATGTCATTATCTGAAACTTTGGCCATGTTCAATAAAAACATCCACCACTAGAACTGTCTATGACAGAAAATAATGTATCATAAAGCAACAATTTTGAGCAGCTAAATACAACAGCTAATCAGTAAATCTGGCCCTGCTCTGAGCTCTGTGCATTTAATGAATGATAGTTCAGATGGTGCTCTGACCATCTCAGAATGAATTTATGAGCCTCCTTCAGCTAAACAATAAGCTGCGTACTCGTTATTCTGAGTTTTGGGAATAGATAGTAAAATCTCATTCAGGTGCCCATCCCAGGTGTCAGGTCTCTCTGTCCAAGAAAAGAGCAGACGAGTCAGTTCAGGCCCAAACGAGCTGTTTCCACCGAGTTGGTCTGAGCTGGCAAAATAAGCAGCTGCTCACTGAATCAGACAGATGAGTTTATAGTGGGGGTCTCTTGGGGGAACTAATGCACTCACAGCCATGGATATGAATCCACATGCAGACTCTCAGTAACGTATACTATGAAACAGGGATTTTTCAGTGGCTTGACATTGCCATTTTTTTCTTTTTCCCCTGAGGTCATTGACCTTACGCAGGAGGATTTGATAATGATTGTGTGAAAGAGGGGACAGTGAAAGCCGGGCCCCATTGGTTCCAGATAAGGAATAAGGTTGGGAGTGCTGGGACAGAGCAAAGGAAGTTTGGGTTTACTCCAAAAACCATAATTATCCAGGATGGGAAAGCAATTGAGGGGACAGCACCCCACCAACCCCTTGACGAGGCCAAAGTGGGGATTATACTTTCCATGTCTGCTTGGGTCTGCTTGGGTCTAGGGCTGCAAATAAAGATTCATTTGGTAGTCGACTAATCTGTCAATTATTTTTTCAATTAGTCGATTAGTCAACGATTTTTTTCCATCTTATCTCACCTGTTCAAGCCTGCCCACCTGTGAATATCCCCTTCTTGTCTCTTCTCACAATTAAAACAATGACCCATAAAAATACAAGTTTGAAACTAATCCAATGTATTTTTAACATTAATGTGATCATCACAGTAAATATCAAATAAACAATGCATATTAAAGTGAATGCAATTTTTCACATTATAGTGAAAATATAATGTGCAAATAAGTAAATAAAAATGGCCTCGGTCCAAAAGTTGAAATAAGTATTAGTATTGGTTTTATTGGCAGTGACAGGTAATCGGAGGCAGTGCTGCCCCCATACCTTCCTGCAGTGTATTGCAGTTACAAAACACGTGCGTGGTTTTAGAATATGACATTTACAGACATGAACAGATAACCAGGTTATGTTACCAAGCTGGGTTAGTGGGTGAGTAAGCTGGGTCATGTCACACATGAAGTGTCCATATGTGTTCCATCTGCACACGCTGACATTTATCTGCAAACATAGTTTAATAACCAAATGAATTTTATTAATTTCTTTAGAAAAAAAAAGCTAATTTCTTGATTAGCAGATGTGAGGACTCAGTACTGTTCTATGGCATTTGTGATTCTCAGCTGGGTATGTTGGGGCGTTGGACTGTCAGGTGACAGACGACTGCTGGCTTTATAGATCAGACAGATTGATCCGTGATGGGGAAAATGATTAGTTGATGCAGGAGTTGCAGCCTTTGTTGATTTTCCAACAAACTGATTGTCCTGGACTTGTCGGCCTGTTAAGTTATTGTATCAGAGGATGTAAGTCGTTTGTTTAGTACGAGTAAAGTTTTTTTTCTTTCTTCCTGTAAGTACAGGTCCTTGCCTGTTGTGGTACATTTAACCAATTGCATTAAGTGAGAGAATAAGTCTGCAGTAAGATATTCAGTTGTTTTCTTATCTGTTTTAATGTATTCTGTTGATTTAATGAAAGTGTTTCCATCACTTTGAGAAGATGTAATATCTGGAAAATGATCTCTTAGAAAGCTCATAGATGGTGAGCCTCTCCTTTTTGCGGGTCATGTTGTTAATTCATATTAGACACTCAGCGTTTAACACGTGTGTGTTTGAATGGAACCTCTTTCTCAACCGCTCTCTGCAGGCCGATAGAGAGCTTGCACACAGAGGGCTCTCTCCATGCACGGTGAGAACTGAGACTTTTTCTTTTGATGTGGTCGGAAACTTCACAGCCCCTTGCTGACTTGTCACTTTTTCATTAAGCTTTCTGGTTGAGGCTGCCCATGTGTGCTGTGTAGCAACCTGGGATCTTCTGTACGCATTAAGAATAAACCCAGACCGAGGATTTTTCTCCACATTTGTATTTATGTGCTGAAAAAAAGTAGCAGAGTTTGCAGAAAGAAGTTTATGTTTTCAACAGCGTGCTGTGAACATGTTGGTATTTATACCTGGAATTGTGCGCACAGTTTATGTTCAGTATTTAAGCTCACGTCAGTGGTGTTTATCAAAGGAATTTGGCTCACTTTCATTTTGTAAACCCAAAGAGTGTGTTTTAAAGAGCTTGCTTAGCAACAGCGGGTCTTCTGTCCACTTACGCTTTCATCAGTGATCAACATCCACTTCACTTACATGAAAGTTTTACACTTACTGTTTGTTATTGTCACACACTCACAGCAACACATGCTCACGGGTTTCTCTTCCCTGCTGCGTTTTCTCTAAGCAGTCGCGTCTTCCGAGAGAGAGGCGTACAAACTGAATGATTACAGAAGTGCTTATACCTCTTTTGCCACCACAGAAGCCAAGCTTCTTGAATAAAAGAGCTCTAGATCACAGCCTGCTTGTGCTGTGGTAGAGGCAGAAAGGGAAGACCTAGAATTTAGTCTGTCCTCCCCTGCCCTGCTCCACATCACACTGCACAGCTCTTATCACCAGGGTTAGATTTAGAAGTGGGATGCATAAAATTGTATGTTGGTCACAAACATCACATCAGATAAATGAAAGAAGTAGCTTTGCAGAGTGGATTTTTTAAAAAAAATAAATATATTCTCTGATTATATTATAGGTTTAGCAGTACCTCAGTTCCTTCAGAAATGACCTGTTTTTAAATCAAACTGTGTTTAATGAACTCTGTTTTTGGCATTATAACATCTGTTGTCTCAAAAGCCAATTAGGTACGTGCCTCAACCTGCTTATTTGGCTAAGTTAAGCAGCAAAATTAAGAACTGCATCATCGATTGTTTAAATCATTTCAAAGGTCATTTAAATGTGTTGACTCATTATAAGCTGCTTCAAGATAACCTGTCCGACTGCTATAAAGAGTCGAGCAATGAATGACTGCTGCCTGTGGTACCAGTGCCAGTGATAACCAAACTGTGAAGTTGTGGCTGCTAAAGTTGGACTGAGGGAGGATGCTGAGCAGAAAGTAGTTTAAACATGCTCGTTTAACTTTTGTGCAAAGCTGGAAGCCAACAGGTCTCTGGTTTTACTTCCTCTTAATGTGAGAAAGCCTTCCTAGAGGACTATTTTATTTATAGGCTATTTTATTTAATGCCTTACTTTAGGCTGTATGTATACCCTATTGTATTTGACAGTACTGCACTTGTGCTTATTTTATTTTTGCAAGTAAGAAAATGCTTTCTTTAAAAATTAGCAAGCTAATGCTAATTATCGTGCTAGTGTTAATTGCTAAATGCTGTGCCCACTTGCTAATTCACCGATGCCGAACAATTAGATTGATAGAGCAATAATTATTTTTGCATATAAACCGGAAGAGTTACACTTACATGCCACATATTCAAGTTATTAACTACGGCAACAGGAGGTGTCAACATTTTGCTTGGAACTGTAGTTTTGTTTCCTCAAAGGTCTTTCACAACTCCTGCGATTTTATGTTTAATAGGAAGCCCAAAATTATCCTTTGAGCTCCCTTTTCCTCTCACTAGAACCCCGTCTGCCTACTGCAGGTTCTGGTTCGAGTTATCCTCCAGCTCAAAGCAGAACGACTAACACCACAAACTGCAGCAAAAGACGGTCGACTGGAGTTTGTCCTGCCGCACGATGGCATCCTTTTTTTTAATTATTGGGAGGACAGCCACAGTAGCAATGAGCATGAGCATGCCAATAACAAAACTGTAATACAGCAAGGGAGATTTTCAAAATGTAAATATAAAGTGACTGCCAAAAGTAAATTGAGTAAATAGCAGACTGTATCGTTATGTTGGACGCATGAATTTAAAAAAAAAAGAAGCTAAAATTTGATGAAAGGGGAGCTATGATTTGCTGTCTGGCTTACCAAAATAAAAGTCTGTGTGAGGGAAACACTAATGGCATATGCATGGGTGTAATGTTTAAAGTAAGCTACCGAGCCATCGTAATCTTCTGGTGCATATTCATAGCTTTAGGAAAAATATGCTTGCTCATAGAACATCTATCTGCTGGAGATATGATGAGCGTCACATCTTCAGGTCTTCCTGTGGAGCATCCTTTCAGATATGCTTGTTCAGGTTTGGCAGAAATGTAAAATTCAGACACTTATGGCTTTTTTTCCGCTTTGCTCAGCTTTACTCAACTCTAATTGGTTTCGGTCGTGTTCCATTACAGTTGTGTACCACCTTAGCAAGGCAGCCCAAAAGTCCGGTGACGTCATTTGTATTTGACACAAACACAGACGGTCGCTACCAAATGCAAAAATGTCTGCAATGTCTGTTAGTGTGTAGCCATTTCCTTCGGTGCCGGGTTTCAAAAATGTCGGGTTTGAGTCTTGCGTCACTCTCGTAACTCATCTAGTGGACGCCACTCCCTGGCCAATCAGTGGCACGCAGTCTGATGTTGCATTTTCGGCTTGACTCAGCTCGCTTGGAACCCCTGCTGAGTCGGTGCTAAAATACGGACCTGATTCCAGGTGCTGCCACCTAATGGAAAACCCTAAAAACTGAGTCGAGTCAAGGAGGTACTAGTGTAAAAGAGGCATTAGAGCGGGTGCTTATTCAAAGACGTCACATGCAAACTTTCACATGTAGTTGTCTGCCCTTTGCATCTACTGTACACCAAAGCAAAACAGGCTCACCAGTTTAGTTGTGCTTCTTCTCTCCTCTTACTCCCTTTATCCCCTACAGCAACCTCTCCTCTCACCATTTCCCTTTATCTTTTTTTCCCCAAATACAATCAAGCACACATTCCCAGCATGACGACTGTTTATTTAACCCAAAGGTTTTGATGGGGCTTATTGTCTCTGATCCACAAACAGTCCGTGGGTGAATATTTCCTTGTTAAGGCCATTGTTGTTTTTTTTCTTCCTGCCGTGGTACACGTACAAGCTTGTCTGGCCAAGTCATTAAACAGGGCCTGGTACCGACTACATTTATGATTGTGCTCTTCCTCCAGACTCTTTGTCCTTTAGGATTTCCTGCTCTGGAGACATACTGTGCACCTAGAAGGTGTTACTGTATACTGTGCTTGCTATAAATAAGAGCTCATGATTAGGTCACACACATACATTTGAATGAAAACACCTGTTCATGCATTAGTCAGAGTATTACATTGCTTGAACGCACTCTCCTATCACTCACAACCATGTCTGTTTTCCCTCAACAACTTGCTTGGCCATAATGGAACGCTGCCTCCCAGTGAACATCGGTATCTGGCTGTTTGACATCCTCTGGTTCCCATTTAAGGCAAGACCAGAAGTACACGGATAGCACAGTAATACACATTGACGCTAATATGCACTCGCTACTGGCTCTCCATCTCTACTGACATAGCTTCTGCAACATGTCACTCCAAAGAGGTTCATGTTTGCATCTTTTGACGCTGGGTGTTTGAATACACGGCACACTGATATATTAGTTTTTGTGGCTTTTGTCTGGTCAGCTGTCATGCTGCATCCAGAACATTCACGTTATTTCCTTCCCTCACATACATACAAATGGCGAGCCAGCTGCCGAGGGGGATGGCATTGAGCGTTACTCCTCAGAAAGCTGCTGTGGTGTTGGGAGCTTGGCGCCTGCTTTAATTACTGCATCATTATGTCCTCCCACTCTCAGCCTCACTTCTGGAGTGAAAGAAGGCCCAGAATTGCTGTAGACCTTCATGTTTTATTTGTTTATATTAGTGAACATTACAGTAATACTGTAATATAAAACTCATACACAAGTCACACATAATCAGCATGTATCCAATCAAAGATCCAAGTATAAACTCATATAGGGACATTTTATTTGTTTAATGTGTGTTTTAATAGCTACATTTATAATTAGTCTCCTGTGAAGCATCCAGATTCGTGACTAAGTAACAGACCAGTTTTAAATGATCTGCACATAAGTTAGTGCCTCAGACAAATACATTTACATTATTATTTGCGTATTTTCTTTTTTTTGTCTGCGTCTGCCAGCATTACAGTATGTTGCAAACAGTGTTCTGTCTGCTTAATGGCTGGTTGCCTGGTGATTGCATTAAATTATTTTGCATTCGAGATTGCGTGTCCAATCTCGGGTGACCACTTTTGATCGCACAGCAATTGCACACGTTGCCCAGTGGAAGGGCAACCTGTCTCCAGGTTGGTCATACAACGCAATGTTTTTTCCATAATTTGGCTGTAGTATAATGTAGTGGGAAATTATTTAGACTTTCTTGGCCTGTTTTAAATTTTGTCTGACTGATACAGGAAGTAAGAAAATTTTGATATTGGTATCAGCCGGTAATCTTTTTGTACGGAAATGTGAAAGTAATTGGGTCGTGGTTTATTCACAGAGTAGTTAGCAACTTAATGTTAACGTGTTCAGCAACATGTGCTGCAGACAGTGCTGAGTATTGTATGGCATCTCTGCTGGACAGAGGCTATGTGATGACACCATTTCTAAATGGCTCCAAGGATCTTTTTCTGCATTATGATCTATAAAAAAAGAGAGAATCTGTATATGCTTTCATATCAGCCCATATCGGGAAGCACAGACACCCTTTCAGACCCCATCCCATGGTCTCACTTGCCTCAAAGTACTTGGAGCTGAAGACAGTCTATTGCTTCCAGCTGTTTGTTTTTCTGCATTATTTCACCCTTAGAGAATGAGGCAGGAGCAAAATCAGTCCATGAGTGTTTCTAAGCGAGTGACTTTCTCCCATTTACTCGAGTTGCGCATCAGTGGTAACTTCTTTAATGACTTTAATAACACATCCAGAGACCTGGATGTTTTAAGCCCTAATAGAAATGATAGCTTTACACTTCATTTCAGGCAAGTGACCTACATGAAGTGCTTGACCTCTCTAATCCACACAACCATAAAAATATAATACCCAAGTTAAGAAAAGTCTGACCTAATGTGTTATTTCACTACATGTGCTCTCTAATGTTACTGTCAGATAAAACTGTGAGGAACTTGAATGTAAAAGGAACCCATGTATGAGTAAGAAAAAGCTTTAACTGCCTGATGAAGCCAGCGGTTTTTTCCTCTCTCAGGTCAAAGAAAGGTGTTCATACAGTGGAGTTCAGACATCACGACATTAACGGTGGCCACAAAGCTAAAAAGCAGGATTATCTGCAGCTCTGTGCTGATGTTTCTGAGCTGTGAAGCACTCTGCTGGACTTTGACCACTCCCTGCAGATTTCCCCTTTGTTTCAAAACGGTCACGGGGGCTTTGCCAGTTTTCCATGTGTGCCTGTTTGTGTTGCTTTTGTGTGTGTGGTCGTCCTCCACTGCCTTATCACTCCTGGCCTTTCCACAGGGTTATCACTTGGTCTTCCACTACCGACAGTAAAGTTTCCACTGCGGACAGCTTGAACAATGCAGACCCTCCCCACCACTCCTGCTCTCCTCTGGAAGATATATATAGACCTCAGCAACCCCAAACATATCTTTGTCTGAGACATCCTATTATTATTTCTTCACGGTGTTGCTGCAGAAACCTGGGAGGTCTTCTAGCAGTTAAGGCTTGGGTGTCACAAAGATTTCCTCCAGTGGCAACAACAGAGAGAACTTAATAAAGAAGTAGAAAATCAAGTTTGACTCTAAATAAAGCTGCCTGTGGCTTTTTGTGGCAGTTCCCTCTGTGATGCATTTTAAATTGAGCTTTATTTCAATAGCAGCACTTACATCTACACCTCTGCTTTATCAGAGGGCCATCACATGGTTCAGTGGGCTTCACTGATAAGAGACAGATTTGCCACTGGAACATTAAAGAGGTGTTTGTAACATGGATGTGAGCAGAACTGAATTGATAGGTCACAGATTAAAAAAAAAAAAAAGAGAGAAGACTTCGTACTCAACCATACACATACTTGTCTGAAGGGTTCTCCTGGCTGTTTGCCTGCTGCCTGTCAACACTCGCAGGCTCCCGCTCATCCCTCAGGCTCTATGGGACAGGCCAGGCCCGAGGTGCTAGTTCACGTACCAGCTGAACAGATGGTACCGTCTCTACCTTGCCTGCTTCACAGATTTTTACTACCCAATTTGGCCTGGCGGAGGCTGGTTAGAAAGGGAAGACAAATGGCTGCTAAAAAGGGAGTCCATTTATTCACCTGCTAATGCTTCTTGTTTAGATTTTATAGGTATTTGTTTTAGCCATAGCACGGACGGAAACCTTGTTAAATTCTTTAAATAAAACTTTAAATGTATGTTCTTGTCCAAAATCTGGTCTTGGGATGCTGAGAAACATTCCACTGATGGCAGAAAAAAAAGCATTTGTGCCATATAAAGGTGTCAAATGGACATAAAATTGTCAGACACAAAAGAGTATATGGGTTTACTAGGGCTGGCATCAGTTTGGCGATCTTGTCTTGTAAAATATTGTTAAAACACTTTGCCTGGCTGGCTTTGTATGCATCCTATCATTATGATCTTTATGTGTACAGCAGATCTAGAACAATAATTTTTTACAGGCAGTGTGCTTTGACCCTTACAGCTCTAGCTTAGTTATGTGTCTAATTAATGTCTTTTGTTGCGCTCATCTTCATCTCCATGACCACCTGTAGTAACCGGCAGAGTGTAGCTATAGTTACATGGTTGAGTTTTGACCTAGTAAAGCACCTGTGTTGATAATGCAGCTGTATATAGGCTATATGGTTTTAAGAGGTTTTAAGAACACCATATTGGGGCCACAGTTCTCACAGCGAAACGAGGAGAGGGATATTAAGCTCTGCCCTGCTGTCATGAATAGCAGCATCTCTAGTCACCAGCAGGCCTTCATTTGCTCACTGGTTCTTTTATTACTTGAAAATAAGCAAGGGGTTGCTTTCAGACCCTTTTTATTGTCACGCATTAGTGCAGCCATCACTCAGAGAGGCAAGATACACTTAACAAGGCTTAAAAAGAGTCTCAGAAAACAGTTTTATGGTTTAATTTGGTGTTATTACACAGGTATTATTAGATTATCATAATCAGTTCAAATTACCAATCAAGGAGTAAAGACAGAAGGGTTTTTAGTTTGAACAAACACTGTTATAATTAATAATAAGGTGACTTACATGTATTTGAGGAGATGTGCTTAAAAACATAATTGGAGCATAAGTGGAGGATGAGCAGTGTGAAGGCAACTGGTTTTTTGTATTTTAAGCAGTGGGTGATTCGGTGTTGGCCTTCCTTTGTGCATTTTTTTTTTTGCTACGTACTTGCACGCATGGATCTACACACAGTAACAACGAGACGTGACAGCTAAAGCGAGTGCCTTATCTGATTGGCTGCTTACAGAGGTAAAGTGGCGCTTTAAAGGGACACTTAAGAAGATGGGTGGCCGGGGATGGTGATCTGGTTCTAAGCCTGTGCCTTTCTGTACAGTCTGTTTCCTAGTTCCATCTTTGTAGCTGGAAAAATGAGCACCAGGAGCTTGGCATCTAGTGACGCTGTGTAACTGCGCCAGCTTCTGCTATGGCAGATTAACAATGGCACTTTGTCTTGGTCGATGGCTATTCCAGTGTCAAGGTGGTTAACTGCATTTAATATTATTATGTTTTGAATGTGAATGTATGGTAAGTACATTCTGAGAAATTCCATGAATTGTGACTTCCTGGTAGACCTTTTGGTTACTCCTACGTCCACAGTTGTGACTCTTTTGGAGAATATTATTGTCCCCTACAATATGAATGATGCCCTTCAAGTCCTAATTGGGTTTAAGAGAGCTGAGTATAGTAGTTTCTGGATAAACGTATTACTGGAAATACAACAATACACAAGATTATAGTTAATGCATGTACTGGAGTGCATCCACATTAGAGGATTAAAATCCTCACATATAAATAAATTAGCCAATATTCTTATATATCATAATATTCTTTTATAAGTGCTTACACTTAAGTCATAATCTTATAATAATCTTCATCTACTTCGGATCGAAGCGAATAGTAGAAATGAAACTGGATCACTAAAGTGCCACACTAGAAGACGGGATATAGCTATTCTCCCCATTCAGTAGCTAATTTTGTTGTGATTAGCGTGCACTTAGTTGTTCATTGGTTGTGTTGAGAGCTTCATTTTTGTTCATTGCACTGCAGTGGATGGAATGAGACTTGGCTATAGGTTCAGTGTGTGAAACAATCTAAAAATAATGGCACTATAGCCTAAACCCTCAAGTATCAGATATTAATGGTGTGTGTTTGTGTGTGCGCGCGTGCGTGCACGCACGTGTACAGAGGCACGCCTGGTGTGTGTTTTTTGTGTGCCTCAAACTCACGTCCATTTCACCTCAGTGGACGTGAAGGTCAGTTTTAGGCACATTATGTCCCGCCTTTGTGACTCAGTGTCGTTTCTTTGCCACCAGCTGTTTGGGGTGGCTAAAGCGGTTTTATTTTGTTAGAGATAACGGTTCTTGTGTCTAGCCAAAAGCTATTTGTGAGTTTGTATGAACTCGGCATCTGGAGCACAGAGATTACATAGAACTTTGTCTCTCAATTCCTGTTTACACATCTCTCATGATGACCGGTCCTACACTCCTCATCCTGTCTGACTGTGTGCGCTCTACACATTTCATCTCATATTAATATATGTCTGAGTTCGGCTGGAAGGCCACCAGAGAGTGACAGGAGCGACCGCTGAGACATGATTAGATATATTAGATGACGAATGGGACCAGGGTTAGGTAAACAGGAATCTCAGTGGTTGCATCTGTAGAACTGATGAGGTGTTTTGTGCGCTCTGATGGGAGATGCAGCCTGACAGACAACAAGTGCAGCGCAGAATACGAACGCCTGAAAATGGTGAATCATTTTGAGGATAGGAATAGAAATCAGGCAGGTCAGGATTCAGTTTTCGCAGCCCGTTGCGCCTGAAAACTTGTTTAGCAATTGTTCATTTGAACGCTGATATCATTGCGTGCCCACATCACAGCTCCCACTCATCTATACCATCCAACAGTATGTGTATGAGGGTGTGACCTTTCTTAAATGACAAGCATTTCTCAGTAGTTAGCAAGCTGCGAGTACTCAAATTACTCGTGGGATTAGAGTAAATTAGATGGAAAGAAACGCATAGTGTAGAAAACAGCAGTTATTTGTACATTGTGGAGGGAATACCGGCTCAGTTCTTGTTCTGCAAGGTAGTGATAGTGATAGCGGCACAGAGTGTTTTCTTATACACAGACTTTGGTGAGTTGCTCAGGCATGCTAACGCCCACCGAAGTGTATTTGGCAGCTGCACCACTGTTTCCCATACATGGATTTATTTGTCATGGTGCCCCCCCCCCCAGTAGATTTAAAGAATAGCACATATTGATTATCTATTTTTTACTATTTAAAATGTAATTTTTTTATTTGATTGCAGAACGGTGATTTCACTCAGAACCTCATTATCCTTTTCTCACTCTTACTGAACAGCTCCTCACGTCCGTACATGGTAACTGAATAAGGTGCAGCAGGAAGGATTGTTGCTGGTTTTTCCTGAATCCCTGAATAGAATCAATCTCATATAATGTCAACACAACAGTGTTTCTTCTTGTCTTTTTTGCATTTTTAATTTTTCATTATAGGCCGTTGCACATGCCGATACCAATAGATTGGGAAATAGCTATATTGGTTGGACTCTTGCAGTAATGGTACAGTGGAAATGCATATGCAAGGCTCACATTGTTACTGCAGTTTAGCCAGTGCTGTGGGTGGAAAGACACCTGCAGATTTATTCCCCACTTCCAGCATGAAAAGAAAGTAATGTAGCCTATTCCAGCAAGGCAGCACATGACCACGCTTAACCTCGTTCATGTACAGTACATTATATGATTTAGTCAACCTTAATTTTTCAATGTAATTAGACAGGTAAAATGAACAGCTAAAGTTCAGACCTGGTAGGTTTGCAGAGCCCTTGAAAAACCTTAGCAGAGATGGAGATGCAGTTATATTTCCACAGTCAGCTCAAGGCATGCGTGAGTTGACTCTGAATGTAAAAATCTGTGTGAAAAGCCTATCTGAGTGACACATTCCTCTCCACAGCAGTGCACTTTCTTTTATGGCAGGACATTTCTTCATCATGAGTTTCATGGCCAGGCAAAGATGCTTACTCTCTACTCTACTTTCCTGTCTTGTTCTGTCTTTCAAATGACCTCTTAAAAAAAGTTATTAACTCTTCAAGCTGCCAAACGGATGACACACTTCAAATGTGCTCTCAAATGTAGGCTACTGTCATGACTTTCCTAACATCAGTTTTGAAACTAAATTTGAAAATAATTGTTTCATATAAACTATTACTATTAATTGCTAGAGAAAAAAAAAGAGGAAATAAAAAAGGGAATTTTATGAACCTTGCTTGCAGGCACCTCACCCAGGGCTGGGCTCAGATAAACAACAGATCATATGTTTCAGTTTGTCCAACTGAGGGCCCATATGAGGGGGATCCCTGTAGGGTGTCAGCAGTTTGCTCTGTGATGTGCAGGCAAATGGAAACCTCTTAAAATATCAAAGGGAGGAGCCACAGAGAATATTGAATTCAGGAAGTCAGAAGAGGTGAAACTAAAGGAGAAGAGTTCACTTACAGGGCAGTGGAGAACACCCAAACCCACTCACACAGGCTCCAGAAACACGCATTTCAGCTCCTTTAGCAGATGGTCGGCCACCTTTAACAAGTGCGGCGTGCGTCCAGCATCGTCGTCTGGCCTGGGCTTTAACCACTGAGACCTGTTGTGGTGTTTCTGAGGCGTGACTCATCCACTCTCGGTCTGATCGAGGTCTGGGCCCAGGCAGCGTGTTGTGGAAACCCAGCTCCCTCTCTGCTGTTTATTTTGGAAGTTTGGTTTTCTGGCACTGGGTGCTGGTCAGTCCCTGGGGGAAACGCTTAAATGAGAGCACTGCTTGGGAGATATATTCTTCATTTGGATATATTCTGGACTTGTTTTCTGTTGAAAGAGTAGGGGAGAGTCTGCTCTGTCCCGTTTTGGACTTTGTCTGATGAACTACGATGGATTTAATCTATTTTTGTATGACACGGGCCCCCATGTTGATCTCTCTGCTCTACATAGTACACAGGAACAGAAAGAATTGTTGTGGGGCTTCTCAGAGACATTTTAATGGGGTCCTTGTGGAAATGGAAAATGACCCTTTTGAGCTCCCCTCTCTTGCCAGTTGCCCCCCCCCCGCCTTTATTTTCTTTTCCTTTCGCTCTCTCTCACTCTCTCTCTCTCTCTCTCACACTCCCAGCAGGAAGAACCCAATTATAGAGATACCGGGCCCATGCTGAAAACGTGATAGCCTGTGAAATGTCTTCGGCGTCACACAGAGACAATGTTTGTCCTGCCCCAGTGCAAACAGGATGCTGTGTGCAGGAGAGCGCCACAAGATAAGAACAGAGAGGGAAACACTAAGCAAGGAAAAAAAAAAAAGGCAACCAAGAAGGCAGAGGATGGGCAGTAAGGAAAAAACAGCCATGAGACAGGTGATCCGGAGATGATCTGACCCCAGCAGACGGAAGAAGGGCAGCAGTACAGTTACAGTATCAGCAGAATAGGGCAAATTTTTGTACAGGAAGTAGAAGTGTATACACCACCACCTGAAGGAAGCGCAATTTGTACTATAGACATTGTTTTCTCTCTCCTCCTCCACCTACTCCTAACCATTTCCTGTTGCTTCTTTTCTAGAGAGTTTTACGTAATGACTTCATGTAACAAAGAAAGTCACTGGTTCATTTGTCTTACACCTCAGAATGTGATGAAGGCTGAGCTACATGACAAAAAATCATACTCTCTGCACACAGACTGCTGACAGGGTTATTTCTGCTCTAATTGTAATCACATGTTATTCTCACACAGAAATGGATTACAGGACGATTATGTCCTCTTTTCCCCACTAAGCCGGAGATTATAATCACATTCCGAGTGCTTATCTGCTGAGCTCGTTTTGTCTGTGAAGCTGACATAAAGACACTAATTCAGGATTAAAATGTGGGTCGTGATATTTTTAGAGCAGGAGTTTGAAAACTAGTTGCCGTTTCTTGTCACGGTGGTGTCTTTTAGTGCTTTGAGTTTGTATTTCCATCAACCAAAATCCCCGAATACGCTGGAGACATGCTGACCTTTGACTTTGGCAGATAACCTTTCATTTTTTTTGTTTGACTAGGAACCTTGTGGATGTTTAAAGAGGACTTCATGTGTGATAAATGACTGAGCATTGCACCCTGGCATTGCGGTGTATGTAAACATGCATAGATCAAATTATTGACCTTGCTTGCAAGGGATTAAATGACCTCTATATTTAGCTAACGGCCTAACAATGAGTTATTCATCTAAAGAAACTAAAGGCTTTTATGAGGCAGTGCTGTGCTGTTGCTGTGGCATTTGTCTTTTTTTGTTTTTTCAGCTCTCAGAGTCAACACCAAAATTCTCTCTTTTGTTAGTTTCACAGAATCAATAGCGGTAATGGTGCCTGACACCAAGACACAATCTCCAGGCTCGATATCCAAATCAATGTTTGACTTTTAGACCTTCCACATGAATGTGCACACACAGCTGGAATAAAAAGGAAAAAAAAAAAAGCTCTCCATCTTCATCAAATATTTATGTATGGATGCCTCTAGAGGTAGAAACCATCTGAGTGACTTTTCAAAGCTCAGGAAAGTAGAACAGGTTTTTTTAAAACGTTGAATCTGTGACAGCCTGATTCTTGCCGTCTCTCTTTCTTCCATTGCTGAATTATGGATATGTTTCTAAGTTTGGGCTCTTTTTTTCCTCTTTTTTTGCAGATTGTATCAGTTGCTTTGATTTATGGTAAACAGAATTGTGAAGCAGTGTAGTTATATCGTCGTGTGACGCTTACTGGTAATATTGTATTGCGAAATTGTGTCTTTGTTGTTGAACTTCAAGTGAGACACTTGTACATTGTCAATAATGGGCAATCAAAGCGTGGACTGGGGCTGTAACTTGGAGATACATCAATATGTCTACAGGCTTTTATTTCCTTAACAGATGAATTATTGAGTTAAAAAGTGGATTAAAAATGCCCATCAACATTTCACAGAGCCAGTTGTAAAGCCAGTTATGCTAGTGTGCCACTATTTGAGGCCGAAGTTGTCATTAGTCATGGCCTTAACCTTCGCCCCGAACCCGAATTTTTTGTAGACAAGAGCGGTTATTTTCCTTTCCTTGACATTTTTCATAAAGAGCAAACATGACGTATTCTGATAGGGTTAGTGACATCACTGATGATGGCTCGGACCTCACAGGGTTAAAAGTCTTGGTCAGTCCAGCTAAAAGGTCTAGTGACTTGTGTTATAAGCCAGACATTGATATCAACTGTTAATGGCCTATGAACAGTTAAATTGTCACTTACTGATGACAGTGTGATAACGAGCCAAAGGACTCGAGTAAGCTAAATATTTTAAAATAATAATTAATTAAATATGTGTAATTAATTGGGGTCCTGGTTAAACATTTAAATTGGTCCTGAATATCAGAACAGGTTTATTCCGAGTCTGAACCCAAAGATCGGCTTATAGTGACAGCGTGGAGCAATGGTGTTAAACGGTATCTGTGAATGAATGACTGATTGCGTGTCACCACTTCCTGTTTTCTTTTTTTCCCGACTGATCAATCAAAACTCGTCGCTTTGTTGAAGACGCGATCAGTCATCGCAGCCCTACACATTTGACTCCTTAATTTTTGGCATTTCGTCTGGCGTGGCCAGGCAAACCTGCAATGTGATCATGATTAGTGTTTCCCCAGTGGCACAGTTCTAGATTTTTAAGGCTGTCAGGGATTTCCTGTTCATTGTCACACATGTCCATAATCTAAAATAAGCACTTCCGGAAGTTAATACTTATGCAACTGTTGGAGATTTCAGAAAAAGCATGATGAAGCTGACACATTTTCACTAGATGTCTTCATTAGAACCCTGTTGGGTCAAGATGAAATGTTTCTTATTACAAAGCGGTGCTGGAGCTTTGACTCTTGAAATATCTGAAGTTGTGCCAAAAACCTTCAGTATGATTGAACTCGAACTCTGATCACCAACTGCTGAAATAACTCTGCTAAGTTGACAAGTTAGTGTTCACTTCAACATTGCATGAATAATGGCAGTGCGGTGGAATAATAAATAAGCAGACTATCAAGAGGAGTAGATATATTTTGCATGCAACATCTTAAATAAATCTGGACCGTTCTTGGGAAAAAGTTGTTATTGGAAGAACGGGCAAGAATATGTGCATCGTAAATATTTTGATGTTATATATTTTCCTGATAATGTGACTTACTCTGGAGCATAGTTGCCGTCTGTGCTACTCCTGTTGCATCTCACCTACCTTTTAGATCTCATTTAGATCTTCATCCGCCTTTTTTAAAAATTTTTTTTAGCTCAAACAATAAGAATTCCTTTCAGTTTTAATTTAGTGACTTTAGGAATCCATTGTTTGTGCAGAAATTGTCAACTCTTTAAGTTTATTTTATCCCCTTCCCTCAAACAATAGCCTTTTGCTTGAAGCTGCTGTTTGAGGGAAGGAGATATTCAGACAGTAACCAGGCCTGTACCGGGTTTTATTAGATCTATAAATTATTGATGCCATGTGGAACATGGTTTGATTCTCCAGGAAAGTGTCTGGTGCTTGTTGAAGTTTTTATTTCTTTTCCAGAAAGGTTAGACTCATTCAGATGTGGATGCTTTCTAGCACACCCTTCAGCCTCACCCTACTAATGAGCTGTCTCACGGAAAAGGAAAAAGAAATATTAGACCTTCTCCTTCAGCGACTCTGGAGAAGCTGATGTGGATATTTGACTCACCATCGGTGCAATTAGAATCACTCTCATATTGCTATATGAACTGATTTGGTTGCGGCAGGAACAGAAATCTTTTGATGTACGTACACATGACGCGGCCAATTCTGTGCGTATGTTCGTGAAACAGAATCATTCCAATCTGCTCGCTGCCACATCCCCCGTTTCTCTGTATCAGGAATGCTTACCTCAAGGTGAAATGGAGAAACTGGTGTAAGAGAGAAGCCCTTTGCAGCTCGAGCAAAATAGCAGCAGGAAATCAGACTAAGGAAACCTTCCAAAGTGCTATCTTTAATAATTCATCAATAAATAATTAAATAACGGAGGTGCTGAAAGTTGTTTCCCCTGAGATGCTTACTATGGCTTAATCCAAAAAAATAAATAAATAAAATAAAACATAAACAAAAGGGAAAGTTTTGACATCAAAATTGATATGAAAAATAAAACAAAAGGCTAAGAGGCCATAAGAAAAAGAAGAACATGGGTGGAAGACAAGAAGCTCCTAATCTGTCAGCAAAAAGATGAAAAACTTGCAGCATTACTTGAAAACCATCCACCTTCTCCATCATCTGTGAGAGATAGTGCCGAAAGAGACGACACGAGTGGTAAGACAGGATGAGATAAGATAATGCCTATAAACAAAGACCAATAATAATATTAGTACTGTCAGTAGTAGTAGTAGTAGTTGTAGTAATAGTATGACCAAATTAGGCAAGAAAACACTGGATTCCAGACTTGTGAATGAGTCTTAATGACATCATCCAGAGCTAAGAGTAGGAAAAAAAACCTTCTGAAATGGAGAATGAAATCAGTTTGAAGCTTGAGCTTTTGGCTCACAGGGATTTACACCTGTACACATCCTGACCTCATTATTTGAAACTGTGACCATGTTTGATATGACCATCCAGTGGAGCCGTATATATGACAGGACAATAAGGAAAAGCATATCCCTTGTAAAGAACTGATTTCGGCTTTGTCTCAGACTAGCATATTGACCTTTGTTTCTCAGGATGTGCACGGAACCTCAGGGCTAATCCTTAACTGCACATTCTGTCTGATAATGTGATATAAAAAGCCTCTTATCTTCAAAGCCAACTATTTTTTATTAGGCCCAAAGAAAGCAAAACATATGGTACACCAGCCAAGATTAAAGCAGTCAAGGATTTAACGTCCAGAAAATGTAGTGAATGATGATTATTGTTGGTTATTCTTTATGAGACCCGTAACAGATGCTGTTGCGTACTGTATAAGGATCAGCTGAAAGTGAGCGAGCCACAGAGATACGCAGCTGGCCTTCACGCTGTGCGTAGCCTTTATCTTTGCTTGATTTGTAAAATTACAGTGCAGTGGGTCTGGGTAGCATCTAAAAAAGCAGACACGCCCTTCTTCTCTCTGTGATCGTGCATTGTATTTCCCTGTTATTCTGCCACACTTCTTTTATAAACAAACACTCACATAGAAGCAGGCTTTCCTGGAACACATTTGATGATTCATAGATTCCCCTGGGTTGTTAAGATCATTGTGGAAAGAAATAAAAGCTTATGCACTCAGCTGAAATGGCCTAACGTGATTATTTTGTATCGCTGTCAACAATTAGGAGCGCTATACAGTGTTGCTGCTTTTGTTTCATTTAATGAGAGCTCAGTCATATACGGTGTTGTGCTGGATTGTTGCATGGTGAATGAAACAGATATAGTATATGCTGAAATTCCCCTTAGCTTAATGTGTTTGAGAGAAAATACTGCGCACGTATCTATAATGTTGCAATATGATATCGATATATATTAATTTGAATGACTGATACTTTAAGACAAATGTGAAATGGCCCATCTAAACACACGGCCAAGTTAAAGAGAAAACTGCAAACTGTTTCCAGTGTTGAGTGTGTGATAGATAAATTCTGTCTGGAGTGTCACTGTCAGTGGCTTCTTGACAAGCTGATTATTGTAAGCTTTTTGTGTGTGCTGAACAAGCCAGGCGCTCGAGCACATACACTTACTTTGGCTGTGTAAAAACCATTTCTGTAAAATTGTTATCGAAGAAGGAGGTTCAGCTTATTTCCCCGAAGGGTTTGCCACAGAAGATGGAACCACATATTTGATTTGGCACAGATTTAAGATTTAAGATTTCTGACTCACAGGTGAAAGTCATTACTTCTAAGCAGTTAAAATCAGTGGTTTGGAGCACTTTTTTTGGGGGGCATTCTCTGTTGAATTCATGAGAATATGTGGTATAGTGCTCGAATGTATACATCATCATGAACTTCTGGATGTGCATTGATAAATTAACATACCCTTTATTGCAGATGTACTACTTTATAAATTGACTTTTAGTGTTAAAGAAACATTACACAGTTTGTGTAATGAATTCTTTTTATGCGTCAGCATTAAACCAAATCCTATTTAAATCACAAACTATGAATTTATAATTTGACATCTACTGTGACACTAACAAACTCGTCAGACGAGTGTGAGACCGACACACCTAAATGCTGAGTCACACACTCCTTTTGTACGTGTCTTCGGTGGAAATTGCCATGCAGTCAAGGTTCCCGTTTCTGATTGCAGTAGCTGCGTACATCGTATTGTTGCAAGGAATTTGCTGTATGGGTTGAGTAACACATGGCAGAGGTGTGAGTGGGAGAGCTCACTGTATTCAGATAAGAGCATTGCGCTGTCAGATTGCTGCTCAATGCGGCACCTCTTCAGAGTTTTACAGCAAAAAGTCTTTTTCAGAACAATTAAAATGTCCTTGAATTTTTTTTTCTTTTCTTTTTGTTAATCTGCTTTCAATGTGAATTCCAGCCGGATTCTCCGCACAAATCCTGCCACCCTTAAGAAAAACACAGGACTAAATAATTTATTAAAAGAAATAGCTCATGTGTCTTATATGGCATAAGGCCCAAGGTGTGGTCTGTACTGCGTGCAGAGATTTTACACAGCTACATCTGAGTGTGCCGTCACCCTGAACAGACTGTATCCATCCGTCTAGGTGTGTGTGCGCGTGTGCTGTTGAACGCTATTGTTATCATGTGCGGCACTCTCAGGCAGTGGGGAAAAGGCTTTCCAACCACACAGCTGTGGCTGCTCTGAGTGCTGTAATTTCCTGTTTTCTGATGACACTTGATCTACACAAATCCCAGCTGATTGCAGTGTTGACTCACTCTAAAATGGGTGGATGTGTGTACATTTGCATCAATACTCTAATAGCAGTTTACATTTCCCTAACTAAGGTCGCAGAAGTCACTACCAGCCCTCTTACAGCTCATTATCTTATCTTTCTTTCCACTCATACAAAATAATACTGGATACTTTCCACTATCTACTACTAGATAGATCTTTCTACTATCTATATCTATCTATCTATCTATCTATCTATCTATCTATCTATCTATCTATCTATCTATCTATCTATCTATCTATCTATCTATCTATCTATCTATCTATCTATCTATCTATCTATCTATGATTAGACAAAACTTTCAAAAAGATGAAAGCAGAGGTCTCGTTCAGACTTTTCTGTCTCTGCAGGTCATCATGAATATCTGGTGCAGATAAATCATTTAAATAAGTTTACAGATTTTAGGAGAGCAAAGGGAAAGGCCACTTGGCAGCTCTTGAAAAGCTGCTGTTAGCTATTTTGAAGCATTATCTAAATATAATTAAAAAAGGTCAATGGGGCATAAAAACTGTACATGTGGAATTAAAAAGAAAATGTCTTAAATGTTCGCTGACTTTTCTCCCACAAAATAAGGTTTTAAAAAGTTTCCGCAGTCATCGTTTTAAGGGTCCAGACAGGCATTGCTTTTCAAAAAACTGAAATATCCTTCTTCATTAGGAATGTCATGATAGCAGAAATGTAGAAGTTGGTACAAATACCAGTAAGAATGACACGATTCTCAGTTCCCGATTTGATACATTTAATACCCCCTCCCCCCAATAAATAAATAAAAAATATGATTCCATGTACTTAAACATAAACTCCTTTATTTAGAAAAAAACATCTCAAGTAACTGACATGGTGGCAGACCATTTGTTTAAAATGTTACCATCATACTTTGTTGACAGGACACGCACTGAAATGTGGTTGCTTAGTAGCCTATGAATGTTACTATGAGGTATACAGCTAGTGTTATTATGTAAGCTTAAGCATTCATATAATACTAACCACTGCAAACATTTACCTATGGAACATAGCTGATTTCACAGGGACATTTGCCAGCTGTCCCAAACAAAATGCTCATGTGTTTCAGGATAACAATGCAGAGTACTTCCATGCAAAGTCTTACTGCTTTTCTGATCAGTAAGTTGGGGTGGAACTGCAGTGAATATCTTGCATGTGTAGTTTTTCCCGCGCTTGTGTGCGTCCTGCTTCTGCTTCAGCATAGAAGCGTATGCTGCCCCTGTCAGTTCAGGAAGAGCTGCAGCCTCGGTGCATATGCTGCCTGCAGTGCCTACGGTACCAAGAAAAGAGGTGTCCAAAATGTATTGTATCCATTCTGGTGGCATCCCCATTCTCCATTCCAGTCTCCATACCCGGTTATGCGTCAGATGCAAAATACGTGGATGATGCAGATAACCGAAATATTTCTGCCAAATGTCATATTAGCACTTCTCTTTGCTCGCTGTTATTCTGCAGAGTTTTAATTGCAGTCAGTCTGTTGGAGAACTGATACATCCAGATGTTTAGGATACTTATTTTTGTGCGACATCACTGAATTGTGGATTTGCCTTTAGCAAATTATCTGTAAATGTGGTTTAAATCTGCACAAAATTTGGGTGGAACCTTCATGTTGTTGTGCTTGTTTGATGACAACAACGAAGCAAAATAAAGTACCCGTGTGATTTGAAAGAGTTCAGATCCTGCATACGAGTGCGATATGCTGCGCTGTTGAGGATCTAACAGGCATTTTGTTTGACACATTCACCTTCCTCTGTACCTGCACCATACTTCCATACCTTCTCCTCTCAAAGGATGAAGACATCTCTCAAGAGCCTAGCCCCGGTCTAATTTAACATTTCAGTGTGGGTTTGCTCTAATTAATTCCATAATGAGCTCCTTTGATGTGGTGTTACATAAAATACTGAGGGGACACGCCTCTGTGTCATCGGGCCTCCACAGAGCTCCCATGGAGGAGAGTTGTTCGGAAGAGTGACATCGCCTGCAGACCGTTGAAGGATGCGAGGCAGATTCCCCTGCTGATTCTCCAGCTGCTCTGCTTCCTCAGATCCCCTACGATCAGTCGAGGGCCTCCATCTAGCTGGGGTATTTTTAGTGAGCGGCCTGCTCCCCTGAAAGCCAATAACCTCCTTTTAAGCAGCCTGTCAACACTCACATACAAGCTGCCAATGCACAAGGAGCTGCGCCACAAGGGTTGGAACAAACGAGCCTTTGACATGAGAGGCCTCTCTTCTAGCCCACTGATGTACATCTTAACTTTCTGTTGTTATTAATTAGGCCATTTGTGTTGGATACAAGGAAATGAAATCTTGTTCTCAGGAACTTGCGTGTGTTCTACTTCAGATAGGCACTGAGCAATATCAAAGTGGTGAATTGATTCTCTTTGAAGAACATTTGTTTCTGTGAGCTGTGGTTGTTTGCTGAAGCTTTCCTGGTAGGGAAATCTGTCACTGATTTATTCGTTCATTTTGCATGGCAAATGAGGTGGTTAATGATCTGAAAAAAAAAAAATGGATCCATTCCTCCTTATCATGACTTGTTCATGGTTTGTTGACTTACACTGGACACCGATGGTTGAAGGCTCAATTTTATGAAAGGCTGTCTTGATAAAATATGGTGAAAAGCTCATAAGAAACCAGAACAGGCAAATGTGTCTTAGACCGGTGGATTTCGATAATAGAATCTATTTGCTACTGTGGGGCGTCTGCACTGTAAAAGCAGTTCTTGTATTTTATGGCCCTGCAAGAGACAGAACAAAATCTGAGTTTTAGTCGGTAGTATGAGGTAAACTCCAAGAACACAGATCCTACACATCCCTTGTTGCAGTCCAGTAGCATCTCTGCCTCGAGCTTTCCTGCATGGTAGATTCCTACGCATTTCCAACTCTGAGCTAGGAGCAGGAGGAGGAAACAAACAAACAAACTGGCTTAACCGTTGGCATGATCAGAAAATTATGTTTTAAATTTTCCTTAGACTGTACATAACCACGCTTGATTATTTCCCTTTGATTACAGCTCTGTCTTTATTATAGTGTTACCTTTTTTTAAATAGTTCTGGCAATGGGTGTGCACATAAAGCCCAGTTTGATCTCAAGTAGCCACTGCATAGTAATGATAAGGAGAGTGAATACATACTAGCCAATCATGTTATTGCATCGACACATGTACATGGTAGAGGTTCATGACAGTTTCATCTATATAGTGGCTCTACTTCTTATCACAGTGAAGATGTAGGCCAGTGTACTTTTTTATCTTTTTCTTCGGTTACTGCATCCAGAACATGACTTATCGTGCCATTTGTTCAGTGCTCTGAAGGTAGGAAGAGATGCTGTTCGTGTCAGCACTCTGGAGTGAGCATTAAGGAAGTCTGTAATGTTGTGAAACTCTGTGCACGCGTTATAGAAGCATGATATTCAGAAGAAAGTTGGGGAAGTAAACTCTTCATGCACTTTTTATTTCTTCTGAGCTTAAAGTTAGTCAAGACTGTAGATGTGACAGTCCTAATTTGGTGTGGCACAGGTATTATCTTGGTCAGCGACTAGGCTGCCAAACTGATGATCATTTAGACCTCTGGGGTGGAGAAGACAACCGCTCTCATTCAGGGAGTCATTCCTGATGCAGAATGAAGAGAATCGGTTTTGACGCACAGTCCGTGTGTTTAAGTGAGTTTTATGTGTATGTGTGTTACAGACAAAGCTGTAAAGAGTCACACTGTTCCTTGGTTTATAAGTTGCACCTCTCATGATGCTTTTTTCCTTCGGTCGACCTGTATGTGTCTGGTATTAGTGCCAGGTGTAACCAGGCAACGGCTGCTTTTTTTAAGACTTCTCATCTTTGCTCTCTTCTTTTCAATTACAGAGGTTGCAAACTGCAGCGTGGAGCTCTTTCTTTCTTTCTTTTAAAAGTGTTTTCTTACCCCATGGCTGTCTGGTAGTAGAAAGTGAGAGCCTGTTGGGAATGGCAACTGCTGAGATGGATGAAGCAGAATAACAGCCAGCCGAGACAGGAAGATGGCCAAAGTTCGTATTCTGCAGGCCTTAATGAAAATAACACTGCGACTGAAAATGAAACCAAGAGAAAAACAGCACAGGGATCACTTGGGAGTGTAAGGAGTGGGCTGTAAAGCAGGAAACTCATGTGGTGGCCATGTGTTCCTAGCAGATCACCACGGGGGGGGGTCTAACTGGACCAGCCTTGATGTAATTTCCTTAATAGTTGCAGTTTAAACAGCCTGCTTTTGTACGGAGGCTTTCGGGTAATGCTAGCCAAAGAATGCATCGGCGAGGAGCTGCGGGGGAAAGAGCGGTGTGTGTGTGTGTGTGTTCTGTGTGTGTGTGCGCGCGCGCTTCAGGTCACGACCCCTGAGACTGTGGAAGACTGAAGGTTGTAACCTCTGCTACAACAGCAGAGCTTCACATTACTGTTTTTAACAAATGCAGCCATACCGAAGCAGGAGAGGTGTGGCTGCATTAATTGTATATATATTACATGCTGATGACATTCCTACTAGCATATTGTAACAGTTTCCAGCATAATCTAGAGTTGGCCTCCCTTCTGATGAACCACTTCCTGTGAGTAGAGATCACCACACTTTACTCTTGAATTGCTGTAAAAGGATACAGTTTGCCGTCTCGGGTAGAGAAATGCAAGCATTTTATTTATTTATTTATTTTTGGCGCAGCCTCACTTTTTGAGATAGGTCAGCATCAGTTCACTGGAAGCACATGCTCACCCAAAAAACATCTTGCTGGGGTCTAGTCATGCTGATACTTTTGATATTTTGTCTTGCTTGCGCAGTCTAAATTGATCTTTTAATTACAATATCCTGTTTTATTCAGTTGAGCTCAGTGTCATTTCTATAGCACAGATTCACTTCACACTGTATAGTAAAGGCAGTAAAGAAAAAGAAAAAAAAAAATATATATATATACCCAAAACATGAAGAAACCTCCAGCAGAACTGTGAGGTTCATGAAGGTCAGCTGTCTGCTTCAACCATTTAGGGTGAGGGGACAGGAGGAGCACAGAGAGATGGCAAACACTAACGATCATCATTTGGCATCATCATTTGGAACTACATTTCCTCTCAGGATGGCCGGCTGGAGCGCTTTGCATGGTATTTGTTCAATTCAAAGATTGGTTATTTGCAATCTGCAAATATCTTGTCATAAGATACTCAGCCTACAGCCAGTGCCCAAAGGATGTACTGTGATGGTGTGCTACTTTAAGAAAAACTGATGGGGCTTAAGTTTTTAGAATTTACTCTCATATCAAACTGAAAAGGAAAATGAGGGTATACATGGTCATAGTGAAAGTCCCTTTTCTGTTCTTTTCTGTCTGTACCACTCTCGTGCAAACGCAGCTCCAGTGATAAAGTGATGTAGATTTCACTCGATCTTTTGTCACCTTCTAATGTACAAACGCTAATGTTTCTTTGCTCCATTATTACTGATAGATTTGTCAACAGTGTAAGATCTATCTTTTGTGATGGCCTGGATGATTTCCACTTAAAACCCAAGCAGAGTCTCTTAGTTCCCCACGCTGTCTGAAAAGTAGGCCATCGACTGAAAAAAACAGAGGAGGTGGAGAGAACTAAGCTAGTGAAAGCGCCAGTGGAGGAAGAGTAGGTGTACATGGAGGAGAGGCTGGGGATGGCGTGGGTTTATTTTTACCTCTTGCCTGTATAGCCCCATGTTCTAATTAACTGCAAATTAACTTCTGATAAGAAGAGGGTGGGTGGCAAAGTGCCAAGGCTACGGATATAGACTCGGTTTGTCCTCCCTTTCCTTTCGCTATTAGCCCACTTTCTCTCCAGGGCTCAGGCCCCTGAGGAAGCACTGGCCCTCCTCTGAGCTGTCCTTACAAGGCAGACATCTGTTCCCCAGAACCATCTCACATCTCCACGGCACATCAGAGTGCTCTAGAAAAGCTCTGGATGGATATCTCCATGACCAAGCTGCTGTTGCTGGTTGATCTAGGACACATATTCCCCAAATAAGATACTTTAAAACTTGTTTGTAAAACAGGCAGCCCTAGGTTTTTAACCGCCTTACTACCATGGTGACCCCTACACACAAAGTATGTCTCAGAAAGATTTTTTGAGAGATTAAACTCACAGCCGTTGCGCTCTCTTTGTTACTGAGTGTATGTGTGATATGAGTGCGAACACAGGAAACCTTTGAAATTGCAGTGAGTGCAGCTAACAGTGGTCCTGTGAGAAACAACCAATGGAAAGAGCCAAAAATATCAGCATGATTCGTCAAGAGCTGTCATGTTACTGGATGATGCTGTCACTGAGATCCTGTACTTCAGGGCATTAAGATCTGAAGTTGAGAAACAGGTTTTAATTCTTAGAACATTATTAGGATGGGAAGCTGGCAACTTTGCCGTTCGAACCTTTCTGTTCCTCTGTGTGCATGTCTCTGTCTTTCTCTCTTTTTCTCTTCCTCCATCCATGTGACTAATGACAAGGTCCACTGCTCATGTCCTTATATAGACCTATGCTCTGTCTCATCTGGCTGAGGCCGGGATGATGGTGCACATACACACACACACACACTTTGTAGGTTCTGAGACATTTCTGTGCCCTTGGAAATGTCAACACATGAGGGATAAGCTTTTGACCCAGTAATTAATCAGTTAGTATGTTGGTGGTATATGTGTGGAGAGTGCATGTGTCATTTCTTGCTTAAATATTCAGGAAATCATAAATAAAAATAAATTATTTCCTTGTATTATGTTATTTGTTTTGTTTCTCTGAGATAGGATTCAGTCACACAGGCCTAGAGACTGGTTGGTGACTGACTGGCAACCACTGGTTACTAGGGAAAAATGAGTATTCCCTGGAGGTTGCTGTGAATCTCTAGGTGAAATTGATTATACAGTGTTGCATCCAAAACCTTCTTGGGATTGCTTTGGCTGTTAGCAGATTACTGCAGTCGCCTGGAGTTGTATACCTTTTACTTTGAAGGCAAAACTCGTCAATCTGCCAGGGACCACAGCAATCGCAGGTCCAGCACCCTCTTTGCGACTAATTTTGCCCAGCGACAGCTAACTGGTCGGGTAATACGCATTTTTCTCTAACAACCAGAGGTTGCCAGGGGGACACTGACCAATCTCTAAGCCTATGTGACTGAGGCCTTGAGTTGCAGCTTGAAACCTGCCAACTTGGCAACCATGTTCAAGCCCTTTATTCAGTTATTTTGAAGCATTATCTGAATGAAGTTTAACCTCAGTGGTCCCTGGGAAACTTTATGTGTGGAATCAAGAGTTAAATCCAGAAGTTAGTCTTCTACCATCATCTTTGCTGTAGCAGAAGTCTCCTTTCGATTTCTAATCTGGATTCTTTGAGTGTTGCATTCTGTCTCATACAGGGGTTGGACAATGAAACTGAAACACCTGTCATTTTAGTGTGGGAGGTCTCATGCCTGGTGGCCAATCTTCATTAATTGCACATTGCACCAGTAAGAGCAGAGTGTGAAGGTTCAATTAGCAGGGTAAGAGCACAGTTTTGCTCAAAATATTGCAATGCACGCAACATTATGGGTGACATACCAGAGTTCAAAAGAGGACAAGTTGTTGGTGCACGGCTTGCTGGCGCATCTGTGACCAAGACAGCAAGTCTTTGTGATGTATCAAGAGCCACGGTATCCAGGGTAATGTCAGCATACCACCAAGAAGGACGAACCACATCCAACAGGATTAACTGTGGACGCAAGAGGAAGCTGTCTGAAAGGGATGTTCGGGTGCTAACCCGGATTGCATCCAAAAAACATAAAACCACGACTGCCTAAATCACGGCAGAATTAAATGTGCACCTCATCTCTCCTGTTTCCACCAAAACTGTCCGTCGGGAGCTCCACAGGGTCAATATACACGGCCGGGCTGCTATAGCCAAACCTTTGGTCACTCGTGCCAATGCCAAACATCGGTTTCAATGGTGCAAGGAGCGCAAATCTTGGGCTGTGGACAATGTGAAACTCCACCTCTACTGTTTTCCCCACACGGTGTGAAGAAGCCCCAAAGAAGCGTACCACCCAGACTGTTGCATGCCCAGAGTGAAGCATGGGGGTGGATCAGTGATGGTTTGGGCTGCCATATCATGGCATTCCCTTGGCCCAATACTTGTGCTAGATGGGCGCGTCACTGCCAAGGACTACCGAACCATTCTGGAGGACCATGTGCATCCAGTGGTTCAAACATTGTATCCTGAAGGCGGTGCTGTGTATCAGGATGACAATGCACCAATACACACAGCAAGACTGGTGAAAGATTGGTTTGATGAACATGAAAGTGAAGTTCAACATCTCCCATGGCCTGCACAGTCACCAGATCTAAATATTATTGAGCCACTTTGGGGTGTTTTGGAGGAGCGAGTCAGGAAACGTTTTCCTCCACCAGCGTCACGTCGTGACCTGGCCACTATCCTGCAAAAAGAATGGCTTAAAATCCCTCTGACCACTGTGCAGGACTTGTATATGTCATTCCCAAGACGAATTGGTGCTGTATTGGCCGCAAACGGAGGCCCTACACCATACTAATAAATTATTGTGGTCTAAAACCAGGTGTTTCAGTTTCATTGTCCAACCCCTGTATAATGTCTCTGAAATAGCTAGACAAGGTTTAGCTATGTGCTGTCAATACCTCTGCCCTCCTGTTTGCACAGAGGTATTTAATTTGTGGTTTTCTGGGCAGTGACATGCTGTGACAGCCTCTTGGCAGGCAACAGTCAGAGTTACACTCAGGTTACTGCTCATGTCAGCTGAAAATGTTGTTCATCATGTACTGGATGGGCTGCGATAAACTGGTGGGCAGGAATTATTTACCTGTAAACCCACAAATTGACTCTTTCACACAGTTGTTTCTATATAGTTTAAACGCACAGTATTAGAGGCTAGCTAGTCTTAATGGTAAGCTATACTAAGCTGAAGGTCTTCTGAAGCCTTTTTGTTGAAGTATTACCTAAAACAAAAAGATGTCATTGCGCTGCCATTTTTGGGAAGTTGATGTTGCTGTTTCTTGATGTTTATCATTAAAAAGGTTAGTGTTTGGTAAGAGAAGCTGCATTGTTTTCCCCCAGTAACAGCATGTACACATGACTTCAGTTATTCAGATATAAAACTCTCTCCGTACCCTCATGCCATCCAAGCTCACATCACCTACTTCTGTAATATATTAGGGCTTTGTTACAGATACCAACAGAGCCAGCAGATCCCTTGTGTATTCTTATTATAGACTAGTCTTGTTAGGGCAGACTCCCTAACACACACACACACACACACACACACACACACACACACACACACACACACACACACACACACACACACACACAGCCGTTCATCAGACCTAGTTATCGACATAGGGAGATCTCTCCATAAATGGTAGACTGCCCAGGGCCCTGTTTCTGTTTCCACCGCACAAACCAAATGAAGTCCAGGTCTGGGAATAGCCTTTTAAAGTGGAAGAAAGCGAGAATGACAGAGGCAGAGCAAACGGAGGTGAGGAAAAGAAGCAGGGCGAGAGGTTTGTCGATGATCTCGCAGGATTTTTGACTCTGAAGGAAAGATATTGTAATTGGATTAAAGCAGGGCCCTGTCAGTGCACGCACTACATCATTTACACATGCGCCAGTGTGTTGTTGGGAAACTTGTGTATTAGTTTATATGTCAGACATCAGAGGTCAGCAGAGTTATTTGCCCTGATCCAACAGTACCTGCAAGTTTAATATTTTCTCATGCTTGTTTCACTGTAACCCATTTGGAGAAAGAGTCAGGGTTTGACTGGATATTAGGCAATACAAATCCAGTTATTATGAACCTTCCTATTGAATTTAGTAGGCTTTTGCTTGCAGGATACTTAAAAGTAGAATGGGAGGCCAGCCTGGCTTTTCAGGCCCCTCATCTGTGGAACCAGCTCCCAGCTTGGATTCGGGAGACAGACACCGCATCTCTCATTTTCAAAATTAGGCTTAAAACTTCCCTTTTTGATCAGAGCTTATAGTTAGGGCTGGATCAGACAACCCTGAACCACCCCTTTCAGTTATGCTGCTATAGGCCTAGGCTGCTGAGGGGGGTCCCGTGAATGCACTTGTTTCTTCTCATTCACCTTCTATTCCTACTGGCTGGCTTATACTTCACTGTGCTGAACTCATTCTGTATCTGATCTCTGGCTCTGCTTGCGCAGCATGTCTTTGTGTCCTGTCCCTCCACCTGAGCCAACCAACCGGTCGCAGGCGGAGTGAGCTGCCCCTCCCTGGGCCTGGTTCCGCTGGAGGTTCTTCCTGTTAAAAGGGAAGGTTTGCCTTCCCACCGTCGCCAAGTGCTTGCTTCATAGGGGGATCGTCTTGACTGTTGGGTTTTCTCTGTGTTATTGTAGGGTCTTTACCCACAATACAAAGCGCCTTGAGGCGACTGTTTGTTGTGATTTGGCGCTATATAAATAAAATTGAATTGAATTGAATTGAATCATTGAATTTTAATATGTAACCATTTCTTTCTTGGTTGAGAGGCACTACAGATTTCATAACCTATAGATACAACCTGGATATCAATATATAAATATAAAGTATAAATTAAATATATCTGTCACTGTAAAATTAAGGTAAAAGTAGGTATGTTACATTTGCATTTCAGTCATTTTCTCTAAGAGTCCTCGCCTTGCTGGTTTTGTACTACAGACATAGTCTCTTGAGGTAAGTGCAGTGTTTCTGGTCACAAGCAGTCTTTGAAAACATCCCCAAAAGAGCATGTTGAGTTTATTAAAACTGCAGCTGATAGAATCTATAACTGGTGGTATTTTCTATTTAAATGGTGAAGGAGGTGATGAAAAGATCAAAGGTTTTGACAAGAAGCTTAATGAAGCTTTATGAAGACGCTAAAGGGAATGACTCTTCTCATCTGGTGCACAAACACGTGAAAATATACCAACTTGAACATATTAGTATCATTGTGATTTTGACATAAAGTAGTAATTATGTTGCTAACGGCTTGTCTGTTTTTTTGCTGTCTCTTTCCAGCCTGAACGTCTACAGGAAACATGGCTGACAGAGTTTTATCAGGTAAGAGAAATCAAGTATGTAATGCATTTAATCCAAGTAATGGACGTATAACTTAAATATTGGCTGTTGTTGGATACACTGTGAGCCTATCTGCAGGTTGCATGATGCTCCACATGGCCACTTTACATTTACTGAACCCTCCTTAACAGTAATGAGTTAAACTCATGAACACAGAGTATTTGACAAAAAGGTCTTTTTTTCCCCTAAAAACACACAAAGTGAATTACAGTGTAGTGGAACAGTCGATGCACTGTTGCCATCACGTGTTTCTATAGCTTCAAGTGTTGTCATGTGACAGTGAGCACAAACCTTGAGGATAGTCTGGGATTTTTCTTTTAAGCCGAAGCTGTAGATCAAGTCAAATGAAGCCATGTTGAAATCGAGCTCTGCTCTGACTTAAGACGATTTAGTTTTGATGCAAAGCATCAACGAAATCTTCAAGTCTTTTTTTTTTTTTAATTATCTTACAGGCTAAAGTAAGTTCAGGCTCTTGACATTATTTTCACTCTCTGATTGCATTGCTTTTTTTTTTTTCTCTCAAAAGGCAAACGCTTGAGCTCAGTCATGTTTCATATCGTACCTTTTCATCTACATAGGAACCCCTGACTAACCACAACTCTTTCCACTGGGTTAAGGGAAATGAGGCAGCTAGACCTCTTTACTGCTGTCTGAAAGAGAGCAGAGAGTAGACAGAGGGACACATGCAGCTTTGCTGTTACTGCAATTACTCTGTACACTTTTCATGTATTATTAAAAAACAACTTAAAAGACAATACGCAAATACCGTTTGTAAGATATTTTCATTCAAGTGCTACATATTCTCATGCAGGGCTATAAACCTTCCTGACTTAAGATTCAGACAAGCAGTTTTCATTTCACAGAGTGAGCAACACAAATTCTGGGATCCAGTTCTTGTAAAATATCCAGATTACCAAGTGGAATCAAGCTAACCCGAGGAAGGTGCTGGGTAGGATTTTCCAAGTGAGTCTAAAAATTACACCAGCGTGGGTTCTCCCACATACTCAATGTTGGAATAGATTTCTTAAATTTAAGTTTAAAACTGAATGCAATAGAAGGATCAGATTGTTGCACCTTGCAAGAAGTGAATGATTTCCTAACAGATTGAAGAGATGTGCTACAAAAACATCAGTTTCTGTTGGACCAAAGAAAAAACCTGGGAAGGACACAGTACAAGTTTTCTACTGATGGGAACAATTATATGATGTAAGGAATGGGATGGGAACAATTATCAAATAATTTTACTGACCCCTTGGCTATGGCTCGCAGATCACTGCGACTCCTCAGACGTCTGTTTGAGAATCAGGTGACCAGATGTTCTCTCATTTGTAGTGCAATACGACACATGACGGTGAGCCTTCCAGCAGACCTTCCCTCATATATCAGAAAAAACATTCCTGAGAGAAATGCCCCCTCAGAAGCCTGAAAGTTAAAGGCTGTGACCTCTTTTGAAATATTGAAAACTATGTATTCTAGATACTTTTTTCCACTGTCACTTGAGAAACCCTGGTGCAAAGCACTCAAAGTCTAATGTGATGACAGTTGATAAATGTAGAGACAAAAGGAAAGTCAGATAGAAACTAAAGAAGACAAATAATGAAAAACACCCTGAATCACTTCTAGGAAGAACGTGAAGAAGATGATACAGAGAAATTGAACAATCTCCGTATTTATCAGCAGGGATGGCCGGAATTGAGCAATTCTTCTAGTGTTACTCAACACTGCTTTCTAAATGCCCCATATTGATTTGTGTTCCATCCACAGAGGCATTAGAGCCACGAATATCTGTAGACTGATGTAGTACCGATATAGGATCCTGCCTTGCCAGTGTACATGTCAACAATCAGTGCACCACAGAAATGTACCAAGCTGTGATTGTATAGGTGAGAAAAGGTTTTGTTTTTTTCTGATGAGTAGAAGGTGACATGAGGTTACTCAGGGTGATTTTCTCATCAGTAAGAGTAATTTTCCAGTCGCCTACATTGACTGCGTGTGACCCAGGCGTTCATTTTTCCAGTCATGACACCACATTCCTGCATTGGTGGATGGCTGTCGTCATTACACTGTGATGATGACTTTGGAACATGTGGAATTAAAATGTCTCCAGCTCTTTGAGGCTTAAGCGGTTATAAAGCATTGTCAGTGCTTACAAGAGGATATAGGTGTGCCTAACAGTGCCATCGAGGTAAGGACTCTACCTGAAACTCCTAGACTGCTTTAAACTGATAGGGAGGATTTCTATTCCAGGACGTTGCATCATCTTCTTTGTCTACACTGTATGCATAATAGATGACTTAACAGGAACTTGGTGCAGGCCAAAGGCTGTATAGTACATAACCACTATGACTCCACCCATTTGTTTGAAGACTCACATTTTAAATATTTATTATTACTATTTGGGTTATTTGGAGTTAGAATTCAAACATTTAGACAAAGGTGGAGGTAATGCTAATAAGCGTTGTTATGCTTCAGTCACATTGCACATTGCGTGTGCAGTGTACTTGCAGTTTTACTGCCTTTGAAATGGTTGTTTCGAAGACAGGGACCAGGCCCGCGACCGCTCAGAGTCAGTTGCAGTCTTCAAAGCGACTTTGGTGTGCCAAGATGGTGACAAAATGGCAATGAGATTGATTCTCTTTGTGATAACCAAACCATAAACTGTGATAAATCTGCAAAAATTGGAAATCCGCTCCCGTGTGTGTACACAGAGATTAAGAGTCCAGGCAGGACCTCTTAGATTTGAAACAGAAATTCTTCTACAGATAGTCTATTTGGAACCGCAGGAACCGCTTAGCAACATTGCTTTTAAATTGGAATATAACTGGAATACAACCACTCCCCTATTGCAAAGATATGTGTTGCAGACAGGTTGCACTCATTAGTGCAGAGTGATTGCAACATGTTGGCAATCTGTCTGCGTTTATAAGATGGCGATTTTTTGCAAATCTTCACCAATCTATATGTGATTTCAGTCAGCCTGAGTTGAATTGCAATTGTCTGGAGACAGTTTGCCTCCTACCAGGTGACCTATCCAACTGTCTAGTGATCACCCAGAGGTTGAGGCTGTTGCATACTCAACCTCAACCTCTGGGCAACCAGTTGTTCGCCGTGACTGCTTGCTTAATAGGAAAAAAATTCAATGCAATCATTGATTCCTTTTTTTAAAACATTTTTTTCCTTCCTGGTTGCAAGTAGGTTGCTGTGCTATTTTTTACTCAAATGTGCATAAGCTATTAGCAAGTTGCACCTATAGATCATCGTATTGACACAGATGCCTTCTATTTTGTCCTATGTGGCATGCATACATAAAAATACTAGAATGTAATTCACACGGCCTGTTAGTAAAGTTAACCACATAGCAATGCACTTAAAAAAATAAATAAATAAAAGGTCTCGTAATTGTATTTGCTCCAAAAGACATTGATACCGCAAACACAGGCAAGAGATCCAGTTCCCAAACTAGCTGAGGTGGAGCCTCAGAGAGCTGGCCTAAACTAACGGATAGTTTTGATACAAATTAAACAAGTGAGGAAATAGGTTATAAAAGACAAAAACTAGTTAAAATGTTAAAAACTGTAAACATGGAGCATATGGGGACTGACTTGCTTTGAGTCCACGTTGCCTAATTTTTCAGCCACTCGGGTTGCCCCTGATTGCAGAGATGTGCAACATTAACTTCGAGCACCAAAATAATGACCCTGCTGGCTCTTTTTTGTGTCTGCTTTTATAGTAACTTGTACATTACATTTGGCATGTTTGAGAGGAGATGACTGCTACTCAAGCAATAGGCGTAGTTATTTTCTCCAAGTTTAAACCATCAGTGTTTTTATTAATGAAGTGAAGTAGCTACAGCAGAGGAGATACTTCTGAAAGTCATCCTCAGTTCCTGTGCTTGGAACGCACATATGCGTATACACTGAAATTCCCTAAAACAGCCTGCAAATTCCTACAGTGGAAAGTGGCATAGTGTAATATTTTTCTAAGGAAGTGTGCTTTTGTGTCCTAATTATAAATCCAGAAACTCTTTACTGCAGGGAGGTGGACAAACAGTCACCGAGAAAACTTGATGAGGTAGCATCAAATGCTGCAAAATGGGTGCCTGTTTGACTAAGCTTTTTAATATGCTGGTTTGCTCTTTTGCTTACATTTGCACACATTTAAGCATAGAAAGTGACCCAGCTCATGAGCTGTATTTTTTTTCCCCTCCACTTTGTGTGTGTGTGGAAAGAGAAACAGTGGATGGGAGTAGCCCTAAAAGTGGTTAGTTAAAACTGAGTCAATAAATGACACATCAAACATGTGTAAGGAAAAACACACACATCATATTTACCATTCCTACAAAGCACTGGTCCATTGCTAGCTGCAGAAAATATTCCAGACTCACCTTGAAGGCACACAACCATATGTACACACACGTGTACAAGATACATGCACACACTTTACTGTCATGATTCAAACAGGAATACAGTTGGTTGCATATGCAGAAAGGCCATGGGGCCATGGAAACAATGATCAGCTTTACTATACTTTGCTACATGCTTCATAGATACAGTATGTATCTTATTGCAGTTTAACAGCAGTGCAATGATAGCAGTTGGAGACTTCCTCATATATGCTGAAATTCCCATTAAACAGATTGAATGTGATGCAGGAGTAATAACCAAGAGGAAAAGAATAGTTATCACATTTTTCCTTTGCAGCCGGTGTCTGTGTGACTGAGACCTTAATTATTCTGATTCCATTAAAGTAATTATCCCCATCCCATCATTTGACATGTTGGGTTTCTCTTCACTCTTTAAGAGAGACGTGAGCACGAAAGCAGCACTCTCAATTTACCGGTGGTCACGATTTTAAGTAGTGACCTAAAGGATTCTAAACTCTTAGCACGTCATACACCTCATCAAGAGTCAGAGTGCTCCTAGAACTATCCTCACTATCACAGGGCAAGAGTGGGGTATGTCCTGGACTGTCACAGGGCTAACACGAGCTCACATTCACACGTGCGGTCAACTTAGAATCGCCAGTTAACCTAACATGCACGTCTCCGGACTGTGCTAGAAAGCCGGAGCACCCAAAGAGAACCCACGCCGGCACAGGGAGAACATGCAAACTCCACACAGAAAGGCACCAGCCAATCAGGACCTTCTTGCTATGAGGAGACAGCGTTAACAGCTACACCACTGAGCCAGCCCAGCAAACTTTATAAAGAGTTTTAATTATTCACATAGATCACTCTTATTCATTTACAGTTTAGGGATTACAATTCCATTAGACAATAGGATTAGATACTCCGTGTACTTCCAAGAAAGCAAAAATATTTTAGAAATCTGTCAAAAACTTGTTTAAAACTGAAAATGATATTGTTATTTATTAGGCAAATAGTGAACTGAATTCACATTCTTATTGTGTATCGTATTGTACCGTAAATTTAAACAAGGAGACCAGGCACTGTTACTGCAATGTCATATTTTTGATAAACAGGATAAAAGAACAAGCATGGAAGATATAATGAGCTTAGTAACACTTCAGGTATCTAAAATATAAGGCAGGACTAGTTAAACCAAAACTATAAAAAGTTTCAGGCAGTTTAAATGCACATCAACTGGCTCTGAAGCTGAAAGTAGTTTGTAATATTCGAGAGTTCCAGTTCTCACAGTTTCAATGATTGTTTTTACTTAATAGAAAATTTTAATAGTATCTCAATATAGTACAACAGCGTCTTCTCTGTGGAGACTGCAGAGCACGTTCCAGAAGTCAGAAAATACACGTGAACATGAACATGGCGACATTTTCTCTGCACGTCTCTGAAACTTTCCTATCGCCTAATTATTACAGGTTATTTCAGCATTTTTTTGGGGTGGGGGTGTTAGCAGTAATTTCAGATATTATGTGGAAAACGTGTGTGTGTGTGTGTGTGTGTGTGTGTGTGTGTAAAAAGCATGTTCTGGTTATGGCTGTTGGGGAATTCTGTTTGCATGTGCTGCGCACTTGTGTCCCTCAGACGAACATATCGTCTAATGCGTGCGTGCGTGTGTGTGTGTGTGTGTGTGTGTGTGTGTGTGTGTGTGTGTGTTTGTGTGTGTAGTGAAAGACGGAAAGAAAACCATGCAGAGAGAGAGGTGTACCCCTGTGTGAACCAGGCAGGCCTGTAGCCTCATGCCAGCCCTGTGCTGTTGCCGGCTGACGTCATGGAAAGAAGCACCAGACTCTGAACTTTGCACGCCTGGGAACAACCAGCAGAAACTGCGAGAGTTAACTACAATCAGCCACACTGGGCCAGCTCACCGCGATCCCTCTGCAGCGCACATTGCTCTCCACTGATTTGCCTGCTGTTTGGACAGAAACTCTGAAAACTACTTCATTTTTCACTCAAAAATGTCAAGTGGAAGTAATCGGGGGAAAAAGCACATTGTGAGCAGTCCACAGGCCTGACTTGTGCTGTGAATTGACTTGGCAAGAATACAAAGATAGTTTCATAAGGAACTTTGGTCTCACAGCCACTTAACTGTTGCGCCTATCACACAGGACCATCTTGTTATCAGGAAAAGACTAAAAACTCTGCAGAGAGCTGCATGCATTGCTGCCTCAAAGCAACTGTATGCTGTATCCACAGTCAGTCAACTATTGCTCAATAACAGGCTTGGAAAGAACAAGTGGTCTAATTTTTCTAAATAATGTCATACAAAATGCACAATAAAAGCTGTTAAACTGGCTGTTGGAGCTGCAGCTAAGGTCATTGTGCACGGTTGCCTGTCTCTTTTTATATATCTTAATATGTACATCAGAAGCAATTCAGCACAGTCAACGATTCAGCAGATCAAGTCTAAACCTTGAGAAAAAAAAAAGATTTGGGTTGGTCACAGAAATGTCTGTAGGCTTCTTTTTGAAGACACAAAAATATAAAAAGAACTCATGAGCGATTTACAGGAATCAACCTCTAAACATAAGGTTTTAATGCTTTAAAGAAGCATATTGACATCTGCTTATTCATACATGTAAATTTTGAAATAATACTGAAACTAAGTTGATCCTATTACTCATTCAGATTTTTCTTCATTTGCTTGTAACTTGTATGAACAGCAGAAGGCAAATTATAGTAAAACCAAAAAAATAAAGGGGTGATTCCTATTTTATATATATATATATAAAAAAAAAAAACTCTCCTTTGTTGGGATCCCAACTTGCCAAAACTGCTTTATGGACAGGCAGTGTGAACTCTCTGGACCTGGACTGAGCTACTGGTTACATTTTAAATATCAAATATCAAAATGAAGTTGAAAAGGCAAAACTGTCAACTGCTCAGGGTTCTTGCCAGAAAAAATTCACAGGGGGCGGGGGGGCGCTCCCATCGGCTATCGGATGACCGCTTGACCGCCTGCTGGTGCTAATAGCCACGCCTGCTTGCTAATTGTGGTGATAGCGAGCAGTTCCGATAGCGAACCGGTGAAATTCTCAGCCTGGCATGACAATACCTCTGCCCGACGCAGCGGCAGGCGATTAGCCGCTAGCTATTGCCTCTGATACACCCACTGACTAAGGCTTTTTCAGAGGCTTTGCTTCTCATTTCCTGACTTGAGTCATGCAAGTGAATTCAATCTATTCGTGTATCAGGACATTGACCCTGTCTCAGGACGTCTCTGTCATTTACACGTACGCAAAGCAGGTTCATTTGCCTGTCCCACTTGTTTGCAATAGATTGGTGTAAATGGGATTTCACTATTGCTGGTGCAGTAGCATAAACAGCGCTTTGCATTGCACCGCACTGAATTGAATAATCCCTCAGCCAATTTGCATTGGAAACTTCCCTGGACTGTCACAGGCCAGTGATTGTGTGAGATCCCCACATCCAGTCTTGTGATCTGCAAACTTCAGACTTCTACAGTGCTGAAGGGCACAGATAGTTAATTGATTAGACAGACCAATGTGTAGAATTGAAATAAGTCTCTTAAACACAATAACCCCGTATCATGGATGTCTGAGATGAACTGGATGAAATGGTCTTTTGATTTAATCTTTTAAATAAAAAATAACTTAATATCCTCAAGATTACACCCAACGTTTCCCATTTTGGGTACTTCCCACTTAGTGATCGTGCTGGAATGGGACAGTTAGACAAACAGTCCTAGATGTCTGTCAGCCCACAAGCTCCTTTGATCCTTCTGATTGTTTCCCCACCTCTGAAAAGAAACCATGAAATAGGACTCAGGCTCTTCTGATTAGTTCTCAGAAAAGGCCCTGCGGTGTCAAGGGCTGCAGTTGTCTCCATGAAGTTAAAGTGTTGACAAATGCAGAATTACTTCTATGTGGTTGTCAAGATGACTGGGACTAAGTACAAATCTGTCATAGCAGTTTATACTATGCTACTGATTACTTACAGAGCATACGATACCAGAACCAGTGGCACCTAAACTGGTTATGGCATGCTCCACTTCAGAAGCTGTAAACTTTTGTTTCTTTCCTCCCATAATTCATGTTCACTCAACTAGATGTCAGTCACACCAGGCCTAGAGACTTCCTGGCAACATGTAAGTGCTTTAAACACAGGCACAATAATCTAACATTACATTCCATTATAATAAATTAAAAATTGCAGCATCATTTTTCTAGGTGATTACTGAATGTTACTGAATAAAACATGAAGTTCATGTTAAAATATATCATTATTAGAGTAATAAAGGAGTTGGCTGTTCAAGTACGGCTAGTGCTTTCGAGCCACTGTGTGTTGTGCAGAAAGTGTTTCAGATTTGGTATGATGGGAATCAAGGAAGAGGAATCTGACCAGTAGATATCTGGACAAGCTGCTGTTCACTTGATCTGAAATTTCAGCCTGTGTGGTATTATAAAAAAACATTAAAAAGTCTAGCTTGTCTTAAACCCTTCATAATGGAACTTTACTAATTAATGGGTGACATCACAGGGCCTATGTCCATCTTTTGTATACAGTCTGTGTGTCAAAGTGTGATCTAGGGCCATCGTTTTTGATTGACGACCACAAATGTTGCAACGTTTTTCTCATGACTGTCAAGTTATGACTCAAACATCCCAGAATTACAGTGGAAGAAACCTTTATTTGTCAATCAAGTTTTCCACTCCTGTGATCATGTTCATTCGTAAATTTAGCAAATTTTGAGTGATGCACACTTGAGTTCTCTTCATGAAATATATATTTTTTAATCTGAAGGAAGTTATATTTGTTTTGCATGCATACATACATACATGCATGCTTATTCCTCTGATCAAAACGAGGATCATCTGAATATGTGTAAAGTGTAAGATTATGACTTTGATCAGACATTATTAGCACAGCACAGGCCCGCCATGCAGTCTGACAAATGTGTAATTTAGACACACGGGAGCCTCCTCGGAATTCAGATGTTGTCACGGAGCGGTAGAGAGGGTGATTATGAGGACACGCCTTCATATCAAACACATCAGCCTCTGACATCCTCGTGAGGTTGCTAAACGGTCCCATATGGCAATGCTCTGTTGGTCGTGTCATCATGGCCAAACAGGCTTTTCTCACCCTCGCCTCAGCAGCTGTCACTATCTGGAGGCAGTTTACATAGGCCTCTACTGTTGTTCCACATCGTAAAATCATTTGTCATACATACAGGATGCAGCATGTCAACATGTCGGTCATGGTTTGGCTCAAATGTCAACAGAATGACTATCTAATTGTATGTAATTGGGTGCTAGTCAGAGGGTTTCTTTTTTTTTTTTTTCGCCAAAGTCGCTGGTTTATGGTTTTTGGTTTTGGACTGATAGCACTGGTGGTTCTGATAATGAAATTACCACATGGTTCCTGTCTGACCTGAATTTACAATGTGGAAAGATAAATAGAAAATGGTACATGCGTGCTAGTGTGCACACACCACTTTTGAGCCTGACATTAGCTGCAGGCTCCTTGAGAGTGTGACCTTTTCCATCACGAGTTGATAGGTGCACTAATCTTTCCAAGTTTGGGCCTCTGCAGGTCCCCGCTTCTGGGTCATCGAGCTAAGTGACAAGCCATAGGTTGATGGAAAATCCATAGCGTTACTGCCATACATTACTTTTATTTGATTGGGCCTGTAGTGAGCATAATGCAATGCTGAGATGGGGAGCCGGTGAAGTACCATGGCTCCATTCGGGCCCAGGGATCATTTGTAGCCCCCACCAGGCTGTGACAGTGATGTATAACCTGTGCCTTACATCCATAGGGCCGACCCCGTGAGTGCTTGTGAGTGCTGTAAATCACTCGCTGCTATTGATTTTCCATTAGAATTCAGCCACTCCGAGCACCTCTGACAGGGTGCTCACAAACACCTCACAAAGTGTAAGAGGGAGCGTAACATAAGGTCATGTGACTCAGGTTGAGCTAGCTTGCAGGAAGTGGATGTTAGCACTTTCACCTTATATACGTCAAAACCAGTTTGGATTAATAACATAACACACACACACAGGTTTATATTAAAAATCATCACTTTTTTTTTGTTTCCTGGAGTCTTGCCCACACTCTAATAAGGACCTCTGATGTATTGCTGGAACAGTGCAGTTGTTATTGGTATACTGAGTGAGGTGTCAGCACTAATGGTGGTGTGTGAGCATCTGTCACACCCTGCTGTACATACATACAGATCTGTAGGCCCATCTCTGGTTGTAGATGAAGAAGGGCCAGCGTTACGCTTGTGGAACAAGCTCACTAAGTGCCTTCTGCCTACATTAGCGAGGCACTTTGTCTTGTGTAAATATAGTAGCACGTCACGGAGGCGAGTTAGGAAGAATTGTAGAGGCCCAGGTGCCAACTCATATATGTTTTACACTTGACTGAATTATTCAAATTTAGCTTTGTTTATTATGTGAAAATGGGCGTGCTGCATTCTCGTTACAACTGTTATTGACGTGCTTGACTAAAAAAAAACAAAAAAAGAAGTGTTATGGAAATGTTTGTCCTGCTTGCTCTGTTTTCACCTGTGCTTTTTTTCTGTCCTTCATTGCAGACAGTACAGTCGCATAAGCCTCACTTCTTGGCACTGCATTGTCAGGAGGTGGGTGGGAAGAATTATGAGGCGTCCATGTCACATGTGGATAATTTTGTGAAGTAAGTGTTGTGTTCATAACTTTGTCTTGATTGTTTTGATCATAATGCTAATTGGAGAGCAGTTTGTCTGATAGGGGGAACCACCCCCATTTGATAGCCTGTGGAACAAGGGAGTGGTCCCCTTAAACTGAGCGGACTACTCCCTCCACTGGTCACAACAGACGTGTATGTCCGCGCTGCGAATTTTTAGCCGGGGCCGCGTCTTAACTTTGTCGGGTTAGTTTGAACTCTTTTTTTGCTTACATGTGACCTGGTGTGTCCGTGTGTGTGTGTGTGTGTGTGTTCTGTCCTTCAGAGAGCTGTTGTCCAGTGATGTCATGAACGAGTACAGCAGAGCCCGCGTCTACCTCGATGAGAACTACAAATCCCAGGAGCATTTCACAGTAAGTGCCATTTGATAGATTGTATCGGCCGCCGTGTGGATTCGCCCCAGGTGTGCAGTGCTCCTGCCTCAGTTTCATCTCTGCCATCCCCATCAGCCACTGCTTCTCACATCTCTCTGCTCTCCCTCTGGTTCTTCTCTATTTTCTGCTGTTTTTCTGCAGGATGATTTCTCTCTTTCTCCCTCACTTATTCTCTAATGTAGTATCCAGTCATCGGAGGGCGGGTGTCTGAGACAAATGTAATTATATAGACCACGTTTCCTTAAGTTGATTGGCGCTTGTTGGATTTCACCCATGTTTTTTTGCACAAGCGTTTCTGATCAACAAGCGCCAATGTGAAGAAAAGCAACGCTTGTAGCTGCTCCGTTCACCGTCATTTGTTTCACGCAGCAAAAATGTGCAGGAAAGCTACAGGAGTTAAAATATGCAGATGAACTGTTAGCTTAGTCTGACCCCATGTTTAAATCAGGCAGCTCGCTGAAGGCTCTCGACAGCCGTCCTGCTTTATATCACAGTGAAACCTGCAGCAAGCGGGGGGAGTGTAAAGAGGCACATGGGCTGTACTAGACCATCTTTAAGAAGAGGATGGATGAATATTTGTTATTGCTCATTAATAAGACAAAAGTATTTCTTATCCAATTACTCAACAATCGATATAATACTCGATCACTAAATTGACCGATAGCTGCAGAAATGTCACCAGTAAATAAGAATAAGAAAAATTCCCGGTTAACTTTTAATGTCAGCTTTTTATGTGGAATGTTTTCAGGCATCAGTGATTCTGCGACATGAATCAGTCAGCACAGCTTAAAGGCCGTAGACCCCAGACTAGTTACGTCAAACTGGAACTCTGCTCTCAGGCAGCTTGTACCTTAAAAATGTTAAGAAGTTTACAAAAACCTTAGCTCGAAGCGTTTCGGTCACACATTTCACAGGAAGAGTAATAGAGGTGGTAACACTATTAACAGTATTAGTTTCACGAGTCCAGACGACCCCCTCCTCCACCCCACCCCCTGCCCTTCACTGATTGCATGTGAATGCTAATGTCACTATCAGAGGTGGTTGATGCGTGTGTAAGTTTGTGATGGGTGACTAAGATACCTCCACAGTACCCTCTTAAAGTAGGACACTGGTGGCATTGCACTCTTTGTTTTCTGTAAATAGAACATGAACTCAAAGCTGTCACGCACCATGTGGTCTAATTGCTACATATGAGCTGAGTCTGTGGAAATGATCAACCACAGTGCTTGGTTTGGGTTTGATATGAGTATATAGCTGAAAGAATGGCTCATTTGCCAAGACTGGGTGGCGCAGCAGCAGCTGTGAGACAGCTTTCCACCTGTGGTCTTACTAGCAAGAGTCACCTGTCACAGAGCTAACAGTTTAATGGCATCCTTTCATTGTGATGTGGATGGAGAAGTATGTGTGGAGTAGCCTGCTCCGTTTTCCTTTCACATGCAGTAAACGCAGATGACCACAAGGTGGCAGTAGACATCTGGAAATAAGTTGAGCTGAGGCTTGAAACTGCTCGGGGACTGTTTCAGTATTGATTAGTAAACCATGGATTCTTAAACAAAGCACAATAAAAGAAATAGGAGGAACATACTTGTCCTGTTTTGTACAGGTTACTGGACATATATCACTTTAAAGTGGACATTTATAATTTACCTTTTTTTCCCGAATGACTCTTTCCGTACTTCCTCCTGCTGCTGAACAGCTGTTGTGGCCTCCAGGTGGAGCCAAATGCTCAATTATAGCACCAGAAGGAGAGGATTTGAGTGTCAAGGTAGCATGGTTTATATTGCAGCTTTATGGCTGACACTCTGATAGTGACCAGGCTGCAGGTGCCTCAGATGATGACCTCTACATTTCCAGGAGATTATGCAGATGAACTTTGAAATAACACATAGATTGTTGTCCGGTTATGGATGTTGTCCGGTTATGGACAGCGGCCCCAGTTCGTCCGTGATCACTGCCTGCGTCTGTCTCGGATCTCCTCAATATTTTCAGCATTATCGCCACGCTACACTGCACCTCCACAAACGCTCATAAATCACAGCACCCACCGAGTCATATTTGCTCTTTTCAAAAAAATATTACAAACACTGGCCTTTCCGAAATCTAATTATCTGCCATTTCACATAAGCTCCGCTAATATCTCAGCATTGCAAGCTGTTTATTTAATGGTGTTTGTCTATGGATTAACCTTTTTTCTTTTTTTCTTTTGGTTGTATTTTCATTTTCGTCAAATAGAGATGGCAGCTTGTGCTCGTCTTTGTGAGTCAGTCAGCGGAAAGAGAAACATCTGATGTGCTTTCTATGATGTTGATATTGAAATCCTGGCAACAGTAAATATGAATAGACTCTCCAGTCTTTCTCACACAGGGCTTGCCATTTAGCTTCGATGACATCACCCGTATTTGTTTTCTCAGTCTTCGATCTTTTTTTTCCCCTCCTCCCTGTGCTCGGGGAATAATTGTTTGTTGTCTGCCCCGCCTGTCAATTTTCAGATAATGTAAGTGGGAACACATTTTTGGGTCCTGAGATTCCACTTGGCACGAGTGTGTGTTGCTGTGTTTTCTGCATTCAGCCGTATATGTATATGTATATGTATGTGTGTGTGTGTGTGTGCGTGTTTGGTGTTAAGCGTTTTTGGGACTAGACAAGTGAATATTTTGGATGATTTGTGTTGTAATGTCACAAGTGTATGGTAAAGGCCAGAGTGTCTGTGCGAGAGTGTGTGTAAGCTGCATGTGTGTGTCTCTTAAAGAGGGGAATGTAATTTACAAATGCGTGCGCGAAGCTCAGTAATGAGACAGTCGATTTATTTTCTCGCAGCAATCGATTCATCGCAACTTGATAATTAACCTAATGCCCAAACCGAGAAAACATGATAGACATTTTTTATCTTTACTTCCCAGTTTTTAAGCTACTGAAAAGCAAGAAATTCTTGATCTGTACTTTTGTTTAAAATAAAATGTTTTAACATCTGCTCCTTTGAATTTTTGATTTTTCAAGAAAATAATCATTAGCTGACACACAACTGATGAAATATAAATAATGTTAAAAGCCACAAAGGTCAGTTTAAACAGGAGCACGCTTAACTTAAATAATGCCGAAAAATAAAACATCAATAAAAACAACAGAGCCTAATTAAGCTTTTTACAGGACATTTTTTTAACTTTTTTTTTTTTTATTTTTTAGAAAAAATGTTAATATTTGTTATTTAAGTATTTAGTTTCTACCAAAGTCCAAACTGATGAACAAATCAAAAGCTGCATGCAGGCTTTTACGTTTACTGTGTCTTAATTTCTCTACATGAAACCGTAATAATGTCTCCATGTAACACCTTGATGTCAAATCTGAGCAATGAGAGAGCCCAGACGGGCTGGTAGCTCCTCCTCTCCTCCCAGAGGAAGGTGGCGGTACCGGGGAAGAGCTTGACTGACACGTTCCCCCTACGGCTGAGCCCCGGCCTGGTGTTTTACAGCCCTGTTAAGGTATACAGCAGGTAAAATGTCAATTAGGAAGGCCCGCCCTGATAACTCAACTCCCAATCCACTTGTTCTTGGCCATTAATATTTATCGTAGGCCTGGCCCTGGAGCTGCGGCCCGTGTCATCTGGAATGATGTGCGCTGATGCTGCCACGTCCCGACACACACTTTGCTGCGGTGTCTCTGCAGCTTAACAGAAACGCCTGCACAAAAGGATGCCTACCACAGTCGCACAGCCTAATCAAGCTGTCCACACAGAGCGGCACACGGTGCCTCCTCAGCCCTCAGTTGTTCCAGGGCATTTTAATGGGAAATTAAAGGCTTCCCTCATGTCTGTGGAATGAGAGCAGAGACAGAGGATAAATCAGGCTCCATGCCTTGACAGGAGACCACTGTCTTTTTACCCTCTGCTTGTGCATGTCTGAATACTGAATGTATCTGCAGATGTTTTCTCCCTCTGAGACGGCGTTAAAATGTTCAAGTACTTTGTCCAGCTTCATTTATGTCTTGGATTTGACTCGCTGTGCTGGAAGGTCGGAAAAAGCTGCTGTGCTTGTTTAATTCTCCCAGAGTCTCGTGGTCGAGTGTGTACAAACTGCAAATTTGAATGGATTTCCAGTGGGATTGCAATGAGCAGCTGAGATTGTTTGGAATCAGGGAGCTTTAACTGTGAGGTTGCATGTGATGGTCAGAGCAGATGTTCAGTGCTGAGTCTTCTCTCAGGTGATCGAGGATTTTAACAGGCATACATTTACAGTAGTAGCGTCGCTAAGTAGTACAGGATGACAGTGGGAGCCTTGGGTCAGACTCCTAATTTGTATATGACATTGGAAGCAGGGCAGCACAGTGCGGAGGTTAGCACCGTCACGTCATGGCTGGAAAGCTTCTTGTCCCAAGATGGACCGGCGTCCTGTCTGTATTTTACCCCACACAGACAGGAAGAGGCTCTGGTACTGTTGGGCCACCGTAGGATGGAGCGGATGCCCACAGGCAAAATACTGTGTGTAAATAAGTTACGTGAATATGATTTATGAACGGAAAATAAACGAGCAACAGTTTGCTGATGCTGTCATGCGGGCCTTTATGTCTCTGAAATTCAACTTGAATCATTTTTTTTATTGCTAATAATTTATTAAAAAGCATTAGGGTGGGGTGTGGGAGGAGGCCAGCGGCTCTTTAAACTTCTAAAGAGGGCAAGATAAAGTTTGAGAACCACTCCACAGGTGGGTGTGGGTCTCGTGAACGAATGGATGAATTCGAAGTGCTTTGCAGTGAAAGTGAAAATGTGCTGTAATAAAATAAGATGAAAAACAGGAAGCAGATACTGCAGAAATACAGAAATAATTAGTTTAATGGCACAAAAATAATTTAGATATATTATTGGGATAAACATAGTTTGCTATTTAGGTAATTCGTTGCAAGTTTTACTTTTCTTTTTAACCTCAATATTTAAAGGTGTATGTTGTAACTTTTTTCCGTGTTCTGGGTTTGTGTTACATTTTTGGGGCTGTTTTGTCGATATATAATAGTATGTTTGGCATGACATGGAAGTAAAATCTAACTACCTGACCACTAAAGAGAAAAGTCTCAGCTCAGCTCGGGAGGGAAACTGTTCTGTGTGTTATAGCCTGTTTGGACAGGGTAGACTCAGCTAGATCCTGCTGAAAAAAAAAAACTGCTTTAAAAGTTTAATGTAAAGCCAGAACAGCCTTGTGTAGGTTAAGCAAATGCTTTTGAGAGAACGGAAAGCTTTAAAGTCCAAGTTTTATACAGAGAAACCCCACCTGGAGTCTCCCAAAGTAAACATTAAGGCTTTTATTTGTAGGATTAGCCGCATCCACTAAATGTTTAGTTTCTGCCTTCCTGACTAGGTTGCATTCAGATTTCTGGTTGGTAGAGCCGGCCTAGCCTATTCCTCTTCCTCCAGAGGTGATTCCTTAATTCTTCTCCATGATGTGTGCTGTAATGCAATCATCAGTCCCTCTCTACTCAACCAGGAATTTATGAACACTTAATATATCTCTGTGCTGACAGGGCTTCAGTCTCACTGTGTTTATGCTTTTGCCCAGAAATCCATGTCATTTATTGGCTTTCTCTCTCTCTCTCTCTCTCTCTCTCACCCTCTCTCTCACCCTCTCTTTTTAAAAAAATTTGATCTTATATCAGCCCCTCACTCTGCCTTTTTATTAGGACACAATCTAGGTTGCATATGGAGAATATATACATTCCAGATAAAGTGGGGTCATAGAGGAGGGGTCTCTGTTGGTTTGTCACACAGAGGTTAACTAGCAGCATCTACCATCCTCATCGTCCTCTTCTGCCTCCCAGCTCTGTGTTTAAAAAAGCCGCAGTGGGCACATAAGCAGGTTAAATTATTGCAAACTAAATCTAAGAGAGCTCTTATTTCAATATGGTGAGAAGTACGGCACCGACTGAGGCCACTTGAATGGAGTAGATGTCAGCTCGGTAATATCGCCGGGCCATAACTCTCCATGGCCATCACTCATACTCTCAGGGGCAGACATAAGTGCATGCATACACACACACACACACACACCAAGATAAACACAGTGCAAGGATGGACGTAGAAGAAAAAAAAAAAAAAGCATACACACTTTGGACATGTGTTGAGCGACAATCAATGAATCTGCCATCACACGTGAATTATGAGGCCGGAGGGAGCGGGCCTCCTCTCTGTGAAAATATTTCGACTGAAAATGTAGATATAATTAATGGGTTGTGTAAAGAAGTGGAGAAATTGATGCATTTATTACAAAGAGTGAAATCTGTGGGGCAGCTGAGCCTTTAGCCTCCTGGATCCCTGCTGTGCCAGCCTCTCTCACACACACTCACAGCGTTTACCTGTGTGCGTGGACGGGATCTGGCCGACGAGAGTAAATCAGTTGAGGTGGCCGTGTTGTTGTCCCGTGGCGGAGGGTGGCATGTTGTGGTGTGCGTGTGCAGCGGGCGGGGGGCTGTGGTGGTGGTGAGGTGTCTCCAGCCTCAGATAATGATGTGATTCCAGCGCGAGGCGGGCCGGCTGTACCTCGCCACCGTCCATTATGATGTGCAGCCCCGCAGCCACCGAGGGGGCAGAGTGAAGGTGAGCCTGTCATATCGATCTTTTTAGTGCTAAAATATGAGCCACTTTACTCTGCTCCCCAGCGCAGTGATGTGAAAAATAATAACTCGGACCCAAATTAAAAATATTGATCGCTTAGGTGGTGTTGAGAGCAAATAAACACCCTCTGAAGGATTTTACCCCCCCATCCTCACCCACCACCTTTCCCCTCCCTCCCTCCTTCCCTCCCTCCTTGGTCTTGTCCAGTGAAAGGGCCAGGTCAGGGATGGAGGGGCTTGCTGAGCTGTAAAAACATCACACCATCTTTTTGCTCAGTAGTCTTCATAATACCGACCCTGCAGACTCTTAGTGCTCTTTATTGTTCCCAGACACAAATCAACAGCAAACATGTTTTCAGATACTCCCTAACGCTGATTGATTGGGTTTTGACTCAATAATCTGGCATTAGCTGGGCTATATTCAGGTACCCCCCCCCTCGCCACCGCCTCCCTGCAAGTCATAATTTTTTGCACATCCGAGTTTGACTTTTTATTCCTCTTCTGCTGTAACAGATGAGCTGACACGGGGCCATCAAACGGGTGGGAAAACAATTGCCACAAGGTTAATTTTATTGCCTGCTCCATGCATTTGTGAGCAGTCGGGAGGTGTCCTCTGCCCGGATCCTGATGAATGGCTGCGCCGAGCGGGCAGGAATGAAAATGAGAGGGGAGAGGCCAGGCGCGGGGAGCCAGAGTCCTGCCGCTCCCACCTGAAATTGAAATTTTTTCTGACATGCTCAGAATTGGTATTCTGATATATAAGAGAGGCGATGTTCCATTTAGTTTGATGATGAAAGCCGTCATGTGTCCCACTCAATCGTTTTTTACGACTTCCACTTTACCTCATACATCCGAAGAAGGTTAATATCCGCACACCCTAAATGGCGGATGTCAGATTGTCCGGAGTGTGTAGGAAAATAAACTACTTAGTGTGTCTAAATGCTGTCGTAATACTTGGCCATCCCGGCCGCACCGCTATTGATTGTCTACAAGGACGTTTGTTCTGTTTTGTGACCGAAGCGGGATGAATAGGTATTCGATGGAGCGTGGAGAGTGAGGCTGCACCAGTATCTGCATCTCAGTGCTGTGTCAGTGGGGATGAGAGCCAGGCGTTGGGGAGAATCACATGCTGCCTGTTGACATCAGTGAGAGGGAGCGGGGCCGGAGCTGGCGATATCTCCTCTTCCCCACTTGAGCCGAGTCCTCTTGCTGAAAGCTCACTTCTGTCTGCTGGCTTCAGGCCCTCACTCAGTGTGTGTGTGTGTGTGTGTGTGTGTGTGTGTGTGTGTATGTTTCAGCTGTTACTGATATAGGGCTATCTCCAGGCAGCACTTTGTCCATACATATCGATTCTTCCTCCTCCACCAGCTATAGTTGCTTCATTTGCATGGCCCAGCTGACCCAGGCCATCAGTGGCCATTATATTCCCATTAGCTAATCTCTCAGCTTTGATTTCCATAATCCTCTGTCTATTGAAAGCCCTCACAGTTCTCACAGACCCACTCTCTGAGGAGGGAAAACACACCCCCACTCCATTCTTCACTAACATGCATCACACACTCAAGCAAGCATCCGTACATTTGACATAACCACTATGATGATGCCCCATTATGCTGTATTATTCAGTTATAATGCTTGTCAACTTTTGACAACATCAAAAATATTAAGACCATCTGAAATATTTTTTACTTACTACTGCATTCTTTCCTGCTATTTCACTATAATTATTTATATTATTATTTGCCCCATTGGTTTAGGTCACCATCTATGATCACAAGTACACAAGTACAAACAAAAAGGACTTTGTTTGAATGTATGTTTTGTCCCCTGATTGCCAAAGCTTGGGAGAAAATTTAAAAAGCCAAACTCACATGTGCTGATAGCATAGGGTTAGGCCTAAACCTACGAGGGTTAATGATGCTTTAAAATCACAGATTTGTTATTATGTAACTGATCAATGCTAAGTTAATTTAGGTAGTTTTATCCATATATTTATTTGGTATTTCAAGTATATTTAATGTAAATATAACCTGCATTTTAAAAAAGTTGGGACATTATGTAAAATGTAAATAAAAACAGAATGCAGTGATTTGTAAATCTCATAAACTCATAGTTTATTCACAGTAGAACATAGAAAACATATCAGATGTTTAAATTGTGACATTTTACTATTTTATGAAATTCTGTATTAGGTCATTTTGAATTTGATTAGCGCTGTCACATCTCTAAAAAGTTGGGATGGGGTCAACAAAAGGCTGGAAAAGTAAGTTGTACTAAACAGAAACAGCTGAAGGAACATTTTGCAATTATTCAGGTTAATTGGCAAAAGTTCGGTAACACTATGGGGCATATAAGCAGCATCATAGAGAGGCAGAGTTTCTCAGAAGTAAGCATTGGCAGCGGTTCACCAATCTGCAGAAAAACCATGTCTGCAAATTGACAAAGCCTGAATATTTCATTTTCCACGGCTCCTAGTATCATCAGAAGATTCCGAGAATCTGGAGAAATCTGTGCGCAAGGGACAAGGCTGAAAATCAGTATCAGTCAGATCTTCGGGCCCTCAGGTGACACTGCAATAAAAGAGGACTCAAGAACACTTCCAGAAATCACTGTCTGTGCACACAGGTCACTGTGCCATCCACAAATACAGGTTAAAGCTCAATCATGCAAAGAAGAAGCCACATGTTCCAGAATATGTCTTCTCAGGCTCAAAGCTCATTTAAAATGGACCGAGGCAAAATGGAAAACTGTTCTGCGGACAGACAAATTGAAATTCTTTTTGGAAAACATGAATGCCGCATCCTCCAGACTAAAGAGGAGAGACACCATCCAGTTTGCTATCAGTGTACAGTTCAAAAACCTGCATCTCTGATGGGATTGGTGTGCATCAGTGTCTGTGGAATTGGCTGCTTGCACATATGGAAAGGCACCATCAATAATGAAAGACAAAAAAGACAAAAGCAGGTTTTAAGCCAACATATGCTCCCATCCAGATGACGTATTTTTCAATTCAATTCAATTCAGTTCAATTCAATTCAATTGAATTCAATTCAATTCAGTTCAATTCAATTCAATTCAATTCAATTCAATTCAATTCAATTCAATTTTATTTATATAGTGCCAAATCACAACAAACAGTCGCCTCAAGGCGCTTTATTTGTGGGTTAGGGTTACCCTACAATAATACAGAGAAAACCAAACAGTCAAAAACGACCCCCTATGAGCAAGCACTTGGCGACAGTGGGAAGGAAAAACTCCCTTTTAACAGGAAGAAACCTGTAGAACCAGGCTCAGGGAGGGGCAGTCATCTGCCGCGACCGGTTGGGCTGGCCGGTTTCAGGGAAGGCCTTGCATATTTCAGCAAGCCAATGCTGAACCACATACTGCCGCTACTGCATCAATGTGGCTTCATAATAGAAGAGTCTGGGTGCTGAACCGGCCTGCCTGCAGTTTAGACCTTTCACCAGCTGAAAGCATTTGGAGCATCATGAAATGAAAAACACCCAGGAGACAAGAATGGGACAACATTCCTCTTCCATGAGTCCAGCAGCTGCTCTCCTCAGTTCCCAGGCTGTTTTTATTTACATTGTGCACAGTGTCACAGCTTTATTTTTTTAAATTGGTTTTGTAGTTTGTAGTGAAATGTCTAGAATTTCTAAGAAGTCATATGATAACATTTTCTGAGAACATTTGTTGAGGCTATGAAAGGAGACATTGTTGAAGTGTTGCAGGGAAATGATAAAGCCGCCTTTTGCCTGAACTGGAGCTTCAGCAAGATATTAAGCTTTGTGTGTTAACCCTCACACTGCAGCTCAGTACGGAGGTCTGGGAAAGTTAAAGAAGAGATGTCATACGCTCTAAATTTGTTTACTTTATTGATTAGGAAAATGAATAGTGATCATAGGAAATTTACTAGAGACACTCTAACGTCCAGTCAGACAATAAACAGTCTTTAACCTGGCAGCTCCCTAACACAGAGTCTGTGGGATTTGCACTGATTATCAGAATAGAGTATATAATAGTCGTATTCACAGTTGGCGAGTTGTTGTCCTGTGTCCCACCTGCACTCTACACCAGAATCTTTCCAGTGAGAACACAACTGAAATGTAGGATTACTTGCTTATGTGAGAAAGGGAAAACTCTGAACAATTTCCAGGCCTGACTCCTGACATTTTCCAGTGTTGATTTCTGAAAACAGCTCATAGGTATTTCAGTGTACTAATAGGCTTGTCAGTATTGTGTAACCATAAATGCGGTGAAGAGGGAAAACCTCTTAAATTAGAAAGGGCCCTTTTATGCACTTTATATTTTTATTTATGGACTCCACTAGGGTAGCTTTACCTGACTCAGCTCAACACAATCTATATTTAGCTTGGTGCAGCCTCTCAGTTGATCCACTGTTTAAAACAAGCTATTTTAGCTTCCTTCTCTCTCCATTTAATCCAGACACTTAAGTTAGTGATAGATTTAGTCAACTTCCAAACACACTAATAATCCAGTTAGTTATCAACAACTAACCCACTCACCTGCCTCCATTCCAGGAGCATCTGCTCCTTCTCTCATAGAAGAAACATCCAGTGTGCCATGCCAGCCTGACCGTAATCACCCTCAGTGGAGTTCTCTTGGAGCGATTGCTTACATTGATCAAAGAGGACCTACTACCTCCAACCCACACTCCACCCTTAACACCCCCGTCCTCTCCAAACGAGCTGATAATTAATAACGGCTGGCTCTGCTAACACCAGTCAACAGACAGCATGATGGATTGGACATCTTGGATGCAAACCAATACAATGCCAAGCTTTCTCCATCCCTCTCGAGAGGCGCCTGGGTGCGTGATCAGGGATGCATAGTGGCACCCACCCTGCTAATTAAATCCTCACAGGTTGCCAGTGTTTTTTCAGCAGGGAGGCTTTCTATCTATTAGCTATTGGCATGTACTTAATAATTCATGGAGCTGCATCACCGAGGACAGGACATAGGGTGTGTGCTGTAGTGTCGCAAACTTTGTGGTCACAATTCATTCAGAGAAAATCAGCTTGGATTTTTTTTTTCCACTATTTGCTTTCCACTAAATGCTGATCATGTCAGATAAAGATGATGAGAATGAATAATAACTAGCCCTTGGAAAATTCTTATCATTCATCTAAAGCAATCACACCACTGTGGGACATTTACTGCCAAATAACAGCAGCTTCAAGCCGTTTCATCCAACTGTCACTGAGGTGGTTCAGCCACAGTGAGAGCCGCCTCATAGAATCACTGCGTCATGACAGCTTTTCTTTCTTTTTGCTGAATGAGCTGAGCAGTGACAGACGCATCAATGACTGATGCACGCCCCCGTGCTAAAGGCTTCCTTTTAATCACTACACCTCCTTTTGTTTTGTCAACACGTGACTTGGTAGCCGCTAATTGTGAGAGATGGGTATTTTCCGCTGGGGGAAATTCTGTTAGCCGCTTCATTAGGCGGAGTTCACAGCTCGGACTGGCCACCAGCAGTGACGGTTTGTGACTTTAGGTGCATAAGTTAAGGGGTATGAGGAAAAGGACGAAACATAGGGTGGAAAGTGCAGGTTATACTTTTAGACATGTTAGGCCCTATCTAAGCAAAGTGATAGTTGGAGTCGGAAGTATGGCGGTTGGGCTCAGTGTGGCCCCTAACCAATGCAATTGGATGTAATTGGTGAATCTGGTCTAAGAGGGAGTGGAGGGTCGGTGGCTATGGGCTGTGAGCCTGTCATAATAACAACCAACAATGTGATCATTTCATTTCCTTTTCACTTACACATCACCTCGCTTAACATGAGACAGGCCACAGGAACACACACACACACACACACACACACACACTCGGGGACAAGGTTAACGTTGGGCCCCATTTATTTCACTCCAACAATGACTCTAAATAGCCTTTCAAAAGCGGAGTGAGGAGGGAGACAAAAATAATCCAATCACACAATTACTGCGGGGCTTCATTCTATAGTTAAGTGCATTTTTATTGTGTAACGTTTCTTCCCCCCCCCCCGCACCCTCTCCCACCCCTCCCGCTCTCTCTATTTTTCCTGCCTTGCTCAGCAAGCGTTCTCTCCCTGCCACTTCTCATCTAATATAGCCATAATTGGGTTTGGTTGTACAAATCAGATTTCAGCAATTGGGTTATCCTCCTCTGAAATTGGAGAGATCTCTGGGCCAGCATGGGTTGAGAGTTAATGTGCTTTTGTTAAGCCCTGCTTTTGGTGGTTGTGGCGGCAACATTGGGCTGTGCCACTTAAAGCGGGTCACCTGTCACTGTGGACACTGCTTGGAATTTAGCCTCTCTTCCCCCCAAAAAAACCCACATCCCCCTTGATATACATGCACCATTTATACACATCCCTGACCCTCTGCTTCTCCTCAGGCAAATAATGACATTTGAATCGAGCATTAACAGGCTTAATTACTTTAAAATTGTCATTTTAATTTACACTGATATAGTATTGATCACACAAGCAGAGATTAAGGCCCTCAGTGGAGCGGTTGATGTGGAATTAAACAGGGCCGGGTCCTCCTGGGGCCTGCCTGGCCTGTCCTGCCGCAGCCAGAAGAGGAATGACATCCTCCCTCTAATGAACTGGCAGCATGCGCAGACATGAATTTCAGGCCCCGCTGGAGAAGGAGGGAAATAATGGGGTTTGGGGAGCCATGGCGGGTTATTCATTCAGTGCCATGCACCAATTCTCCTGTGATTCATCCCCAGACCCCCAGAACCCCACTGCCTGTTTGCCTGCCACATTCAGCTCGCCTGACCTTTCTCCTGCCTAAGTATATATATATATCCCCTCTGTCCTTCGGGATCACCTAGCCCCCCTACCAGGTATCATGTATAGATGGAGAAAGGAGCACGGGGAGGCATTAGAGTGGTAGAGGGAGCCGGGGTGAGACACCTGCAGCAAGCCACCAGCATCTAATCCAACAACCCCCCCCCCACGGTGGTGGAAGCGCCTGTCCGTGATTCTCCCTCACATCCTGGCTCGGTGGCCTGTCTGACGAAGGCGACGCTGTCACTGGGAATTGATCTCCTCACTTGAGCCCGGTGTCACGCACAGCTGGTTAATATCGGGGGTGGGGGGTGGTGGTGGTGGGGGATCGTTACATTAAACTCAAGCAATTCCTCTCCAGTCTGAAGAAAGCCTGCGGCTCCTGTGGCAAGCACCCTGCTGTGGAGTAATTAAAGTAGAAAGAACAACCTCTTGACACCTTCCTCCAATGAACATGCTCAAACAGTCACATCGCACACAAGTGCTTTTAATGACTGCCACTTAGAGTGAGTGGCGGATAACAACTGGCAGCATTTCGATGCGTTAGCTGTGCCTGACAGGAAACAACTCCTCTAACACGTGTGTACATTTTTACTCAGTTGAATGTGTAAAGAATTTCCTTTTTGTGCAGCAGCGAATAATAATAGATGTAGCTTTGTCCTCAGTTATAAAAGTTAAATATTGTTATTGTATATTTTTTAAATAGATGTCTGGTCAAGTTGCTAGTTTGACATCCAGTTTAACACTGAAGTATCATCAAGCTGCCATTCTTCCACTGCCCATCTCCATGCTACCTCTTAGCTGGGTTTTCTTCTCTATTGGTGTCCCAAACATTTGTTTTAGGTTTATTATTGACTCGATCAATGCATCATTTCATGCTGCTCGTTAGTAGATGCAGGTCACAGCAGCAGCCACATTGTGATGGTGAGATGTGGCTGTTGCAGGCCAATAGCCGACTTTGGCCCTCTTCACTGTGCAGCATAGGGCTACTGTGCTTGAAGCCACGGCCAAAGATGATCCTTTCACTCTGGTCAGCTTTTGTCAGGGATGACCTAAATGAGGTGCTTATTTACAGTCAGGTCATCAGCTACAGTAGAATGCTTTCTTAGTGTCCCTAGATCGGATAGGCAAGCACCGACTTGAAAGCTAAGTGGCCTCTACTCGACAGGGTTGAGCAAAATGCATTAGCGACTTAAAAAGGGGCCTACATCGAAAAATAATTTAAAGTGTAAATTATATTTAGAATGCTCATATTGCTTTACCTTGCCATAGAACACCTCTACTCTTTCTGGAGTGAAACTGAAGCCATTGAATTACTCGCTTCAAAGCCGCCTTTTAACAAAAAATGTAATGTTACCTCCTAGAATTCAGGAGTTGCTGGTGACCCATACTGACTAGTACAGTTCAGTCCGTGTTGTATTCTCTCCCGATCTTCTCTAGTTTTGTTGTTATGACTTATGGAAACAGGTATATGTCGTGCAGTCGGTGTGATGGAACTGTCTGACTGCACGAAAATGTACAACACGTTCTGTTTTACCTTTTTGCCACAGGTAAAACAGAACATAAAACTGTGCTTGGTCTTGAGCCACGTGGACTACCAGCATTATCTAAAATGGCATAAAGATTCCAGTGCAGATTGAAAAGGGGGAGGCTGTTTCTGAGGTCCTCAATTGATTGCATTGCCCACACCTAGATGTCACGAGGTGGAAGCCATCTTGGCGATGAAGGCTAAACAACAACAACAACAACCTCTTCTCTCTCTAGCTGACAACTCCCAGTGACGGATATCACGATGTCTCCAATACACGTAATGGACTTGGCAAGACCTGAGGTGGCTGGACTCGGGTCTTCTACTCCACTTTGTCATCCAATCACCTTATTCTAATGCTATTGCATTGTTTAGTCAACCAGCCGTCCATTTACATCAACCCATAACCACACAGCCACACCACAGGAGCACTTAATAGAATTAGCAGGTATTGTGCAGGACATTTTAAACACATAGACTATTTTAAACACACACACACTAACACATACACACACACTCAGTCACTCCCTGGGCTTATGATCCCCCGTTTGCTGTCAGAGTAATGGCATCCCAAGCTCCACATGCAGCGCCTGCCTCTCCCCTTTAACTGTCATAACTCTGTGCTCTCCCCACTGTGGACAGTTTATTCAGTTCTTTTAAATGTCTAGCCAATATTGTTGTCGTGTTTATGTTATGTACTACATATTAATAGCTCATAAAGCACATTTGTTGCATTATTAAATCATTTTTCACTTGCTCTTCATTAGGAAACAGGAAGCCGCAAGCTCCCAGCTGAAACAGCCGGTTAATTATAGGCCTCATAACTTCCTAATCTCATTTTAGGGAATGTTTGTGACTCTGGTCAGCTAGCCAGTATATAAATAGACAAAAATGAAACAGCCACATGGCTGAGAATTTGCAGTCATATGCCCTCTTTTGCCCTTGACTGAATGCTTTATTTTGCTCTTCAATCCTCGACGCTCCATTGCCATCTTTTCAGGCAAATTGCTCTCATATGCTTCTCCCTTGTGATTAACAGAGAACAAATTCACATCAAATAACCCCCACATTGTCTTAAAGCCTCATTTTCTAATGACATTAAATAGGGCATGTGTAAGTTTATTTGGAGTGACTCATCTGTGGGGTCAGGGGACATGAGCAACCCCTTTGTCCTGCAGTCACCACCCTCTGTTGAACTGTTACCTATAAAAAACAGCCGTAGACTCTCAGTCAGAGGGTGTGTCCTGCTTGGTGTAATAACGAGGGCCTTTCTCCTTGTCTCGTTCCTTGGCCGATTGATTTTTGTTAGGAAAATTAATGCAGTCGCTTTAAGGCTCTGGAGGTCAGAGGGAGACGGGCTTCAGCAGATGAGGGGCGGTGCTGGGTAAACAAAAAGGCAACAAACAGCTATGGGACCGCCAGACTCGGTCTGATGAAACTTAGTGTGCATTTGGGTGAAGGCGGAGCATGCAGTCGCTTATGATGTATTGTCTCTGTCCTGTTTCGTGCACACACTAAAATAAATCTCCTACGACTGACCAAGCAAATATACATGCCCATTTATTGACTGCACCCCCCCCCCAATTTGGTTTTGTTGGCCTTTTTTTATGTTGTATATGAATCTGTTTATTGTCGTGACAAAAGCTCCTTAAAGATTAGAAATTTTGCTTGCGCCCCCCCCCCAAATTTAACACAATCACCCAGGTGAACAGACATACCTCTGTTTGACCCCATAACATATCCAAGTGGTGCCTTTATAAAGGCATAAAGCAAAGCATAACCATATTTCAGTGAATAATGTTTCCCAAGTGGGAACCAATCTAACACAAAGGGTGCCCCAGTCAGCAGGGTCCCTGCACAAGTTCAAGCCACAATAGCACCCTGTGTGCATCATGCTGTAGCTAATTACCTACTCATTAAAGAGCCCGCTTATTAGATTGGATGTTATGCTCTTTCAGTTAAATTCAAGCTCTTAATTTTAACAGTCTAATTACATTTCTGTAAAGAAGGGGAAAAATGCTTTTCAGAGCAGTCTTTGGCTAAATAAAAGTGAGGCATTTCTGAGAATTCAGAGAGCTCTTCTTTGATGGTGAGTTTATAGATTTGAGATATTAGGAGCATAAATCTGTGAAAAGAGAAACTAAACGAATAATTGTACAACAGATTAAATAGTCTGCTTTTAGCTGATATAGCATACCCTCTTGTGGCCTTTACTGGCTGTACAAAGACCGGGTTGATGAAACAGCTGACTAACTGTCAAAACCACCAGTTCCCAAAACACATAACAGCTCTGTCTCAGTTCATGCATCTCTGTTAGTACACTTAAAGCTGTGAATTGTTTTTTACAGGGTAGTGTTTTCTCAAATCTAACATGCTACGTGCTTCTGATGAGCCTCTGACAACATATCAGACACCACATCAAGTACCTCAGTGTCTCACATTGAAAACATCAAGCTATGCAAGCAGGATTATGATTTTTAAATGCAAGAACACGTACAGCATTACATATTTTTTTCTTTCTTTCTTTCTTTTTTTTTTTTTTACCATTATGAGCTTCCTGGGTCTTCGTAGTACAGTGCATGTGACTGATTGATTTGGAACAGTGTGCTAGTTCAGAAACTTCTTAAACTCTGGTTCTTTGCTTCTAAAGTAGAGTCAGTTATCATCCTTGCAGACAATAATTCAACAATCCAATTAAAATATAGTGAAAATGCATCTACAACTCCTTGTAGGAACCCACAGGGGACTTCTCTGGGTTAGGACTCCCACATTAGGCCACTGAACTGTTGCAATTTTATGAAATAAAAGTAGCATTTCCCGTATATTCACTGATATCCTTACATCTTTATGGTGGCACCTGCAAAACCACAGGCATGCCAAGCACTGAGTGGGGTTTGTTCTTTAATTTAACAGATGTACTGTACACAGTGTATTAAGCTCTGCTTCCATATGACATGAAGGTCAACAATACAGTACCGCCTGGTCATCTGTCAAGCACTCAAAGGGGGGAGGCCCAGGAGACCTGCTGCAGACCTGCACGGGCCCCTCCAAATCCTCTTTTCTCCCCACATTTCTGTGGGTGTGATATTTACAGGAGAGCAGACGTGGGTTTGCTGCCACTCTCGCCCCTGGCACAGGACCTCTGCTCCCTCGCAACCTAAAGCTGTCTTTTAAGAGGGGCCACAGGAACAGCCGGATGCTGTGATTGTACGGATAAAAAAGAAACATCTGCGTAAGAAAAGTCCTCTTTTTTATTTATTATTATAATAATACAATAAGAGATGGAAAAAAAGCCATGACATAATTTCTTGTTATCTAAGAAGCTGAGGCTGCATTTACATTTGCTTTTCATGCAGCGTCCATGTGCTCTTAGGAGCGATGCACTGGAGTATAACTAAGCTAGCATGGAGGATATCCAACCATTTAAATCAAGCCTCTGGGAATTTTACATAACACATCATTGGAGAGCATTGGTTTTTACATAAAGACAAAGAAGGCCACAAAGAGCCACCGGACGGGCGTCTTAGCCTGAGACGAGCTGCTGCGTGTGTTTTCGCAGTCTCCTCTAAAGCTTCACGGTCCTGTGGTCACTGTTGTGCTCCGAGAACGCCTCTGCTCATACCCAGACAGCACACAGACAGAAAGCTGCTTATTTTTTTATACATCCCAGGGGGAAAAATGATTTTTCTGAGCACGACCTCAAAACTGAACCCTCTCCTCTGATGGGGTGACTAGCCGATCCTGAGCTTCACAGAAGCGCTCTTGAGTCTTTGCGCCTTAGGAAATACTGTAGGCTGCCATCGATTGTCCCTGTGCAGCAGAAGCTGTCATATTTTATAGATGTTTCATGGGATCGCTCATGAGCTAGATGATGTTGCCTTCATTTAGAAAGAGTTGTGTTTGTACTAAGGGAGGAGGAAGGGCTCTTGATGCAGAGAAATGGGGGATCTTCCTGATAAGTTCTTCTCACAAGTGACAAAGTAGTGCCACTAAGATGCAGCAAACGAATATATTTCATTATGGGACTCTGGAATAGAGCTGTTTCTCATTGGGCAGCCAAGGATGCCACTTTATCATTACAAGGCCACATGAGCGAGCCACAGTCAGCGTGGGACGGGGACAGAATCAAAGCTGCCACTGGACACAGGCTGACTGATTACTTTTCCAGCTCACATCACAGCGCTGACAGCTATCCCAGCATCCTCGGGGACAGTCGAGTTTGCTCAGTACTGATTATTTGATATCAAAAGTTGCGCCCACTCTGCCCCAGATGTTGACATACTGTATGTGTGTTAGAGTTCAGTTAAAAATTTTCAGTCGGTCACTATCAGTCCAGTAAGCAGTGTAGACGCGAGGTGGAGGTGTGCAGCAGCAGCCTCCAAATGCAGTTATTATTTTCTTAGCTTAACTCCCACTAAGTGAGCTCTACAAATGCTGTAAAAATGATGAAAGTTAAAAAAAATAAAGGAAAGAAACAAGTTGTTCAAAAATATAGACATATGCATGTATATCTAAACTTTTCAAACTTCCTTCCAGTCTTCATTTAACTCCAGTGCTCAGTTGCAATTATATTGCTTCCAGTCATCCTACAGCCTATGTGATCCTAATTTAATCAGTTCTTTCACAAATGTGGCCTCATGAATAGGCACGATATTGAATCAGATAAAAATATAGATTGATGAACAGTCCGTGACAACATTAGCAGCCTTTCCAAAATGCGGGGCAGAGGAGTGGGGGGGAAAAAAAATCAATGAGCTCAAAGACCTGTCATTTGCATGGACCTCTTCCCCTAATGGGAATACTTTTTATAGACAGGGAATTACAAGTTGAAATATTCTTTTTGATTATTGGACATCCATAGCCAAATATGATTTACATTAATGAGTGTAAGTATATTAAAGACGTTGTATCCCCCAGCATCCGAAACAATTGAATAATGGCTCTGGCAACCAAGCAGTGTCCTGAGAAAACAGAGAGGAGGTAATGTCACTTTAATTACTAATGGATAGCTTAATTCAGACTTTGATTTTTCATCTTCAGGAACAATCTAATAAGGCAAATATTCATCATCTTCATATCCCATTTTAAAATGATGGTTTTGTCAAGGCCAGACAACACGGTTATTTAGAGAAAGTAGCCATTTATGCTGGCCTCTTAAATCAGCGGCTTATTTAAAGTTGATTTTCCTGTGAAGAAAGAAGAACGGTCCTTTCATGCCCAATCGCAGCTGTCCGAAACACTTAGAATTGAGAAGTTGATCTTGTTAGGAGGGACAGACATTGTATAATTCCCCTTTAGATCTAAATAATAATTGTCCCACACATTGCCCTCCAGTGTTTGTCAAAGAATACATGTTGCATCCCGTTTTAGTACTAGCTGTGCTTAAATCTAAATTAAATTGTGGACAGTTGTGTTTTGACCTGAAATCATTACATTTATAAAGTTAGACACCAATCTTACTATAGCGTTATATAAATCATGGGGTCGGGTGACCTGAAAAGCGCTTTGCTTGCTTTGCTAAGCTGCTCCGTTCAACAGTATTTTTTTTTTATTCTTTTTTTTTATAAGAAGCATAAATGCTTTGGTATAATCAGGCGAATGATAACGTAAAGCTATCTGCTAATTCCTTCATTAACTGTTTTTGTACACCACTCTGATTAAAATGTGTGACACTGCCTCTCCGTTGACTCGTCTTACCACTGAAACATTCAGGCAGTCGTTCATTCCACAAGTCATTACTATAAACTCTGTGAAAGACGGGCATAGCCGCTGGGTCTGAAAAGTGAAGGCAAATCAGAAGTGCCTTAAACCTGCATACCTTTAAATGGCTAGCAAGGGGGCGAGTCCTCTGCTTGCACAAAAGACTTCCTGTTGTGTAGAAGGTTGTGACCTCAGGGAAAACTTGTTTTATATGTTTCTATATCCACTATCCTTGGAAAAGATTTGAACTCGTCTTGAATTCACATGGCTGAAGTTTTTAATGACCCGTGATGAGTAATGACCTTCAAGTGTGTAGCTTGCACTAGTTTGACCAATGACTTAATGTTTTCATTGGTCCCAAGGCAGGAAAGCATTTGCAAATATGCTCTGATTCCTTTAAGCTACACTGATTAAACAATATTTAATCACACCGATAATTTCAGATAGTGGCACTCAGTCTCAAGTGATTCTGCCAGTAACTGACATGAAGTGTAAATATTCCCACATAGGGCCAATCTTAAAATTGTGTTTAGCAGTAAAGTTATGTGTAAATAATTTGTTAAAGGGATTATAATGATACGAAGGATTGCTTTTTAATTTGGTGACAAATTTAAAGCCGAATGGCCAAAATCAAAGCAGTACGGGCAGAGATATCCCGGCTTTAGTATGAATCCAGCGGCACTCCAAAAACATCCTACACTTCCCATCATGCAACTCAAAAGTGTCTTTATCAGAATCCCCATTAGGTTTGAGTGACTTTAAAAAGCTCCCTGTAGAGAACCTGCAGACACTGTACACCTTTCAAAGGCAGAGCAGTACTGCTTATGTTGAGCTACATAAGTCCACTTAATGATAAAGTGTAGGCTTAAACTTATAGTGGCCCTAAGGTACAAAGCAAAATAAAAATGTGGAAAACTGCATTAAAAAAAAAAATCAAGAGCAAGAAATCTCTTCCTTTTGTGTGACGTGAAATGTTGCTGCGTCTCGGACCTTTGGCCTGCTGTATAAACCGGACTGCGTATGTAAATGAAAAAAAAAAGAAGCAAATGTTGGTAAGTTTCCTGCTTCTGAGCCTGCACTTAATTTGCAAGGCGTACCTGTGTCGAGCTGCAAACAGAATGCCCTCGCCATGGCTTCATTTAATTTATTTTAAGCATGAATTTATGCGCACTGTTACGCCATGCAAAAAAAGAAAAAGAAAAAAAAAACGGCTTTGCCCAACCTCATTAAGAGGTCACCGGCAGCTCAGGCCCCACAGGTGTAATCCCATTTACTTTGATCCTCGGTTTTTATGTCCTCGTTAAAAGCTGCTGAAGTAGCAACATGGTATTAGTAAATACGCAACTGGAATATATATGAGCATTAATCATTCTCTCCAATGAGCAGGCCACTGCTACCTTACTGGAAACTGGGCACTGGGCAGAAATGATGCTTTCAAATTCAGACTTTTTCCTTTAATTAGAAGTGCACCGAGGTATTTTTTGTTCAATAAGTTATAGAGCATGTATTGGATCAAAATGTGCATCATTTCTTTCTTATTGTTTTATCAGAAGACATTTATTCGAACCACTCTGTATAAAAATAAAAGCAAGGTGCTATTACTGTGTGTATCGAACATTTTTTAACAAAGTTATCAAAGTCTTCCATCAGGATTATGCTGAACCGGCCAATGATGCGGTCTGGAGCAAGAAAAAAAAAAAAAAAAAGAAGTCAGCATTATAAAGTAGCTCTTTTAAAGTCTGAGTCATATCATGTAGACGCGTATTCACTTTTCTTTTTTTGTTGAATGTCATTGCTGTGATGGTTTTATTGCTTTAGACCCCTCTGCCGGGCAGGTTAGAGGAGCGACTGCACGACTGATGAGCGTGGCAGGAAATTGGCAGATGGAAGCATCCATTTCACCGCTAATTAGGGGGTCCAGAAGCCCGCCGACTGACAGGGTTCAACTGGGCAATGTAGTGCCTGCCAGCTCCCATCCCGTGCGCTTTATAAAACGCTCTTTAATTCCCCGGCACAATATCATTAACTTTGTAAGTGGATGAACACAATGGACAAGCAATTTAATTAACTTCTACCATTGAATGTTGGAGGGGAGACTAAATGAAATTAATGCACAATATTTCCCAGGGAGGCAGCCAACCTTGGGAGTGGGTCTGGATTGTTGGCAGGTCAGGCTCTGCCGTGGGTTTGGCCAATTATGCCTTGTTTAGACCCATCCATAATACTTTCTTCAAAAGAAAATAAAATCAGTGGTTTTGAGATCAATCATGAGCGTGTGTCGCTCTGCATTCTGGGAGATTTTAGAATAATGAAGTGGAAGCCCGGAAACACTCCACCAAAAGCTTTGAGTCAACAGCGCTAAAATACAGGTATCATAACAGATCCACGCAAAGGCGGGGGGGGGGCTTGCTCGAAGTAGACGGTCAGTGAGGGGCTGAATGGCGTCTGGATTTGGGAAATGCAGCGATATGTCCGCTACTGTGACGTGACTTTTCATGCAAGAGGATGAAGCCTGTTATTTGGGTGAAAGTGGCTAAATCTTGCGAAAAAGATGCTAAGACAACATCAGTGAGGTGAACTGAAGCTTGATGACCACAGCTGTGAGTGAGAATGATAATGAATGATGAATGAATGATCTCAAAATTGAAAACCAAAAACCTGCCCAGTGAAAAAAACTGTTCTTATACTCCTATCTAAACAAATCTAAATATTTCTGTAGTGCTTAAGGGTCATTTACTGCAGCTGTAATAGCAGCCAGAATGAGTTTCAGGTACACTGCCGGAATCTGTGGTTTCTGTTTGAATTCTAAGGGATCAATACTAGTCCTGCTTTGCCTCGTAAACCAATTTTCTAGCGAAGTCCGCACATGATTTCCTTCCCAGGAGGAGCGGAAGAGCATTAAGGAGAGTGAGCTTAACTTAAATCTTAATTACTGTAAAATAAGTAAATAAATTTACATTAATGTGCTTCCTCTTAGCATGTCTGTGAACAGCCTAATTCTTTCCCTGCCTCCCTCACCTATGGTCCCCAGCACACACATCCCAGAGACAAGGGCTTTGTCAGGACGTGACGGATGGCTCCAACACTCGAGCTGCTTTCAAATCACAGGAAGTGACAGAGGAAGTTTTAATGAGAGTTTTGTCTGTGTATCCAGTCAGGCCTTCCAGGCAGCCGATGAATAATAGACACTGTGGCTCAATACTCTGAATACTCAATCAATGGCACTGGGAGCGGGCCTTGGCAAACACATATGGCAGCCTGGGGTGGGCAGTGGGCTCAAGAGGGGTAGAAAATACTAAGGCTTCTCCATCTGTATCTCCAGGCTGAAAAAAAAAGAAAAGCAGACCACCTCTATTGATGCTGCTCACTTTTGTGCCGGGGTGTTTTCCTTTTGCCGGTGATGACAAACAGGCTGTTTGTGCAGAGAGGCTCCTGTGAAGGTGCTCTTTTAGTTCTGGATCCTGCATGTCAATTGGTCCCTCGCTGGGACATGGAGGGCTGATCTTGAAACAGATATGTCGATTCCCGAGTCCAGTAGCTGTTAGAACACACAGCATTCAGTTCAATTGTCTGCTAATGGATTTGCCTTTTACACTTTGATTCAGAGTATGTTTACAATTTAGCCATGTATAAATGCTAGTCTTTAGTGATTAATGAGGATATTATGTACCTATTAGTCAGAGCTTATGTCTCTGCCTCCTTCTCTAAGCTCTTTGGGGCTAGCATGTGTGCCTGATATATTGCAACACCATTTCTTCATGACAGCATATCTGATTGACCTTTCCAATAAGACTCTGTGTATGTGTTTGTGTGTGTGTGTGTGCACATTTGTGGGTTGTTTTTTGTGTTTATGGTTCTGCGTACAGGTTTGTGTGGAAGTGCGGCATCACTCGTGATTTGTCAGATGTGGGGGCTCCAGGGATTTCTGAGCACTGAGATATAAACTGGAAAACAGCCCATTTTTGTCTGTTCTCTCTAGAAGGCAAAATGCCACAGGAAGCTCTTGAGGAGATATTACTCTGCAGGTGGCTGTAACACGCTTGTAGCCCACAGACAGATAATCCTCATTATAGGGCAAGTATCACTTTCTAGGATGATTACACTGTATTGAAAGGCAGTATTATTTTCACCGACATAATAATTTTGCACTCGCCAAGTCATTATTGAGATTATTGTAAGGGAACATAGGCATTCAGGATATCAGACAACCAAACCAAACAAGTTTTATTAACCGAGCTTACTTAAAATTGTTGCCACATGGTTTTCTGTTGATTGACTAATTGATTAATTGGTCAGTTCAGCTCTCACACGCACCCAGTGCTTCTTTGCACTGAGGAATTCCAGCAAAGCACGCTAACACTCTGTTTTTCTTCCTAATGAAGTGTTTTAGTACTTTGGCTTAACTTCAGTCCATCTGTCCATTTTCTTCTGCTTACCTGCCGGGTCGCAGAGGCAGCAGCCTAAGCGGGGAAACGCAGACCTCCCTCTCCCCAGGCACCACCTCCAGCTTATCTGGGGGAACACTGTGGCATTCCCAGCCGAGAGATATAATCTGTCCAGTGTCTCCTGAGTCTAATGAACTCCCAGTGGGACATGCCCAGAACACCTCACCCAAGAGCCCAGGAGGCATCCTAGTCAGATACCCAAACCACCTCAACTGGCTCCTTTCGTTGTTACTCTGAGCCCCTCCCACTTTTCACCCTGCCTGTAAGGGAGAGGCCAGCCACCTTTCCGAGAAAGCTGTCCGGCGCTTGTATCCGCAGTCTTGTTCTTTTGGTCAATATCCAAAGCTTATGACCACAGGTGAGGGTAGGGTTGTAGTCAATCATTTTATCAACAGTTTTGCTTTTATGTTCAGCTCTCTCTTCACCGCGACAAACCAGCTAAGGCTCGGCCACCAGGTGCTCTCCCTTGAGTACCCTCCCCAGGTCTGGTTCCAGGACGGGGCCCTGGTTACCCTATCCTGGGCAGGGTAAACTATCTTCCTCTCCTAAGGGTCGTTGGAATCCCTCACCCTGGACGAGTTTGCCTTGGGAAACTGTGCTAGGGGGCAAAGGTCCTTGGACGACATAGCCCCTGTGATCGCTGGGACACACAACCCCCTCCACCACGACAAGGTGGCGATTCACAGAGAGGAATAGCTTAACTTGTGGCTTGTTTATAACCTCTGTCATGGTCTTAATGTTGTTATGTTCCCATAATTCATAAAAGTAGTTCTGGTACAGTTATCAGTGAAAGAATGACTCCCAAACAACAAAAAAACAAGACTTCAGTTGTGAGAGACTGCATTTGAAGCTTGAAATAGGTCAGTATCAGAACTCCACTCAAAAATGAGACAGAATAAGCTGCAGTGTTACAGAAAAAAATCACATGGGACGGAAAGAAATCTAAAAACAGTGGTGTGGTGTTTTTTTTAGCCATAGACTGTATCCAAAAGATATATATGTAGGTAGTTTCTGGACTCTGCATTTGGGGACGGAGTCTGACTGGTGGGCCAATATAAGCTGTTTGCACATCTGTTGGGATAGACATTTATAATAGCCAATAAATGAACATTTAAAAAAAAAAAAAAGTAAAGCGAAAACAGGAGGAATGTCCTTCATGAGCGCTGACATTGCATAGTTTATCCACCAGGGGCACTCTGCAACTTCCTTGTCTGTTTATTTTGTCGGAAAGAAAAAATAATTTCCAATAATTTATTGGAATATCAGATATTTACATCACCTACTATCAGTATCAGTCTTAAATAGCCAATTTAGTCAGATTCTGCTTTTAAGCTTCAGTGGTAGTATTTTGGGCACCACTGTATTGGTTCTTTTTGAAGCCGTGAGTAACCATATGTGGAGAATAGGGTGGAGCGATCAGCTGTCATGTATTGTGGAGTGTTGGAGAGCGGAGGACCCAAATGCAGACATGGGAGGCAGACTGAATGAACAGAAGGAGACGTTTAATAAGGCTGAGTCACAATCCAAGAGCAAGAAAGTCCCAAACTGAGTCCAAATAGGCAAACAGACCAACACACAGGGCGGTAATGGGCAAGTAACAAAGAAAAGGGCACACAGAGGGAAGCATAAACAGGAACATTATGGAGACTATTAATACTTCTACTAATAATAAAAATGTAGAAGTATTTGCAGACTCCATAATGCTCCTCTGGAGGCAGACCACAAACCATCGCAGCCAGCTAAGGCTAGCAGGCCTGGGTAGGAAGCTGCATTCATAAAAGCCTTAGCAGAATCCAAATGTTTACGTTTGTAAGAAAAAGTCAAGCTCCAGACTTATTTTTTCTTTATCAGGATGTAATTATACTTACTAATGCTGTCAAACTAGGCATTTAAGCATGAGAATCTGGTGGAACTGACACGCTTTTGGGGCCAGTCTGCAGCTTGGTGTAGTTTTTCAGCCCCAAGAGGTTTTGACATAAATGACAGAAAGCCCAAAAAAAGTCCTTCTTTTATGGACAATCCTCATCCCCAGATGTGAGATGCTAACTTCTATTACCACAATAAACAGTAATGCACAATAAACATTTAATGCTTCACCTGCTTCCTAATTAAAACCCTTAGCGCTCACACGCCCTCATCACCGTCCTCTACAAACCGGTGGGGCTGCACTGTGGTGTCCGAGAGACAGCCGAACATTACCCTCTGAAGTTGTACAGTGACACTGTGATGACACTGGAGTGTGTATGTGTCAGCTCTCATGGGGACTGGCCCGCTCTCCCTCAGCGCAGATTGGAGGTGAGACCTTGAAGAAAAATTATTACTTTTATGTTTGCTTTATGGCTCATTTTTCACATTAAATGCAGAAAATCTATCCAGAGGTCACAGAATTCCTGCTTCTCCTCATGAGCCAGAACTAATTTTTGCAGCCCTCGGTATCGATAAAGCATTCAGCGGAGCAAAGTATGCAGGCTATGTACTGCCGGCTCTCAAGTCTCTATTTTCCACCAGCAAGTCTATTGGGACTTGTTCAGGCCGTATCTGCTGTGGGTTTTGGAAATGTCAACTGCACTCGCACACGTGCACGGAGAGGGCGCGAGCCCAGCCGCCGTGGTGTCAGTGTGCCCTTATCTGTGAGTGGCGCAGCCAATAGGACTTGTGATAAGAGATAGCATTGCCAGAACGAGTCATAAAACCCCAGCTTTTATGGCGCGGTTATTGTCTTTCTGTCTACAATTATAGTGATTACTCATTTCCCCCTTACCTCCCCTGCAGACCTCACGGTGCACTTAATAGACTGCATTTTACTAATGGAAAATTAAGTAGCCGCTGTGGCAGTGGGGTTTATAAATATGTAAAATATACTTTTAATTATTTCAAGTGAATCTGGCAGCTAATCAATAAAGAGGGACGTGACAAACATACGTTTGACACAGCCCATTGTAAAGCTACTGGTAAAAGATAAGCATGGCCTGTCAGCACAGTCCAGCCCTAATGAATATTTTGAGCCTGTCATGTAAAGAGACAAATGGATTAATTGTGCCCTGCTAATATAATAGCTTCTTCATGAAGAGTGCAGGAGGGGAGGCAGGCAGGCAGAGGAGAGGAGAGGGAGCCCAGCAGCTGCTGGGATCTGAACCCCGATGCCAGATGAATATTTATTAGGGTTGAGGGTTAAGTAGATTTTTGCGATTACACGGAAAGCCACTTAAGCCTAGTTGTTTATAATTTATTTGATAATTGATTCATGCGGGTTTGTTTGATGTCATATTAATTTTATATCTAGTAGGCACAGGCATTGAGGGGAAGTGCAGGTATCAGCTTGAGCTGAAAAAGACAGTGGTTATTTTAAACAGAAAATAAGTTTGGATTATTTATTTTTATGTTTGGATGAGCTTGACTTAATTGTTAATTATTATTTATTAATTTAAAATCAGAAAACACCATCTGTCACAATTCCCCTTTTGTTAACTTTATAAAACCCAATATTGGAGCAGAAAATGCTCTGCTGGAACATGTCAGTGTATTTTTCAGGTTTGCCTGGTAAAGGACTTCCAGCACGAATCTCTGACTAACATTTTTGTCTATTAATCTTTGGTTGATGAAGCAGTAAAAGTACTTGGACTTGGCAGGAAAAAAAATGCAGCTGCAATTTAATTTGTAATCTAAATGAAAAAGAAAAATTCCTTTTTGTAAAAGAAATATATCACCCCAGTAATGTGTCAAAATGGTCTTTTCACTCCTCTGCTCGGTGAAATATTCAAATAAACAGCAGCAGTTAGCATAGTGGCTCCATTTTGACAAATGGCACCTTTATCCCTCCCTGGCCCTGGTTTCCTATCCATCTCTGTGTCCAAGCCCGTTGTTGGCACTTTAAGGTGAAAGAGAACATAAAGACAAGTGAGCACAAATAAGTGCAGGGGGGCCTTCCTGGAAGCTGTCCTCTCGCAATGGGAAGCTGCGACCTTGAGTCCCGCCTTCGCCCAGCGCCGTCCCCTCACAGTTTCTGCCTTTTCCTCCGTCTGAGCAGGAGAAGGATTGACGGAGGGAGGGGAGCGCGGCGACGGCGGTTCAGGTCACCAAGCGCGCTTCTCATCAATTAAATGTGCGACAGTGTTTTCTGCCGGCTGAACTTATATGTCAAGGAGATGGGCAGGACCTCATGTTTGTGCTTTTGACAAATCAGCAAATGTTTAATCTCAAGATGTGCCGGCGCTCATAAATAATGCAGAGGCCAGGCAGGGCCCAAACTCTCTCCCAGCGTGCTGGAAAGAATGGGGGAAAAAAAACAGGAAAAGCTCAAGCCTTGAGCCTTTTTCTCTCTTCTGATGTCTTTTCCTTCTTTAGATCACATCCACCATTCCTTATCTATCATTTACTGTGTATCGGCTCTTATCTTTCCCACTCTTTTGCGATCATTTTCTCCCTCTTCTCACTTATGTTTTAATTTGGTAGCTGTGGTCTTCATAGTTGAGGTTCCCCTCTACTCTCTGCCTCTGTTTAAAGGAAAGAAAGGAGACTCAGAACTATCCTAAATCAAAGGTCTGCTATCTCAAAGACACAGGGGATTGAGCTTGAGCTTTGCCTCGATTTGCCCTAAATGTAAAGAGGCCAACAGAAAAGCAGTGTAGTGGACTGTGAACCGCATCAAATCCCCCTCTGCACGACTCTCACTTCTTCCCACAGACTTTGATTGGCTTGTCCACCGACTGGGAAAGTTTCCTGATTGTTCACAGGGAAAATTAAGATTTTAAGCCTATTGAAGTTGATCTTTGCTCATTGAAAAGTCCATCTGAATGTATCCTTTGAAAGCTCAAATTGTTGACTCGTCACGTTAGAGGACTCCAGAATAGGGTGTGCAGAGACTGCGCTGAGTGTACTGTACTGAGAGCACGGTGCACCTGTTGTTGTGTAGCCGATGGTGTGTAGTGTTTGTGGAGTGTGCTGTGGAGTGTGTTTCAGTGCAGTTTATTAGGCATTTGCACATTGGATCAGTCCTTTAAATGCTGATTGTGTGAACAGTTTTTTTGAAGGCGTTTTACCTCCTTTAATAAAGAAAAAAGTTGGAAATTATCACTGTGAAGTAATGCCGTGAATGGGTCACGACCCAGTCCACAAATAAATATGTCTTTAAAAAAGGTAAAGGAGAATGTCACATGAAATTCTTCTTCTCTTGCAGGCTCTTGGAAGTTTCTACTTTATCCACGACTCTTTGAACATCATTCAACAGTTTGATTTCAAAGGTGAGACCCTCCTCTCTCCAGCGCATGACACATACTGTAGACACCATCACCACCATCCTCACTTTGTGCCCCTTTATCCCATTCCTGCGTATCACATTCAACCATTCGCAGGCTATTCCCGCTTCCATCAAAAGCAGCGAGCTATGATTGGCTTTGAGGATAATGTAAAGGGAGCGGGACAGAATGGTAATGCTTATAAATATTAGGATTTAATTCATACGATTTCGGGCCTACAGTAATGGTCTGCGGCAGGTTATTGGACAGTTACAGCGGTCTCATCAGCCTGCGGTGTCAGAGGGCCCAGAGGGCTGGTGACCACACTAATTAAAGAGGGGATATAGATGTGGAGGCGCCTCACTTCCTATTAGACCCAAGTCAGCATTAGCACCAGTTACCCCAGTGAAGGACAGGGCGAAGGAAGGGGAGGGGTCGAGAGAGGAGAGGAGCATTCGCGTACCCGTGTACACACACATTAAGATCTGATTTAAAATTACAGTCACATAAACTGTGTGCTTTGGTGTTTACTTGCCGTAGCAGATGTTACATTACCAAAAAGGACGGTGAAAGTGAAGCAGCTAATAAAGCATATTTCATTTGAACTCTCCAGTTCTAAGATGTAGTTTATAGTTTTATTAATTTTTAGTGCAAAATGCAAAGAATATAATCTCTGAAACATGCACCATATCGGCAGTGGCGTGTCCATTTGGGCTGGGTTTTGTTTTAACCATGTGCAAACTTTCCACAATCTTAGAAGATTTTAAGTGAAGTCTCATCTAGATGTTGTAGATGGAGGTAAATATGGACCAATTCTGCTCATATCCATAGACAGAAATTTTGTTCCACTGCATGTAAATGTGATGCAAAGGGCAATAAAGAATCCTTGTTTCGAATAATTCGTAGTTTACAGTATTCCTCATACTTTTAAGTCACCTTTTTTCTGATTGGCTGCCTGTTGCAAATTAAAGATTTGAACAGCAGGTGGGAGGGGCTTTGTGCCTGAGGTGACCATATAAAGGATAAACCCCATCTGTAACCTCATACAGAGCCAAAAGTTTAAAAAAAAAACAACTCTCTGAAACAGAGTGTTCGGAGCAGTCTAAAGACTGAACTTTTGGCTCACAGGGCTTATTGTGTATATACTGACCTCATTATTTTAAAATTTGGCCATTTTTAATATCAATATTCACCCATGTAATATATGTGCAGTGTATGACAGAATATAAGGTACAACACAGAGCCTGCAAAAGTAGGTGTTTAAAGTATTTAACTCTACAGCATTTAATCCACTGTACGTTTCCTGTGAGATCAAACACAGACATGTAGTCACTATACGTCTCAGTCCTCCCTCTGCGGATGTTCCTCACTCTGACCAGCAGGTGGGGCGGTTGTCTGTGGAAGCTGAAATGGCCTTAGGAGTCAATGCAATGAGAAGATTCGGACTCACTCTTGGAGTTTTTAAAGAAATGAACCTTCTGTGGTTGTAACAGTGTGTGTTCTCCTCTGTTTCTCCACCTTTTCCTCTCCCCCTTGATCCCTGTCAATCTCGCTTCGTCTTCAGCCAAGACATTTATAAATGTGAGTGGGAAGGAAATCTACTCGGAGACACTAGAAAGCACACCCACACTGGAGAAGGAGAAGTTTCCACAGGACTACTTTCCAGAGGTGGGTTTTGTAATAAGCACACATCATTGGCTGGCAGTTTTGTCCTGATGAAGTAATTTGAAAAAGGTAATCTATGTCGAAGTCGAAATAATTAATTTTTGACATTATTATTAAATATTTTACGTATGTCAATTGTCACATTTTGTTATAGTAAACAAATCTGATACAAACTTTAATATTTAATACAGAAAAAGAAATTTCCTTTCACTGCTTTTTCCAAAGCAGTTTTATTCTGTGGGCAGCTTTTATTGTTCTTTTTTGTTTTACCGTCAGATCTTTTTTTTTTTTTGTTCTACTTCAGGGAAATCCAGGTGACTGATCTAAAGGCAAATCAGCAGAAAGAATTCAAAGAGAAAGTCCTCGTTGCGTTTCCCGTGTCCCGTGGAGCAGTTCCCTGCTCACGCTGCTGTGTTCAGTTTTCTGGTTTCGATGTGGTGTGCCATCAGACGGGAGCTGAGTGCCGAGCATAGCTGTGCTGATATAGTAATAAAGAGCACAACCGCCCGTGTGTCATCCCCGCACTCCCCACTCATCTGTCAACCATGCTCCGACGGCCGCCTTCGCAAATATATGCAAAACAGATGGATACGGCCCCTTCACACACTTCCCCCCAATTTCCGTCTCTTTCACACACTGCAGTGCAGGACCCCCCCCCAACCCCCTTCAACTCACTCACCCACCTATCTGCCTGCCCTTAAGACACCCTAAACACACACGCACAAACATATGCATTCGCACGCACCCAAACAACTTCAAGTTTTCCCGCTCTCCCATTCCAGAGATGATCTAAAACCAATTACACTGATTGAGGCGCAAAGCCATTTAAAATGATTACGGCAAAGTATTGTTCTGCATTTAACAGGGCAAGCAAAGAAAACCGGCAAAACAAACCTGGCACGGCGTACGGTGAGAAGGATGAGGGGATTGATGTAGAAAGAAAAGAGGTGTGCGTGCATGTGTATGTGGGGGTGGGGTGGGGCAGATGAGAAAAGTTTTGCCCGGTGATTTATGCCTCTTTCCCGGCTGGGATATGAATCTGGGATGATGCTCCAGAGAGCAGCACTCCAGATAATGTTAGCCCATTTAAAAAGAGCAGATTTGTGTAGTCTATCAGGGTCGCAGAGTATTTTTTTTCTCTCATGCCTGCCTCCCTCCCTCCTTCCTCCGGCCCCTCCGTAGTGAGAAATTGGTTGTTATCATAGATCACAGATACTGCTCAAACCTCTTATGAAAGATGAATTAATTTCACTAATGCTTTAATGCAAAGCTCTCATGAGGGAGGCAGACTGGTGATAACCCCTGCCTCGTCCCCGCTTCCTCCGCTCGTGATTTATGCCCTCTTTTAGTAGATGAAACCGCCTAGATTTGCCATCCATCTGCAGCTTTGAGGAATCCTATTACACGGGGATCTTGGACCGGACAGGACGCCACACACGGGGAGTCCAAAACCAGTTGCTTTGGTTTTTGGGTCGCATTAGTGTGCGGAGTAGGCTCTCGTGACAGATGTGGAAGTGCACCATTAAAAGTCATCAAAAAGGACACAGAGGGCAGGTATCTTGAATCCTCTGGGGAAGGTGGGAGAGTGACAGATGGCGACTCAGGTTGGCTGCAGAGACCGAGGTGTGCTTTCCTCTGCTCGCGTCTTTACCTTTACCGTCCGCCATTAATAACGTGTCACAGCTGGTGACATCATGGTGGGAGTGCTGAGTGTTTGTGTTAGTTTAAAACAAAATGCCATTAGTACATTTCACTGCGTCCGTGAATCCATCTCTGCATTCAGTGTTCTGTGTGAGAGGCACTGCAACTAGTTTGATTATTTACTCATCTTCCAGTTTTTTTTTTTTAAATGTTCCATTAATCATGATGCAACCCAAAGATGTTGAAGTTGCAAACATATAAGGCAGAGAACAATACATACATAACAAGCATAATGACAAATATTTACATTTTTGTCTTTTTCTGTCACTAATTAATTAAAACCTCATCAGATCTAAGCCATTATAAGCAGTGAATTAATTATAATAGCTGAAATATTTCAGTCCTAGCGACTCACTTTCCCCCTCTTAAATGAGGCGTTTAAATGACTAGTTCAATGTGATTATACCCAATTTTTTTCTATTGCTTTCATAATCAAATAATTTTAATATCTTTTATGTGATATGCCGGCAGCACACGCACAGCTTAGGTTGTCCGGAAAAACCTGATGTGTGCAATTTGATTGTGTTTTATAGACCTGAAATTATACAAGTGCTTTTATACAAGGAGACCAGGCAAAACCAGTTATAGGCAAAGTGGCTTAGAGCGGGCTTAGTGTCCAACCTTTTTGCAACAAGTTTGGAAACTTTGTCTTTTTTTTCCCCTTAATAATCTTAGTTATTACTCATTTAGCCTAAATCACGCTCAGCTGTCAGCTCTAAAAAGTGGCTGAAACTCAGCGTCATCAAATAAAATATTTGGTTAAGTTACTTACTTTCACACTTTTCGTTTGATTCTGATTTAAGTGACAACCCCTCCGTATGCAGAGCATCATTTCTTTCCGTAAATCCCACCCTGAGTTATAGCTGTATGTGGAGGGGAGTGAAGCGGGGACATTAATTGAAGTGCTGAATAAGAAGGAAGTGGACAAAATTGTGGAAGCATTTCTTCCGAAAGGTCGTGGTGATGGATTTGCCCCCCCCCCCCGTTGTTCCGTCAATCTCTCCAGCGCCCTGGTGGGGATTAATATATTTATTTGTTTGGCGCGGTAATACATGCTTCCAAAAAACCATTGCATCATAAGGATTTGTCATTGCCTTATATAAATAAAGTATACGACCCAGACCTTAATGTGCCCTTGGTATTGATTGTTTTACGCAACGGTAAAGGGGGGAAGAGAAAGGAAGAAAATAGCCGTCAGGCTGTAGATCATCATCCGTATGAGTTTGTATTTGTTGTTTGGCACCATGAGCGTGTCCATTAAAGCGCTGACTTTTCATACCCTTTTAGTGCCCCCTGTAGTAAGCTCTGATACGGGGCTGCGATTACTTTCAAGTTCTGCCCTCACTGAAAGTAAACTTGGTTCTCTCCTTATGATTTAAACGCCACGCGTGATTCATAGATGCGATGTGTACGTTAAGGAGATGAAGTCATTTAAACTGGCGTTGCCTGTAAAACGCTCTCCGCATCTATCACCAGACAAGACACCTGTGACACAGATGCTGTTCTCTGTGACAGGCGTGATCCATGAGACTGCAAGGAGCTCATAAATGAGCAGCTAATGCTGAAATGAAAGCCAAATTGAGGCTTTCTTCACTCTTTTTTTTTTTGGTAGATAGAAAAATCAGAAAAATTGAGCTTGTAACTGAACTCTGCTTCCTGGGTTTTTAAAGCACTTTCTAATTTCAGCATCTTTGCTGCTGTATTGCTGTGGTGAAAGAGAGCGACTGCCCTCTGTAGTTGTGGTACATCTTTATCTAAGCATACACACACACACATATACACACACACACACACAATATGTTCATGTACTGTCCAGTCATGTAAACCCTACATGAGGCCCTCAGTCATTTGATGTGCCCCCTTGGATGATGGAATAAAGATAAATGTGACTGTCTACAGGGGCTCAAATCAATCAGCGTTTGTGTGTATTACTTATTACTCACAGTGCATTTCTGTCACAGGGCTTTTGTGTAACCCCCTCCACTCCCTGTCCCGCACTCTTCTTCCCCCTCCTTCCTTCTGAGCATCACCCCGCCATAGTATTATTTATGGGGGTCAGACTTTGAGCTGAAATATAAGAAAGGTCAAAAAATCAAAGGGGATGGACCGGGAAGCAGTGGCAGGAGGGTGTTTTGGGCGAGTGTGTGTGTGTGTGTGCGTGTGTGTGCGTGTGCTGACTGTGTCACATGTGACATTTTATAGCAGCATAATTTTCCATTGGTCACAACTGGGGAGTTTTATGTAGTAGTTTCATGTGAATCCGATGGCTTCTACTTCCCCTTCACCCTTGTTGTTTATCTTTTTTTTTCTGTTCACGTGTGCACAAGCAGTCTGTCTGTGTACTGCCCAACATCCGTGGATATGACCCCCTCCCCACCCCCGTAGCCGCCGTTCATCACTGTCATGGGCGGAGACGCCATCGGTGACCTGTGTAAGGTCAGCCAATGTCACCGCGAGCCCTGCGACCTTTTATGGTTGCCCTTCGACTCCCACTGCTATCCTCCCCTTCACCGACTACAGCAACCATACCTGATATTTGATATTATCACACGTGACCTATTATACAAACATGTCTTTTAAAAAAGCAGCGTCATGCGATTAAGCTCTTTAATTTTAAAAAGATCAGTTTTGTGTGTGTGTGTGTGTGTGTGTGTGTGTGTGTTTGTGTTTGTGTGTGGGGGTGTGCGTGCGTGTGTGTGTGGAGGAGGAGGAGGAGAGAGGGAGGGGTGATGATGATGATGTCTCAGCAGAAGATTAAATGGAGGCTGGACAGCATCTGTGTCATCATCTCCGCTCCAATATCAGCTGTCGCAACCAAACCGTCATGTCGGCCCTCGGGCGAGGACCGTTTTCTTCGTCTGCGCTCTGATTGATTTTGTGAGATAATCATTGCAACCGGACTCATGCCACGTAATAAAAGCACTTATTTAGTGTGAAATAAAGAGATGAAAATTATTTTTAATTATTATTATTTTACATTTTTTTACTTTGCAGTGATGCGTTTGATGCTTGCACTGCGATGGTTGTCCGTGTGCGCGCCCTGTGCATGTTGTGAGTGTGTTTATAGGCGAGCGATGAAGCAGGGGGTCAATCAGTCACATGTGGAGGAAATGGGGCAATCTGGGGCCGGGTGTCAAGAAAGTGATGGATTTTAATGCTGCGATTGTAGTTAATGGCTCTTTAAATTAAATCGAGATTAAACGTCTCTGGCGGCAGTCAGTGCTCGTACGGGTCCTGAGCAAGTCCGCCCTCCGCCCCCGCCCCCCTGCCACCACCATCACAACTCACTTTTCGTCTTGTCGCTACTCATCCTCTCGTACTTTCTTTCCTCAACTTTACATTGACAAACACGTGCAGCATGCTAATGGATTTAACATGCGACAAAGTAATGTGTTATTCAGAGTACATTTTTGTGTGTGATTACTGGACCTAGTTACTCAAACCCTATTTCTTATGTTTATCTTTTTAATATATTCATTAAGTTAAAAAAATATAGGTATATTTTAAAGGGTGAGGTCAATCTGTTTTGCTGCAGCATGGTAGTATCATATCTGTTTACATATGCTCCTTTCAAAGTCACAATTTCTGGACGGGAAGTTATAATTGGGTCCATACATCCTGCCAAGGCACTATGGATTAATTCAAGTATGCTAATGTAATTCAATTTGATACAGTTAATCTTATACTAATGCAGATTGAAGGATGTGAGGCGCAATCAAATACCTCTTAGGCCTTTAATTTGCATCTGAGCTTTTTAAATAAAATTAGTCAATTTGTAATTATGTGACCTGGCCCGTAATTAGTTTATTTATCACTGCAGTTAACTCCCCATTAGGAGTATCACAGAGAAAGAGAGAGAGAGAGAGGCAGAAAAAAGAGAGCGGTTGCGAGAAAGAGGCTTATTTATTCAGAATGAGAACACTCGCAACATCAATTTGTCTCTCATTTAATAACCAGCTTCGTGGTGAATCATGTGCTGTTTGAGAAAGATCATGTGCCGTTTGATCATGTGCTGTTTGAGAAAGATGCAGCTGTTTGATCAGATCCCGCAGGCTCGATCTGATCAAACAGCTGCAGTGTCCTCCTCACTGTTCAACCTAAAAAAGACCAGAGGCAGACTTCAAGCAGGACTGAACACCTGTTTTCTACGTTTGCTCCACTACCAGCTCACTCAGTAAGAGCCTGTCAGCAGCATTAGGTGTTCAGGCTCAGGTGAGGTGGGTTAAAATCCACCTCACACCCTCAGCTGCTGAAAGAACCAATGTTAACAGTGTGTAAAATCAGACTGATAATGTTCTTTGTATTATTGTGTTGAAAATGTCAGGTTGAATGACTAATTCTATATATTTATAAGAATATTGATATGTGTCGTGTTTTTTTTTTGTGTTGTTTTAATATGAAACATGTTGAATCTCGTCTGCATTTAATACACGGTGCTTTGTTCAACGTCTTGTAGGCAGCGGCTTCTGATTAAAGTCATTCATTCATATTGTTTATCGGGCAAACTGCGAAGCAGTGGATGCATTTTTAGGTGAGGAATACACACAGCAGTGTAAAGGAAAGCAAGACATCCTTACAAGAATCCTGGATTTCTCAAATGATTGTTCAAATATGGAAAAGGTTGCCGAGCTGTTATGAAGTGCACTGACTGATGAACACAGGTGGCAGAAATGTTTAAATGTTTCTCACTGTGGAAGTGTGCAGACTGGCGCTGCCTCTGGACTGCTTTAGGATTAATACGGGCATTTTATTATTGGCCTAATTGAATTGAATGTTTTGGCTTGGCACCTGTTTTCTGAGTTTTATGTATAACAAAGCATCTCATATTTTTATTTGAAAACTGCTGAAGAAAAAATATGAATGCATTCAAAAACAAGTCTAACTATGTACTGGTGTAGCAGTGGTAATAAAAATTTTAATTATTCCTAGTGAAATGTAGTGGGGTGGGTGGGTAAAATTCACTTACAGTCCACCACTGTTCATTCATTAACTTGGATTAATGTGTATTTATGGAGCCATTAATAACCTGTTTCCATACAGTAACTTATACAGTTTAATTGCCCCACAATTCAGGAAATGTTTAATGGTATTGTTTCTTTTGTGTGAAGAGTATCAAATAGTGTTGAGAAATGTAAACCATAAATCCTGCTCCCAGATGATGGACATTGTCACTTAACAGTGAAACATTTTGACTTTATAGCTTTCATTTGCCTCATGGTAAATCCTCACCACTGTCTATTGTCATGCTAAATTGAGTCTCTCTGTTCTGCAGTGCAAGTGGTCCAGAAAGGGATTCATCAGAACTCGATGGGTCGTGGCTGACTAGTGAGTTTTATTAATAGGTCCTCACAATGACACATCCCACCTCATCACTGTTCAACCTTGAATCATTACAACTGTATCGGTGTGATTAGAGATGAATCTCTAGCCACGTCAGTCATGTCTGACTTCACCCTCAAGCTGCAGGGAGTCGTACTCTGTGACAGCACAGCCAGACAGGGAGAGTGACTTACGCAGCCGAATCCTCTCCGGACAGTTCGCCGCAGAAGTAAGCAGGGATTCGATTAGACGTAATCACGTTACCCAAGCAGCTGCATATGACAGATGACAGAAAACATTACATGGAATTGAACCTGTATGGGATGAATACCATCGCTGCTTCCAGTGTGCAGAGCTGGGGAATGGGGGAGGATTAGGTGCCTCGGGGGGCTGGAAGATGGGGATTGTAATCTAATAGAGGGATGACATGAGAACTAAAGAGCTGAAACGGTAAGCATTTAATAGGAGCGTGACGTTTGACAAGAGCAGAGAGAGAGCGAGGGGGTGAGGCTGGTGAAGAATAGGAGATCAGATCAGAGATAGTTAAAGCCATGGATGTATTCATTTGTTCAGGATGTCGCTGCAGAATAAAGCCCGTGGGATGAGATCAATTCCTCTGAGTTGCCCTGCCAAGCACTGTGCTAACAAAAACCCCCAGATTGATAGGATCTGCAGGGAGGTGTTCATCACTGTACACTGAGCTGTGTTGCTAACAGGACAAAATGAAAGAAAGCAGATTAGAGTTTGTAGTGGTGTTCTCATCCATATACTGTGTTAGAATAAAAATAAGAGATTTGTCAGTAGGGAATACCCCTCAGTGTATGTGACTGGATCGAGAAGCTCACTCACAATGTGCCCTTTCTTCATCAGTGCCTTTGATCTGGTCAACATCCACCTTTTCCATGATGCTTCCAACATTGTGGCCTGGGAGAAAAGCCCCTCAGTCTACTCCGGGACCAGGCAGAAGGCCCTGCGCTATGTTTTAGGCAGGTACTGTACATGCTGGTCACCAGCTCCTATTGCCTTTTTTTGTTTGTTTGTTTATTTGTTTTTTACTGTAGTCTTGATGAGATTAAGGCACACTTTCTGCAGATATGACTGATTACTGTCCTTTAACTTTAAGATACTTTTACTCTGTAGCATCATCTGTTTCTGTAAAGCAGGAAGCCACATAATATCCACACATTTTTCATATAACCTGCAAGACAAGTTACTTCAGTATATGCCATGTTTACACTAATTATGACTCATATTTCATCTGTCTGATTTTTATCTGTTAAATTGGAGGCAGAATAAAAATTTTAAAAGCCTACAATGTGAGAAAAATGTTGAATAAAAAGTTGTTTTTTTTTATGTGAACAATGGCAATTGCATATCTACATTGAGGTAGCAGCTGATGGTCACAAATCCCATTTTTCTGCAGCATGGCAAAACCTGTATTGATATTGTAATCAAGGCTTAGACTGAGCAAGAGAGGTATAGAGAAGGTTTTGGTGGGATTCGGTCTTAGACCAGCGGGATTACATCTGTCTGTAGAAGCAGGGGTTCTTACTATACGGTCTGTGAACTCCCAAGTCTCTCTTATCTGCTCTTTTTTTGTCCCTCACTCTAAATCTTTCTTACTTTCCAGCATTTTCTTTTTTTTCTTTTTTTTAAAATTTTATTTCTTTTTTCTTGGGTGGTGTAATCCCACATTTATCTCTGTTGTTGTTTTACCAGCAGAGAAGAAGAAGGAAGCATTTGTCAGTTGACTATTTGTGAACAGCGCTTTGCTCCAAAGCAAGATTTCTTGAACATATACTGTCATCACTGCCACCAGAACTGAACATCCTTCCCCGGACAAACACCAATGAGAAAGTACCTTTACCTCAAATGGCCCCCAAAGGAGTCATTCCCCCATAGTGTCCTGTGTTAAAATGCTTAACTTTGTCTTGGAGTGACAGGTGCATGTACAGTATGTTAGGCCTCATCTCTTAGTGGAGATGCTGGCTACACAAGACGCATCTGTTTAGTACTTTTGGCTGCGCGCTTATTTCCCAACAGGTCGCCACAGCAGATCGAGCCGCATGTGCAACCCTCCCATTTATCTGGGTTTCAGCATGAGGAGTACAGTAGTTGGTGACACATTCTGCTGCAGTTATCTGTGACCTCCTAGCCTTTTTGCATCATTTCTGTTTCTGTACGACACATATTATAATGTGCTACGCACAGTGCCGTGTCATTTATACAATAGTGAGCCCCAGAGGAGCAAGGCTAAGTGAGTTTAGCAGTTTTAATTATTCTAGTGATGGCGTAGGAAGCTTCATGTGAAAGGTTTCTTCCCTGTGAGCTGAGTAAAGCCAGCCTCTGTACAAACAGGCCATGCTTTCCATTCATAGGCCACGCTAATGTAATTTATGGGATATCCATTTGCAGCAGAGTGGGATGATGGAGTGCACAGTGGAACCCCTGCTCTGTACCTGGCCATGCTAACGCAGAATAAAAGCCTAATACCCACCTTGCAGCCGTAACCTCCCATTCATATTGCATAAGAATGCATGACATGGCTCCCCACCACCTCCACTTTGGGTAACTACACGCATACAGTATATATGTGTGGCATACATTATCAGCAGGCTTTCTGATCGGCCTGAATTACGAGGCACTTTATAAATTCTTCTCCACAAGGTCATATTTTACCCTTGCTTTCTTTTTTGATTTGATGAAAGAATGTGCTAACTTTAATGGGCAGGAAAGTGGGCGAGTTTTAGCAGCTTTTGCACTTTTTATTACATATTAACTTACCTGGATTTATTGACATAATCACATTTCAAAAGCACCTCTGTTTCTGCTTGCATTTAAGTGTTTTCATTGCGTTTCCTCTTCTTTCATCATTCTTTTTCAGTTGATTTATTTTGAAAGGTCTCCCTGTAAACACACCTAAACAGCAGTGCGAGTCTTAGCTGGGTGGCTGAAGGTACTGAATAGAAATTGTGTTGCCTGAGTGGCAGTTTCCACGCTCCCTCCTTCTAAATCCCCTTGTGTTGTAGGATGGTAACCTTGTTGTTACTTCTGGGCCATATCATTTAAAGGTTCTTCTTTTGACAAGGGTGGGGATGAGGGGTAAGTGGTGTGAGGGAAGGTGGCGGTGGTGGTGGTGAGGAGGTTGTTATATGTTCCAGCTCTGCTGGTATTCCTTGCTACGGATACAGGGGTGGGATAGTGGGGGGCATCGCGCCTCACTCACTCACTTTAGGGTGAAGCCTTCGGGCGCAGATCCGGAGCACCGGAGTGAGAAAAAGCTAGCGGTGCAGAGGGAAGGGAAGGGAGGAGCACAAAGGGTGCTTGGGCTCTGTAAAGGGCAGTGAATAATGGGTCGGTCCTTTCATAGAGGCTGCTAACCTTTTGGCAGCCACCAGCAAACTCCATTCTCCTCTGCCGATCTGGGAGGACAATGTGCCCGGGCCGGGCTTTGAATGAAGCGCTACCACCAACAGTGTTCCCATTCAGCGGCTGGTTGGGAACCATCTTTTTGGCTATTGTCCTAACTCTGACTCCTACCCCCAGAAGCGGAGCAGGAAAAGGGACAGGGGGAATATCTAAAGCCAGAGCCCCCCCTCCTTCGCTCTTCTCTCTCCTCTCTGAGCTCTAATCTCTCATTGCGGGATGGGATAGGAATGGTGGGGTGGGGGCTGCCAAACACACCACCAGCTGAGATCCTTGCAGCAGTCTGCACTAGAGCCTGATCACATGGCAGCGCTGGGAGAGAGAGAGCCCTGCTTCTGAGCATCAAACTTCAGCCTCCACCTTATCTGTGGCTCAAGCCTAATAATGCAGCTTACAGCCCATTGAGAACACATCTGATAAGCCTTTTCCTCTGTGGCCCTTTTAACCGCTAAATAGTGTTTATCTCCAAAGTGCTTCAAGGCCTCGGGGGAACAATGCTGAGAAGGAACAACGTTTAGCCAGCCAGAGCTCACTATTGAGCCACATCAAAAAAGCACAGCTCCATAGCCCGGGCTGATGTGAGGGCCACTTCCATGGGAGGACGGCAAAGGCTCTGCTTGAAATGTACCCTTGCTTGTTTTCCTGTCCTTTGAAAGTGCCCATGTGTGTTCCAGGCTGCATCAAGCAACAACTCAGCTACCCTTGATGTGGAAAGTTCATTGTTTTATTATTATGCTCTGGTTTTAGTTGTTTGTGTGTGCACAGAAAGTGTTTTGAAGAATAGTTTAACTGGACACTTTAATAATGTTAAATGAGCTCCCGCTAGCTGCTATAAAAGAATAAGATGGGACAGATATGTATAAAAAAATGATAAAAATCTGCTTATTAGCATTTTCCTTCCTAAGACAGCTGATGTAATGACAGGATCCTCTCGAGAGGATGGAGATCCTTTCTGCTAAATGAGCCTATGAAATGATAGCATGAGATAAAACCAACAGTTTTTTTTTTTCACTTCAGTTAAAAAAAAAAAAAAAATCTCCTTTGTGTATTGGAGTTTGTTTCTGTTTCCAAGCCCCATTCAGAGCGGCTGGTCCGGTTCAGGGGAGAACAGTTTTACATTACAACTGTGAAATCCTGGCATAAAGGCGTGCTTTGTGGTGCCCCATTATTTTCACACAAATATAGTCCATTGTCAGAGTGCTGAAGTTAATTTGATCAACATTGGGGACATTTAACTGTTTTGTTCGCTGAAAAGACTTGTTTCATGCTCATTTTCGGGGCATTCAAAAGCAATGATTGGCAGAAAAATAATGTTGCCGTTAACAATTCAAAGCAATTAGTTTCCCATGGGGAGGCAGTGGGCCGCACTGGCCACCACACAGCGATGCTTTGTCATTTTATGGAGGGTCATCAGTCAACTGTCAGAGCGATTCAAAAAGCCCTCCAATCTAAATGTTTCCCTTTAGGCTTTTCCCAGAACAACAGGCTGAAAGAGGAGAGAAAGGCCGGCTAGTTTCCAGCCAATAGACATGTTGAGCTGCAAGAGGGAGGACTGGATAGTTGCAGGGGGGATCCTCCATAAAGCCAGAATGAATTTATTAAAGAGAGTGGTTGTGTGGTTGTGTGTGTGTGTGTGTGTGTGTGTGTGTGTGTGTGTGTGTGTGTGTGTGTGTTGTCATGCTGATCACATTTTCCAGTACAACTTCCGTGTCATAACATGTAGAATATAAATTTCTTTTTTTCCTGGTGAGTTTGTAAATGAAATCTTACATTTTTCTTGTGTGCATGTTTATGTAAACATGTGAGTGTGTAGCGCCTCTATGGGACTCTGTGCTGCCTTCTCACCCTGGGAGGCCTGCAGGAGCAGAGGTTAATCTTCCCCACTGTCTGCTCACAGTGGACCTGTTTATCTCTCTCTCCCTCTCTCATACACACACACACACACACACACACACAATTATAGACTGTATATACAAGGTTTAGCATTATGGTCATCATTATGATTAGTGGCAAGTAAACTAAAAATCGAAATTAAAAATCTACATCTGTGCAGTTTTCATGAGGGAGGCAAAACTGTTTTTTTTTTGTTTTGTTTTTAACAGCAGACAGGAAACATCCGTGGTTCCACTCTAAATTTGGGCAATTTAACATCAGATTATCTGGGGATTGATGTTTGGCACCAGCCTCAAGTGGCCATCACAGGAACTGCAGTTTTTGACACAGCAGTTTGGCTCTTGAACAGCCCTCCCCAGTGATGCACATTCCCAAACACATTTTAAAGCAGTGGGGTGCTGTGGCCGAGCTAGTTTTCCAGTCTGCAGTAACAGTTACAAAAGGTGTTTTTTTGTCCACTCCTCACTAAATCTCAGAAAGTGGTTTCTACCTGTGCTGCCAGGTGTCATCTCTACTTGCGTATGTCTTGACAATGCTGTTGGCTTGAACAGACCTATTCGCCAACTTCTGTGTGGCCGCTGAAACACCCTTTCACCCCCTCGGCATCTTATATTTCCTGCATGGTGTTCTTGTTGGGGTGGGCGTTACTAAGGAGATGGGGTGCTAACAAGGGAACGAGGGTAAGGCTGTCCTGCAGTGTCAAAGGTCCTGTCATGGGCCACCCTTGGCTTATTCAGAAAGACGTCACCAGCAGATTCTTCACAATGTTAACATTCTGCCAATTTCTCAACATTTACTTACAATAGATGACTGTGCTCGGCCCAGCTATTGTGTGCAAAGTTGAATCAGACTGGCCAACTTATGGTAAGTCATCTTGTCAATATAATCATGACATGGCCCCCAGTTGCACCCTCATAATCTCATAGAGTGTCTGTTTTGGCTGTGTTTAGCTGTCAATCAGTGTATAATCTGGAGTCATTGAGGCTGAGGCTGGTGTAAAAGAGAAACATTCAAATGTAGGTAAGCTTAGCATTGGGTATCACAGTGTGTGTGTGTGTGTGTGTGTGTGTGTGAGAGAGAGTGTGTGAGTGAGTGTGTTAGATTGAGCTGCTGATGGTGTCTTTCATGCAGGAATATTTTCAGAGTCTTGGGCACATTTTTTTTCTCCATGGCACCATGTTTTTGTGAGAGTTGGAAGCAGAATCAGAAAGCGAGCAAGTCTAGCAGTGGCTTTGTGCTGGTGTTTTAAGGAGCCTGGGAGCAGAGTCTGGGGCCATGTTATAAATTAGCGTTTGACCCTAGTCTTTGTGTGGCCTCCTGGAAGGCCTGAGGAAGGCCCCAGCCCAAACCTCAGGCTAGAACGGGCCGTGTGAAGAGGCTCTTTCAGGGGTGTCACTGTGCGATGAATTGGCCAGGAGAAAGCATGTTTATAGACTGTGTAAAGGAGTGTGTCTTTGTGGGAGAATGTCACTGACACTGTTACAGTTTGTCTGAATGAACTGTGATGACGAGACTAATGGGGCCCCCCACCAAGGGTGCGGGTCAGTCAGAGCCCCCTCACCCCACCCCCAAAAGTGCAGGGCATCCCCCCCCCCCTCCCCCAGGCCCCTTTCACGCCCAGTAGCTGTAGCTAATGTTGCAATTCTTGGTCCGTCTCCACAAAGGCCAAGAAAAAAGTCAACTTTCACACCAGTGAGTCACCATGAGTGCTTTAGGAAATGATCGTGTAAACAGAGTGTTACCTTCTGACCTGTGGCTGATACCTTGGAGGAGCAGACAAAACGGCCAGGCTGTGGGTATTAGACATGGCTGTTAGTAGGAGAAAGACCTCGGGCTCTGGAGAAACACACACACACACACACACACTTCTTCCTCCTTATCCTCCTCTCTCACTTCATCCACTCTTTCTTAAGGGTGACTGCATCACTTTCATCTAATCTTTCCTGTTCATCACTTAAATCTGTTATTTTTTGTATTATTTTTTTGCATTTTATTGTCTGATTGGTGCATATCTGATACTCCACTCACAAAAGCGCAGGTGGTAAACTCTCCAGCATAAGGAATGTAGAAGTTCCCATGCCTTTAAGAACTGCATGACGTCTGTGTTCAGCCACTTTACTGCCCTCCATTTTGGCCAGCAGTATAAACTGACCACTAACCCTGCTTGGGTAGCTCTCAGTCTCTTAGCACCAGAATGTGAGGGCATTAATGACATCAACCCCAGTTTGGGTTCATGTAAGAGCTACTGCACACATACTCCTGTATAACTTAGGCCCCATTTACACGACAACGTTTCCAGTGGAAACTGTGTTGTTTTGATGCGTTTCGGCCTCCCGTTTACACGAGAAATGGACGAAAACAAGACTTTTTGGAACCTGAGCCCACAGGTTTAAGTCTTTAATATGAGTAACTTTAAACTTATTGAGAGGCCTCAATGGCAGCAAAATTAGAAAAGGCCTGACTGATATATTGACCGATATCAGCTATTTGCTGATGTACCGGTATCAGCATTTCTAACAGTCGATAAATGAAAATGTAAAAAGTAAAGAAGAGATGAGAGAAATGCTTTTCAACTGTGTTATGAGTGTTGATGTTGCATAGTTAGTCCACCAGACAAAATCTGCAACGTTCTGTTTAGCTGTGTTTGAAACGCCACAAACATATAACCAGCTGATCCGAGCAGAATCCGGCAGAGCATAAACGAGTAATCCACGACTTGTTGTGAAAATAATAATTATTATTCTTAAACTACATTATCATATTATCATATTACACATAAAAATTTTACAGAAATCTGTTTATGTTTTGTGTGCCTGAAAGGAAAAAAAAATATTGGCAGATAAATCAAATTTTAAATCACCAAATATCGGTATTGGTCTTATCGTTTGGGCTCTACATAAGACAGTAGGTAAACATTTTGTGGGAGAAACAGCCTGCAAGTGTACGAAGAAGAGGACTGAGGATGTGCAGTTATGCAGCAAGGGGAAGGCAACACAATATAAGAGGAGTGCAGTGGATGTATGTGACATACAGGACAGTTCTTCCCCTGTTACATTGTGGGCGAGAGCATTATTTGTGATGAGATTAAGAAAGTGTGACCAAATGGAGTGACAGGATGCCTGGGAATTCCCATCAATATTTTGTTACTGTAGTATACCACTGTGCATGGACTGATGCTTTGTTTCCCCAATACATGATTATTATATTAACAGTCTACATGTTTGCAAAGCAACAGAGCACTTACATTCACACAGTTAAAATTTGACAAAAAAAGTAACATTTGCACAACAATAAAAAAAAAAACAAACAATAAAAAGATGCAAAGTAAACCTCATGCATTCGCTGTATCAGTGAAAACATGCAGTTCCAAACATTTTGAGCAGCGTGGGTCACACAGCTTCAAGGGGACTTTTGGTGGCAGTGACTTATCAATTGGAATGATAACTTCATTGTGACTCATAAGTTAAAGATTTCAGGTGACTTACAGTCTTTTGAAAGTCAACTAAAGTGTTTGAGAAACCAAAAAATGTTTGGACATTTTGCAAAAAAAAAGTAAACAGAGAAAACCTGGGATCCATAACCCGCAGTCGAAGAGACAGTGATTATTAGCATACCAGCTTTAAAGAAAATAAATGGAGAGCAAGTGCCATTTCCACTGCCGCACATTGCTGTGTGCAGTTTCTGCTTAATATAAGGGAATGTCAAACCGCATACTCTCTATTTAATATAATAGCTGTGTTCCCCGCCTCTTTACTCCAGTCACCTTCGCCTCGCTGCCACACAGAAAAGAAGTGGCTGTGCTTTACGACAGACTGAGACCCAGCGCTAAGAAAAGCCTTCTTCTATCTTTACGGCCTCATAAATATATTGTTATCTGTGCCTGGGAAGTCCACGGTGAGATTTATCCGTACGATTAGTGGAGATAGCGAGCCAAGCATCCTGAATCATTAATTACACAAGCGCTTTAATTTCCTATCTCTACTCTGTAGAAGAGACACTTTTAAGTAGGTGATGAGGCATAGGAGTTAATTATATGTCGCTTAGGTGCATTTCTTTTCTTTCTTTCTTTTTTTTTTTAATGCTCTGGGATGCTGGCGGTGTGGTGAAGTTCTGGAGATTTGGATGTAGTCCACATCGAGAGGATCTCTATCCTGCGAATCCTCAGACAGTATACTCTTAAGCTTTAAAGAAGGAGGGTGTTTAGTGCATTAAAACATTAGCCGCCATTAAAATGTGGTGGATTTTGAAGACCTTTTAAAAGGCATCAAAGGAGCTATTTCAGTTGGTCAAACTGACATCTGCGTGTTCTGACACGGCAGCTTCATGACGTTCTTCAAGCTGCAGTAGTCCACCGGGTACAACAAGTTTATCTGTTCTAACTTTCAGCTTAAAGAAAACCTTTGCTTTGCATGAAATAAGAAGACTTTAAGGCAAGGTATAAAAGAAACTGAGCATTAGAAAGGAAGAGTAAAAAGTAAGTCACTCATTTGTCCCCAGTCTGATTCAGTTAAAGTGAGCAACAAACAGAATTTAAAGCAAAGTGTGGCTCGCAGACCCTCAACTGTGCCGGTAATACAGATTTCACTTATACATACGCTGTGGCATCAGGACCAGCATGTCATTTTGATACGCATTTTGAAACATAAAACAACAAAGTGTGCACAGCAGTGACTGTTTGAAAGGCACACAAACCCTTTCCACCATAGCCAACAAATCCAAGCTGAGCTCCAGGCTCGCAGGGGGCCCATTCGCAGTCAGTCCTTCATATATCAGTGACAAGAGACGTATAAGAAAATTCCGGCATGCAGAAATCACTGCCATAAATCTCTCAAGAATAAGTTATGTTGATGTTGTAGCACATTTCTCTCTCTGCCTACAGCGTCTCCTTTCTGGGATTTTAATGTTTAATAAATTAATGCCTGGTTTTTTGACTTCAGTCACCTGCAGACTCTCTTAACTGAGTTATCAAAACTTTTGGTGACCTCTGGTTTTGTATGAGTCTTTCCCAGATGTGTGCATCATAAAAACTGAATGCTGCTCCTGTGTGTTTTTACCTTAGCATCAAATCAGAAATTGAGACTTTGGCCCGAAACCTTTCAGTTCTTAATAAGTTTACAGGGTTAGGGCTAGTTTACTCACACGTTGATTAGCTCAGCAAAGTGAATTTTCTTTGCCGTCAAAGCAGATTGTCAAAGGAAATGATCACACTTTATTAATTTAATTGTGGTGTCAGCTGAGAATTACTATTTCAAGCTGAAAGCTTGTTTACTCAAAGCCCTCGCATGTATTTGCAACGGAAAGCAAACAAGTCAGTTAGTGAGCAGTTAGTGAGTCTCTCATTGATCTGTTTTCGTGTCAGGAGTTGTGAGACCTGCAAACATATCACTAGATTTATTTTTAAAGCCAAATGCATTGAGTTCATACAGTATTTTCCCAGAGTGCGAGCTTGTACATCCTCCTTCATACTAAATATGAGCTTTCATATAAAATGTTTCTAATATTTTCTGCACGCAGGTAATAAATGCATGCTGAGTGCTGCAAATCTGCCAAAAGATTGGGTCAGGTCACAGAAAGATGTGAAAAAGCTTCACAAAATGATAAATAATCAGTACTAATTAAAGTTTTCAGACCACCAGGGGGTGCTGTGGCCCTCATGAACTTAGCCTGAGGTCAGAGAAATTGACAAACTTGTGACACCTGATGGTGATGATTGTTAAATCTTTTCTGTTATTTATATTTGCATCTAATACTTACTGGTTTTGTGTCTGTGTGTGTGTGTGTGTGTGTTTTGAATGTTTTGCAGGATCACGGACCGGCGGTATGACAAGCTGCCATTTTTTGTCTTTGGTGACTTTAACTTCAGGTTGGACTCCAGGAAAGTTGTTAATGTGAGTGTTTTTCTACTCTACTTGACAAATTAGATAGCTATCTGTTTAGATTATCTGGGTGATATGGGATATAATGGCACAACAGAGTGCTAATGATACACTGTATACACTTGTGGTTGTGTGCTCTCAAATTCATAGTAATACAGCATTGTGCCATAAAGTGTTTGTGTGTGTGTTTGTACTTGTGACCGCAGTATAGTAAAAAGTGGTTTTAGAGCCCCCACTGTCTCTTTAGAGTTATGACTCATTAAACTCTTCACTGTGGTTGGCCCAGCTGTGTTTGCCAAACCGAGCCTTAGAGTGCATTGTTATGTTATTGTGCCATTCACAGCTCTTTCTCTCTCCCTTCCTCACTGGCTCCATCCCTCCCCCTCTCCCTCTTTCTTCTTCCTCCTCCTCCTCTTCCATCCTTCTTTTGGTGCAAATGCAGCCATAGCTAAGGTCATCATTTAGTATTCTCCTTGAGGAGATGTGGAAGTTGGTGGCATTGCAAATTATAGAAGACATCACAGACAGCGTTGTGGTAACAGAGTAGGAGAGACACTTGTCTTTAGAGGGATCCTCTCCCTCCTCTCCAGCACAATGGTCCTCAAATCAGTGGGTCTGTTCAAGGTGTGGGCATTGTTCATTTCAACTGGAGCCCCATTCAGAGGAGAGGGAAGAGGAGGGGAGGTTTTCAGAATGGAGGGTTTGAATGTTTAAATGAGTTAGGAAGGGCTTAACTTTGTGTGGCACACAAGAAACCTTTTGTAGTTTAGCCATCCCGGCACTAGGGGGGGCAGTAAATCACCATCTCTTCCGTGGTGGCCGGCTAAGCGGGATGGACATCACGTGTTTTTACTGAGTGATCTATCGTGGGCATTGATTAATTGCCTCAAAGTTTATGCAGTACATTTGATTTTGGTGCTGTAATTGGGATCACATTAACCCGCTGGTCATGTGCACATGCGTTGCTTTGGAGATAATAAATACACAGACAGAATCCAGAACAGCAGATGTACAAACACACTGAGGCTATTCAGAAGTCCGCTTCTGCAATTATATGTCACCTGGCACACATTTAGGACACTACATTGATTTTCTATCAATGATAGACTGTTTTAAATCATATAATCTCTGTGATAAAAGACACGGTGTTCTAGGCATTCGGATGTAAAGGAAAACTGTACTTTCAATGCCAATACTGGCAGGGAATATGGATGCATTAAGCTGAAAGGAAAGCAGGCACTAAAACAAAGTCAGATGAGATGATTCAGAGCCTATGTGTGTTTATCCTCTGTAGCTAATTATAGATAACTCTCTCCTCATGTTTCCTGTCTTGTCCCCAGCTGCTCTGTGGTTGGTAAGCTCTCAACCTCTCCATGTCTCTGCCGCTCTGAAATGCTGTTTGAGTGCAGTAGGGGTCGTGACCCCTTTTCCAGGGAAGTGTCAGGCTTGCATCGGTGTGTGTGTGTCTGCACCCCCCCCTTCCCCCTCCATACAACTCTTTTCTTATGCACCTTGGCCCCATTCCCTTACACATTCTTGTCCAAAGTGAATACACACACAAACCAATTTTTTTAGACCTAATGACTCTGATTGATTGACCCTGTTTAAAGGGGTGTTAGAGCAACGCAGGGGGGTGCTTTTAAACTTCCCCTCCAGGAGTTAGAGCACCGGGCTGAGGCATAAACTACACGCCAACATCACCTTTCCTCCAACCCTTAATGATGGTTCCTCAAACAATCCAAACATTTAATGGGATTAAAGAAAAGGCCAGTGATGTCATCTGAGCAAAATCAAGTGATCAACCTGTCTGATTTAACAGCGACCTGCATGTTAGCAGTAGAGAGAGCTGTGATGTCACCAATAAACAAATGGGTTGCAACCTTTGCGCAGTGTGTAACTCACACCCGGGAGGCCGTTTTAAGCCCTTTAATGACAATTAATGTCAACAGGACAATTAGTGCACATCTACTGAAGTGCTTAACTGTAGATGGGCTGCTAGTGGATCGATCAGCCATACTTATCTGAAGATTGATTCAGGCACAGTGAGGCCGGAGCTCTCTTTCTCTGTCTGAGAGTCTCATTTTTTGCTTTTCTCGCATTTCTTTTTCTTTTTCTTTTTTCAATCGATAGGAGAAGCCCCCCCCCCCCCAAAAAAAGCCAGGCTGACAAATAGATACTTGTATGTACTTTTACTGTGTTAAGTGAAATATTTGCAAAGTGGAATGACTTGCCTTTCTGATTTGCTGAACATCAGGGACAACTCTCAAACACCCAAGGGGCTCCCTAGGCTTCACTTTGAGAATCACTGGATCAGAAAATACTCTAGTACATTTCTCTACAGCTGCACGCTACACCACTTCTCTTCTTCTCTGTCTCTTGTCCTTTGTGGGGGACTAGACTGTGGACAACCACTAGCCACTCCTATGTCACCCATCCTGCCTTGTGGGAGGGCGGATGGGACAGCGGGTATTTTAGGATGTATCCGTGTGTGCACAGAGAAGGAGGTGGGTTCGGAGACTGTGGGTTTGCCATTGTCACAGGGCAAATTCCAGGTGGCAAATTCCTGGCATGCTTGTGCGGCAGGATCAGTAACCAAAGGCCTGCGGCTGCCCCCCTCCTGCCCACCATGGGCAACCCCATTAATTGTGTCCGACAGAGGGAATTGGTTTCAATTGACCCCCATTCAGCAGCCCTTTGACTTGCAGACAAAAGACACAGCCACGTGGAGACTAATGCTTAGGCTGAGCAGCCTGGAGGTGGTCCAGTCCCCACCAACCTTCTCTCTCTTCTCCCATGGGTGTGATCATGATTTGGCTTGATCATGCTTTGCATCAGTGCTGATAAAACAAGAAAGTACAAAGGAAAAGTTTTGAAGATTTTGTCTGGTGAATCGTACATACAGTACTTCACAGTCCATTTATAGCCCTTTATCAAGCACTCATGTTGACGATGATGATGCTGAAAACTGGCTGTATAATCATTCCCAAACATCTTACAGGGGATTTGAGTCTCAGGTTTTCAAGGAAGGAATTAAAACCTGTTAGTTGATATTCCAAAGGCCACATTTATTCTTCTTCATTCACAGTCTAGGTCTGATGCTACAGCTCATTACAAGTGACTGTTAAGCTTTAAAAAAAAGAAAAGACAAAAGTGTAATTCTGTGAGTGAAACAGGCTGTCAACAGTGCAGTTTAGTTTTTCTACAAAAGTTTCAATACTGACAGTCGTATGCAATTAAGTGTACCTTATCTGATCACCTTTATATGTTTTGGTGCAACTTAGCATCCAGTAATAATCATTTTGTATAATTAAGATAGAGGCATTTTATAATCCTTTTTCAAATTCATGTCATCAAACAAACTAAAATGCAGACATTGACAAATGAAAAAAATGTAGTCCTACACAAACCACTAGTCATTGTGTTTTAAGGTGACAACAGTAAACTTGTTGTACACACACACACACAAAAAAAAAAATCTTATTATTGAAATCTGTCACCATCCTTTTAACCTACAGCTGCTCCCAGGTTGGGATCCCAGTTAAGAAACCACGTCACGTAACCCTTGTTGAGCCGTTCACACCTGCACCGAACACAGTTTTTCCCTCGGTTCCACGCTTCAGTCAGAAGGTGGTAAAAGATGGCGTGTGTTAAAGAGTGTGTGTGTGTCCCTCGAGGTGGCCTGTGGCTGTGAATCAGCAGTGTCGATGACAGGCTCAGGGCTCTGTGCCTGGACTCCTAGTATATTTAAAATCCCTCCTAATTAAACTTAATAGAATGTAAATTTAATATCTGCAGAGATTGTGTGCTGCTGGCTAGCCTGCTCCAATTTAAGGATTGATAGAGGCCAGCAAGGAGGTTAATTGCTGACTTGATCTACTGTCCCCGTGACATGGTGTGGGGCTGTTTTAATTGGGCCTGATCTGCTGCTACATGGACAGATTTCATTAGACTAGCTGGCCTCTCATTGACTGGAGAGAGACTAAGATTAGCACCCCCTGTCTGCACCTGCAGGAAGCGCAGAGTGCTGGATCAGGCATCAATCTTCCTTCCTTTGTCCTGTGTCCTTTCTCTCGCTTGAACAGCATGAAATTAAAGGTGGGGCCCTAGACTAGCCCTACTCCTAATGAATGCTGTAAAATGCATAGTAATGACAGACCAGCATGATGGATCATTCATTTTTCACACAGTGCAATCACTCAATGCACATGCTCATGAAAATGGGAGCAGACTTGCAAGCAAACAGGGTTTTTTTTTTGGTTTTTTTTTTTGGATGACGTGAGTTCTCATGAATGTCATCTTTTCTTATTGCATCATGTGGGTGCAAGGACTTCAGTGATTTTCAATCTACAGGCACCTTATTTATTCCTTAGTAATGATTAAATCAGCATATTATAGGTGTTCAAACAATGAAAGGAAACAAACATGTATATTTGCATGTTATCTGGAGTGACTAACTGAAACCAACAGCAGTTCATCAGGTAGCTGATGCCCATTGTCCTGGCTGCTGAACCTAGCCTTGGTAAATAATTTGCACTAGTAAAGGCTAAACAATTTTCCCTTTTTAGCCCGACTTTGACTAGCATGGGTTTATCAGGCCAGCTATAAATCAAAAGGCAGCCAGTGTAATTAAGTGTACACTACATTAGTCAGGCTAATTAATTTTGGGGGCCATCCATCCATTAACCAGCGGGCCAGCACTGATTGGGCCTCTGTTCTGTGGAACCCCTGACACTGGGGACTGCGACCTTCCTTGGCTGCTCTCATCTTTCCAGATACACTCATGCATTTATACCCAGAGACACAGATGTATACACACTGGTATATGTACCAAGTCTTTTGGAATTTGACTAAAAATCTTACTACACCTAGAAGGGCACTTAGAGAGCACATTTTCAGCCAAGGCTATTACCCTACCTTGCAATTTTAAAGAGCAACCCAGAGCTGCATGGAAATTCAATGCATTTTTCTTCTGCCTATGACTCACCTCTCAACAATGTTTAATGAAATTCAGCCTGGATGCTGTTGCAGAATCTTGCTGACAAACAGTTGGACAGCAGAATGAACAAATGACACTGATCACATACCTCTGCCTCTGCCTGTGTGGAGGAATGCATGTTTTTATGTCAGAATTCTTGAGTACGGTGTTGTTAGCGAGGCTTACTGAGCGGAGGCATTGGAGTGCTGTGTTTGACTATTTTATTGCTACGCTAGATGGTATTGACAAATCCCCTAGATGGTTTGTGGTAGTCTACTAAATCAATACACTTTTCCGTGAAAGACTACCCACCTAACATTGTTGTAATTGTCCTGATGCAATAAACCTCATCCATTTACTGCACCGTGCAAGTCAAAATAGAGTTATTAGCACCTACTATTTGACCTATGCCTCTTTATGGCCTCACTGGTTAGACATGCAGAGATATTTCTTTACAATACAATAACGACATATTATCTGGCTAGAAGAGTCCAATCTATCACAATGAGTGCCCATTATATCACTGATAACCCATCTGGATATAGAGGGAGACTATTCCCACTAGACAACAGAGCCTGTTCTCTCCCTCTTCTCTCTGTTTGCTTTCGATGCTAATGAATACAGCGCTGGAGACACAGAGGAAAAAACGAGTTCAGCTATGAGGGCGTAAACTTGAGAGATGCAGCTTTGATGGCAGCGCTGTCCATATAATTAAAACCCTGGCAAATGAAGAACAAGCAGTGGCTTCTGTTGGTCCTGCTCATTAACAACAGGCCGTTTGAGCCCAGCGCCAGCCATTGTGTGCTTGAGGGAGGTGGGGAGGGGCACTGTGACTGGCAGCTGGGAACACCATGCCAACGGTGGGATGGCGTGACAAACCGAGCCAAGGATGAGCGCAGAGCCTGGCACCGGCAGGGCCCCGGGATGGAACGTTGTCTTGTAGGGCCCCTGGGTCGGTCTCGGTCAGGGCTGTAACCTGAGTTACCCTGCAGCCCCTCGCTACTGCGGTCTGCTCCAGCTGGAGCCGTTGTTGAGATGTCTCTTTTTCCTTCAAACTTAAGCAGCCGATTGACGGGTCCAACAGCAGTATTTTGGGGTTATGAGATTTCCACCAACTTTATCATGCTATGGCTACTTTTTTTTTTTTGGTAATAAAGTTTTTCTGTATGCTAAGTCAATAACTATACCTAATTATAATGCCTTAGAAATGTAAAACTTCTTCCATGAAAGTTAGTTGCTTTAAATGCTCCTAAATAATTATCCTGTCGGTCTCCTTTTGTCATGCAATCTGTCTGTTTATTTTTTCCCATTAATGTCTAAAAATGTCTATGCACCATCACATTAGAGTCACAAGATCATTTTTATTATCAGTTAATCTATTAACTGAGACTGACTAAATGTCTGGTTTTTAAAATGTGGGGAAAAGTCTCTCATTTCACAAAGCCCAAACTGACATCTTTTAATTGCTTCCTTTGTCCAGCCAGAAGTTAAAAAAAAAAAAAGTTAATGTATTTATCCAGTTTGTTTTTCTTCTAAAGATGATAAATAATCAGTCAATTAACAAATGAAAAGCACATTGTAAGGTGAAGCATCTTTAGTGCGCGATGTCTTTAAGGGTTCCAGAGAGAGAGCGTTTTATATAATGCAGTTTAAATTATTTACAGCTTAATTAAAATAATGGAGATTTACTATTGGCTCATGTCATGCTATAATACACACAGTGGAGCTGATAAGTCTTATGCAAACAATATAAATATTTCAAATTGATCCAGTGATAAAATCTGATCTGTCTGTGAATTCCAGTGGACTCACTGTATGACTTTATTTAATCCATCACTTTGTCTAAGCAGTGTAAGAGCTCTATAAATCACGAATAATCAACTTTGGCTTCCACCACAGTCTTTCTTTATGTTTTGCTTTATTGATGGTTTGTCTCATCTTCTGTTAGTCAGAATGGACCCTGGCTTTGAAAAGCCCCGGGAGGAACAGCAACAGCTAACAGTGATGCTATTATTTAGTCCAGATGAAATGTGGCATAAACTGTGAAGGATAGGGATCTCTTTGTGCCTGGTACATAGTGTCTGGCTTGTATGATGTCAGTCTATTTTTGACTAATGCAGTCCTCAGCCTTTGTAAACCAGAGTGCAATAATAGTTTTTTTCTGTCTCTTTGAAGGATGGAAGGTTCCCTGGCTAACACATGTTGCCTCTGAGTTGGGTTGTGCGCAAATGTGCACACACGCTGTGCATTGCCATTTGCAACATTTTAATAATTTTCCATATATGCCATAAGAAGCGGTCTCTGTTTCTGTCAGCCACAATTCCTGTTCAGTTCAGGCATTTATTTACCTCGTGGCGTTTGAGTGCTTGGACTCATTCCACCGCAAGCTTAAAAAGTGATGACAAAAAGTTGTGCTGTTGTTAGGGAAGCCAGCAAACCTGCAAGGATTATTTAAACAACTTGGCCCACAGGTTTCCCAGTGTGACTCTTTACTGTCAGCGGCAGAGTAATGTTACTCCACAATGGCTCATTGTAACACAGCTGTAAACCCAGTGTTGGCACCATGAGCTTTTAAACAACTCTGCCCACCGGCATTAAAAGTCACCGGGCTCCATTCACACCCACGCACAAATATCCCATCATATTTAAGAGGGCCCATTAAAGGCCACATTGGGAATTCATGGGCTTTTCTCTCACTCTCCCTTGTGATTTATCTGTGACGACCATATTGCCAGGCCATTTCAGAAGGAGTGGCTCTAGTTTTTGTCTTAGAGGAGGCCCAAAACAAAGCATCTCAGGCCCATTTCTCTGACAGGGCCTCCTCTTTCAGGGGACAGTGAGAGCCGGGGCTGGCCTAACATCTGTTTGTGTCCAGAGCCAGGCGGGACCGGAGCACAGCGTGCCTCGGTCGCCCCCTTCTCCTCTCCATGGGGGTCTTTGTTCCCGATTTCATGCTATCAGAGCGGCAGCATGTTTTCCTGCGCAGAGCTGTCACTGGCATAAAAGGCCCTGAGTGGGGTCACATCAAGAGGGATGGGCATGAAAAATTGGTAAAATGTATCACAAAGCCCACCCACTAGATGGTTGCCTAGCACCGTGTGGCTGGGTGTCAAGACCCCTCCTCTTCTGGTACCTTCCCTTTTCCCCTTTCCTTTGCTGAATTACACCTCTCTCTCTCTCTCTCCCTCTCTCTCACCCTGGTGGACAAGCACATCATTTAGATGAAATGGTGCAAACAAATTAAAGGGTGGTGCTCCAAATGAATCAGTGTTCTTTGTGTGTGATGAGGGTTTTGTGCCTCATCAGGGCCCTCCCAGTAGGAAGGAAGCTGGTCACCTGCCGCCCTGCCTGACTGGGAGCAAAAAAGAAAAAAGCCATCAAATGCTCCGCAGTCCAAGAGAAGAATAACAAAAATGTATTTGTTACACCTATGGAAACTGTTGTTTTAAAATTTGGTGATATCAGTGTTTACTTTGAGTCTTAAAAAGTTGTGAGCATAGGAAAGAGTCTTCGGGATTGCGGCGCATCTTGTTTATAGTGCTAACCATGCTCCGGCCTCTTTTAAAGCGTACAGAATTAGACTCTCATTAATTGTTTGGACCTGATTTTTATCGAATACCAGAGTAATGAACTCAACATACTCTGTGCTTATTGGACCACCACTAATCACCAATCACTGATTGGGTCTTCGATATTCCCTAATTGACTTAGCAACAACAAATTACCTCGCTGTCGGGTTCCTTTAATTGATTCCTGCAGTTTAGAGCTGCTGAGGAACAGGTAAATTAAATGAGAGAGCAATGTTTTCAGGTGCTTAGTAAGTGTTTATACTCTATCAATAGCACCGCTGCCGGCTATATTTTAATGCGCTACAATGATTGCTTCACGGTCGGATGTGAATTTGTTTTCTCATTACCAGGATAAATGCAGTCTTTAAGTCTGAGGTGTTAAAAAGAAGTCATGAATGGCTGCTGTGCTGCTGGTTACTCCTTCACATCACAAAGCTCCCTTTTTTGGAAATGTAACAACTGCAGCTAACAACCTTCAAATGAATGGCTATTGAGCAATTTAAGCATGCGCGGCTTTATTGAGAGGTTAAGAGAAGCTGGTACGTTAAACAGTCTTGCAGACATCTGCCGTGGTTGGTTTCAAAGTGCTGACTAAAAGTGGCAGGGGAGGTTTCTCAGATTAAATCTCTCATTAGGTTTTCTTTGTACAGGTGGCAGTAATGTGTCAAGAGCCCGGCCTGAGACAATGTCCTCCTCTTACTGGGACTAATATGCCTCAGGAGAGCCCACCCTCCTTTTACTGCCACTACTTTACACAGAGACACAGTCACAATGAAGCATCTGGTGGTCTTTTCCTGTGTAGAAAGCTTTTCCATGGCTATTGTGTCAGCTGCAAGTGTGCATGTGTGAGAGAAAGCAACAGAGAGATCATGAGGCTTAGTGCATTTCTGGAGCTCAAGCCGACTTGTTGAAGTAACTGTGCGTTTCTGTTTGAAACTTTACTTAAATAGATGATTTCTGAATAACTGCTCTCAGCTCCGAGCTTGCGTGGGTGGGCGGGCGAGTGCGTGCTCGTGCTCGTGCATCTGTGTGTGTATGTGTGTGTTAAAAAAAAAACAAAAGCCCAGTAGTTGGAGGTCACGGGGTCAAAGTGATGAATTTTTATAGGCCTGTTCCCTGTGTTTCAGCCCTGTCCCTTTCTCTGCGCGCTGCACTGCCCCTCAAAGACAACCATGCAGGGCAATTTGTCCTGCGGGGCCCTGCAGAATGGGCCAGCAGAAGTTAAATACCAGGGGTGAACACACACACACACACACACACACACACACACACACACACACACACACACAAAACATACACATACATTCAGTTTCTCTCTCTCTCCCTCTCTCTTACACCCCTCTGTCCTGTTGTCCTGAATGATTTGTGGCCTGTCCATTATCCATTCCAAGGGGACAAATGCTTTTTGGTCGGTTTCTGAAGGTAAAGCCAGAATGGCAGCCCTCATTGTGTCATTGTTTTTAGAGAAGTTTCCCAGATGTTATAATACACAAGATAAATAGGTCACATTATCACTACCTCGCACGCCCTCTTACCTCTTACCAAGCTCGTTTTTTTGGCAAGGGCGTGGCAGGTTAGGGGACCTCCTCACACACACACACACACACACACACACACACACACACACACGCACACACACACACACACACACACTGCCATCAGCCTTCATCGTCAGCTCTCACCACTGCCCAATGAGTTCATGGAAAGGGGTGAAAGTACTTACTTACTTGGTGTTAGGGGAGGACATAGGCCAGGTTTACTGGGGTCAGCTGCCGACCAAGTGGGTCACACAGACTAACTTGCTGTCCACTCTCACCTCGCCTCCATGCTGAATATACCCTTCCCCGCTGTGTGTGTGTGTGTGTGTGTGTGTGTGTGTGTGTGTGTGTATGTCAATGATGAATCCACTGTGTTTGGAGACATTAAATTAGCCAGCCACAGGGAGAGCGGAGTGGATAACTCTGGCTTGTGTCCAGTCAGATGAGGTGGGGAGGGTCACAGCTGATTTACTGGCTTTCCTGTGTAATAGCTGGCAAGGAAAGCAGGAGGCCGAATTTGTTGTTGGCTACTTTGGATGCCCCCTTCTTCCCTCATTCGTGCAGATGTCACAATCACGCATGCGGGATGAGCGTGATGAATGACGGCGAATGGAATAAAAGCGATCGGAGTGCTAAGCAATTCACGCTGAACCTGCCACCCCCGCTGGCACACCTTAACTCAGCTGGCAGCCCCGCTTTGCGTGGCAGGGAGAAAATAATGGCGCATTCTGACAATGCCAGTGCCCCTGCTGACACAGAGGGGAGCCCCTGTCCCCTGCCTCTAGTAATGAAGAATGAATAGTTAGCTCATTGTCCACTCATCCTCCGTCTCTCTCTGCGCACACTCTCATACTTTCTCCAACTAATTGAAGTTTAATTGCTGAGTTCTAAATGCGCTGAGTGTATTGTTATATTGGTGGAAGACAGTTTGGTTACTCATTGAGATATGAAACTGAAGCGAGGGGGGGGGGCATTGGCTCATCACTTGTTATGGCACAGGTTTCTGCTACCTTTTTGGAGTTTGGTGGAAAAAAAAAAAGATACTCTTTTCTTGCCAGATATGGTAAACCAAGAATAACCCATTAGATCACGTTTGTGGAACTCATGGCCTGCTGGCAATCAAATTGTAATCTGGCCTGCCTTTCACTTTAGGTGCATTTAATAACCTCTGTAATTTTCCAACGTTCCCTGTAGTGAAACCGACTTTGACACCCCTGTTCCAGGTCATGCTTTGCTTGGGGAATTCAGACCATCTATGATTATAAATATATAATCAGCTGGAAAAAAAAGGCGCAGATATGCATCACATTTTCATCTATTTTCTTTTGAGCCAAGAAAATGTCAAACACGAAGCCAAAAAGATTAAAAAAAGATGTAATTTAAATCCTATTTGTCTCTGAAGCCTTTGTAGTGTAATTTTAATTGAATGCTCTCTTCTGTTTATGCTTTCCATTAGTCTTTTCCTCCTTTAAATGTTGACTTGTGAAACAAACCCCTGTGCGTTGTCAGGACAGCTATGCCGCTGTGTGCGGGTTTCTTAGTGTTTAAGTTGGGCACGGTGGATCACCTCCATCTGTTGGCAGCACCATAGACAGAAGGCCTGAATATGTGTGTGTGTGTGTCTTTGGTCTTTGAAGTGGGACAGATTGCTTTAACCTCTCTTCAAGGAGAGCAGCTGGAATAGAGAGCTCCTTTAAACAGCCGCTTCCTCCTTCGACAGTCATGAGATTATCCTCCATTGATGCACAAAGCCAGCACCTTCCTCAGCGGCCTCTTTTCCCAGCCCCCTGGCCTCTGGCCCTGGACAAACACTCAGTGTTGACCTGTGACCCATAATGCAGAGATGTAATGCCAAGTCACTTTGCAGGGTCAGTTAAAGAGGCCACAGGAGTGAAGACATCCTTACTGTCCTTTGGACTACAGCTGTGTACCCTGACAGCTGTCTGTTAATATTTTCCGTTTGCCTGTCTCCCTCTCCCTCCCGCAGACTAATTGGCATACATCAATTGAGAAGCCAATTGCAGCCGCATGAATTATGGTAATGTCATTTAGGGTGGTCAGTGAGGTCGTTTCTACATTTAATGTGCTTAGGGAGCTGCAGCTTTGAAGGAAGATATCTGTTCAGAGATTCCTCACAATCACCTAGGCTCTGCTGGCCTTTAGTGACAGCATGGGGTTCTCATTTTTCCCATCCCAGTGTTTGGTGTGCAGATCTTATGACAGAGCCACTGGGATGAGCAAGAGCTGTGTGTGTGTGTGTGTGTGTGTGTGTGTGTGTGTGTATCTTAAACGAGTGGGATGTTTGTCACAGACGACGACAGCAGGAGAGCTCTGATCAATCGAGTGCAATCAACCACCGCCAGCAGCACTGATTATTCGGTCATTAAACATAAGAATGGATCAATCGTTCACGTGCGCAGATGTCCAGAGCTGGAGATACCTAAAGGTCCGTCTGCACCAGGAGTTATCCATGTAAAATACCTATTATTTTCCAAAGGGCCAAACACAACGTCTGCAGCTGGAATCATTTGTTTGCCTTAAATTAAAATGATTCAATTCCTTCAAGAATCCGAAGTAGAATCATTCTGGGAAAATACATTTTTCCCACAAGAAAAGGCATTAGCTAATTGTCTTTTTTTTTTTCCTAATTGAATCCTCCCAGCAGTGACACTCTTGGCACAGGATATAGACCTACATGAATACAAAACCTATGGAGCAATGATCTCACTGGGAATTACATCATTCTATTCTTCTAGCTGGAACCTGTATGTATCATCTGTCTGTTCAAATTTACATACATTCAGTTATGCAGGTGTACCACAGCCAAACTCAGGTATCGCTTACTGGATTATTGAAATCATTTGAACATGAATGGAGAGGCTATTTCTGTCCTTTAAATATTGATACTTATTGTGCCAGCAAGCGGAGTAAGCTTCTGGCTTCAGTCGTAGCTGTGAAGTGGCCAGGGATTTCTGCTTGACTGATTTTTGGATTTGCAAAGCAGGCGACAGAAGGGCACCCGCTTGGAAGAATTACTGGACCCCGATGCTTGTAGAAACCGAAAACATTAGGGTGAATTTAATAACCATATTTAAAAAATGCTAAATTCATCACATTTCTACATTTTCTTGGACATTTAAGACTTTTTGCTGATGATGTCTTACAATTGTAAAAAAAACCCTATTATGTATTATATTACAGTATGCCACATTTAGCAGGAATCAGATACCCCAAAATGACTTACTTTGATTGTCTTTGCTAGCTGTGGCTACAATGACTTTTTTGACAGGGAAAGTATCTCTTGCCCTTCTCACTAGCTCCTTCTTTGGCCTATTCATTGCACAAAGCTGCTTAAGCACACTTAAGCGCATTAGCATTCGGCTGCCAGGGGACCATATTGACCCTGCATTTGGAAGGCCTAAATGAGTGAAAGATGGAGCGATTTGTTAGGGCTTTAGAAAGTTGCTTTTGGGGGAGTGGGGGTAAGCATGAAGGAATGGGTTTGAGGCAGTGTGTGTGTGTGTGTGGGGGGGGGGGTTCAAGGAGTTGTTCCACTTTCTCTCAGGGCACGGTGTTTGTTCTAATGTGGTGTGCCATTTCTTCATGGCCGAAGCAGGACTGATTTGTGACATTTCGGTCTAAAGGGCCTTTTTCTGCTCGCTATATTGGCTTGACCCGATTATCAAATCTGTGCTTTGAATTTCAATCAGGTCACTGGCTCTCTGCTGTGCGGTATGGGAACCGCTAGCTCAGGGATTTCCTCATTCAACTGTCTTCAAACACAGATGGCCGAATGTTTAACTAATTGTTAAGAGAGTCCACAAAGAGGAATTTAACCATGCACACAGACCATGGGGTCAGTACATAGACCCAGATAAAGAGAGGGGACAGTGCGGTGGTAGTTTGTGGGCCGGCTCTTTAAAGGCCATTCAAATACAGCACAGTGTAATGCATGGTGTTGTGGTTTACTGAGAAACAACTGCACAAAAGTATACTGTATATTAACATTTGCATTTTAGTAACTTTAGTTTTCTTATGATTTTTATGAACACTCCAATTAAGCTTTCATTCTCTTGCTTTCTTATGTCCAGCATCTCTTCTATCACGGCAAGATGCAGGTACTCAGAGGCGACACTGAAGATCAGAGGATGATATTCCTAGAAGGTGGTAAGGACAAAAAAGTAAGTTATGCTGCTTTAACATGTCCTGTCACAGAACTTGGCATTACTGCACTGACATACACATGCCCCCTTAAAGAAAATAAAAAACACAACTTGTTTCTCAATTAAATTAAATGTGTATGTATGTGTCATTTTATTTAGTGGCAGAGCAAAATTCATCTGTATGTCTTTGTGGGGCGACTCCTCCGGTTGCAAAAAAAGTCAGATTGTGAACACGTCATCTGCTCAGTTGATCGATGAACTTCAGTACACACTTTCCTGCTCAGTTTATGGTCTCATTCTTTAGTTTAAAGTCTTAGTGAATGTGGCATGGTGTCCATTTAGAGTTATTAGATAACAGCAGGCTATGGTTTGGGGTGGGCCTACCTTGTGATTGACAAGTCGCTTTAGTATGTGTCTCTCACTCATCATGTCCAGCTCTAAAACACCAAGGTGTCAATGGTCTAAATATTCAGGTCACGCTTCACTAGCCGGTGGGTGTCGTCTACATCACTGTGTTCATTGTGTATATAGAGTCTACTGTGGAAACAGGTATAAGATGAGGGTTATAGGATTTTAGCTAGTAAGTTTACAGTTCTTTGCTCTTTTAAAGGTCAGAGCTGTGAGACTGCTCGCTATTGGTCAGTGTATCAAACTTAGTCATTGCTATTATCCCATTGACATTAAGTGATTTCACTTCAAAACTTATTTCTAATGATTGGTGTAAACTTTCATTAGTAAGTACGTGACAGCACTCGCATGCTGTAGTTAATGAAAATTGTACTTCTTGACCTTTGTAATGAAACTTCAAAATACTGCTTACTTTCTGGTTTGATACACCTGACCATGAGCTGTCAGCTGAATGTAAACTCGTGTGATGCCTTGATAAGACATGTGTAGAGATAACAGCGCTGTCTGCTGCTGCAGCTCACTGCTGTTCATTAGTTGTCTAAATACTGAGTGTAGTTCACATTAGTATTGCTATTAATCAGAGTGCCATTTTTCTCTTTCCACTGATTCAGGTTACTCTTGAAATTGAAAAGAAGCTTTTTAAGCTTTCCAACCTGGAACTTTTCCCGGAAGGCAATGGGACCTCAGTAAGTCACTCCTTTAATTCCCAAACTTTTATATACTCATCTCCTTTCAAATTGACCGCGAAAACAAACAAAGCACAAGAACATGTTAAAAATTCTTTGCCGGTACAAAAAGAGGTTTGATGAGTCGTCTTATCTGCGCAGTAGCACAGAAAGGTTAAAATAATTAAATAATTAAAATGCAGATGCTGACCTGAGGCATGCAGATGCTGCTTGTGCCCTCACACTCCTAACAAACAGACACTCTTTAAAGCAGAGATGTGTGTCAAGTGTCTGCAAAAGAACAACACCCAAGATGCACTGCAACCTTTATGTGTTTGTGTATTACATTAAGTAGTTCAAAGTTGGACCTTGTTAAACTCCCCATGAAAGACGCACACATACCTACACACACGCATATTAACAGAAGCCCCTGAGTTTATTAAGCTTGTTAAGTTAAAGTTTTGGGTAATAAATCAGCATTATCATTTATGAACCAGCACTGCATTTGTATCACAAGGACAGTGTGGTTTAATTTCACTAAATATTAACAGTTGTAACATTTATTATTGAAGTGGAGCACAGAGAACTGAAGTGAAGTTTTATGATTTTGCATACGTGTCTTTTGTCACAGTATAAATCAACATGAGAAATATAGTTGTTTTTTTAAAATACGTGTAATTACGTTGATTTGTTTTGGCCACGCGGGGTTATTAATATGCCACATGATGATGTTGATTTTCCTACTCTGTGTGTGGTGATGTGACGTGCATCTCGCTGATGAGTTTATACCTGAAAAAGTGTCTGCTTTGCATGTCAGTGAATTAAACTGAGTCATTGAATGTTTTTTCAGGACTTTTTTTACATTTCATATATTCCCCACAGAACTCAGCTCTATAAAGTAATGGACACGTCCTCTTAATAAACATTGATATGTGAAGGTGAAGTCCTATCCAAAAGACTTGCAGTCTTCAGCGAACAAAGTCAGCATCCGCCACCAGGTCGTCTGTCGATGTCTGTTTGCATGTTGTACTGTGAGGCGTCATTGAATTCAGCAGAAATGTTCCCTGACTGTGAAACAGTAGTTCTGAGGAGTCTGAGGCACCCCCTCACCTTCATTTCCTTCTCCCTTCCTCTCTCTCTGCCTCCTCACCAAGCCAGACAAGACGGATGACATAATGGGGGTATCAGAGATAATCTGATGGTCATGGTCTAGTTAAACACACCGTGTTATGATCCTTATAAAACAAACTACCTTTCCAAAAGGATAAATGTCCCTCCTCACACTCCTCCACTGGGGAAGGGGGAAAGAAAAAAAAATCCATTGCATCCTTCATCAACTGCAAGACTTGTACCAGCTTGACAGAAATTTAATTCGAGGCAGCTCTTGAAAATAATTATTGTATTTTGAGAGGAGTAATCATTGGCTGGGACATGATTGAATGTGTCCATGCCTATTGACTTTTGCTATGATTAATAGGTTTGTTTAGTCGATATTCCCATCGAAATTGTATAATTAATTATCCCCGACGCTGTCATGGCAGGACGATGGAGAGCCCTGATGAGTATTTGGGAAGATTAAATTTTCTGGGCGCTCATGGCGTCAAGGGGCACCATGGGGCCTTGCTCCGGTGGAAAGATGGGAGGAGCATGGCTATGTGTGCGTGCGTGTGTGTGTGTGAGGCTTTGCAAGCGTGCGTATTGTGCACGCTCGTGCATGTGGAGATCAGCACAGTTTCTTCCTCTCCTGGAAAACACACACAAACGGACACACACAGGGCCGTCTCCCTCCTCCGTCCCCATTGATTTTGTTTCAGTATCTCTTTATTGTAACTTTATCAGTGTGGTGTCGGCAGATGGAGGGGGACCAGGAGAGGAGGCTGTGTTTGTGTACTAGCTTTAGCAAGTGATGAACCTTTCTGTCTGGCGTGCCTCTCCTTGTCATGCTGGCAGCGTAGTCTTCAGCATTACTCAAAAGCCTGGAGACATTTTAAACATGAGAGGGACATAAAAAAAAATCTAAAGAACAAATGCTGCCTCAGCCCAAAGTTCTTCCATATTTCACCTGTCAGAGCTCTTAAGTGGCAATACAGAAGCCATGCTAAATGAAATCTGACCTTTATATAAATTGATGCTACAATGAGTATTTCTTTTAATCTAACTCACCTCTCTTCTGAATGCTTTAGGAAAGTATTGACGGCTTACTTAGCCTTATCAGAATAGATGGTTCACAGGGACAGTAGGCCTAAGCCTTGTGTGCGGCTGCCATTGAATTTTCTTTTTTAATACTAAGAATAATAGTGAAGTTAAATCCAGTGTTGTGTTTTGTCTAGGTGGGCCCCTCTCAGCTCCCAGTCAGCCATCGCCGGCCCGCGTCAGTTTATCGGTTTTCTGCACAAAATAATGAAGATCCCATAAAAAGCAGGGGGAAAATATGGCCCAATGCAATGAAAGCCAAGTGCGAGGTGTAAAAATCAAATTAAATGACCTTTCACCCCAACATTTATTGACGAGTTTTAACAGCAGCAGGTGTTGTCACAGGGGATATTTGACAATGCGTAAATCAAAGCACAATTACAGTTTGTGGACGAGCGGGCGGCATGCTGAGAGGAACACTCGGAGGCCGAAATCCCCCCCCCCTGTACCCCTCTCAGCTCCCTGCCTCTTAGCTATCACCGCCAGTCTGATTTAGGAGTGCGGCGATCATCCAAGCACAGTCAGAAATGTGAGCCCATGACAAGGTAGTTTTTATCCAGACACTTCCTCATTCACTTTTTCCCCTCCTCAATATTGCCAGAGTGGCATCATCTCACACCACCTCCTCCACAACTCCCACAAGGTCATTTCTGGTTGACAAACTACTGCTGTCTTTATAATGTCATGAGGCCTTGATCTGATATGAGGTGGGGTTTTTTCTTCTTATTCTTCTTTTTTAAACCGCTGACCTAACAGAGCAGCAGAGCATTATGCTTAATTGACCTGGAATGAAATGTAGTGTGAAATTTGTGACTGCAGGGTTTTCCATTCACCTGGATGAATTACTCAACATTCACTTAAGGCACACACACACACACACACACACACACACACTCCTTGGATACACACGGCCATATGTTGCTTATCCCCTGCTATTTAAACTGTCACACTCTATCAGTCTGAGCTGCTTTACCTCAAACATAATCGCACCTGTGAAAGCGTAGATGCTCAGGATGAGAATCACAGAATAACTCACGATACTGTCACAATATGTCGCCTGCAATAACAGAAGTATCGTGATACAGCGATACTCAGTACTTTGCAAGACATTTATCCATACATCATGATAGATAGAGAAAATGGCCTTAAAGGGACAAAACAGCAGGAATTATGTATTTATTTACTCCACTGTGGTGTGCATATTGTCTTTATTTTTTCTCTTTCTTTCTAATAATGTGCCACTTCAATTAATCAGCTTGCTGGTTTGCATTCCTGCAATGTCATTTTGTGAGTTTCTTCTCCTTTACTGCAAATTAGTTAACTTTAAACGAGGTGGTGATTATTAGAACAAATTGGAAAGGGAAACCACGTAGAGAATATTGATATTTGGTGCCAATTTATCTATAGATTTGTCACCAAAGGAAACAATGCAATCAACATTTTTGTCCTACCCCTTAAAGTTTTGTCCACACAGGAAGAGACTAGCAGTGATTGTGGCGATTAGAAATCAGGCAAAATAAATATTAGTGTTTCGGGGGGGGCTAAAAGAAGGTATCAGTGACTGGATGGTGAGATGGTTGTGTACAGTGGAGCGTGGGGTTGCATCCCCTGCTCTGCCATCCCTCATCCACAGTGTGTGAGTCTCTCCTGTGACCCCGGCAGTGTGAGTTTGATGAATGCAGCACATCTGCCCTCCTGAACCGCTGAGACTCTGTCTGCAAGACCCCCTCTTCCTCGAGTAATGGCCACTGTTCTACACCACTGACATGTAATCACAAACACCACGGAGCATCATCGTGAAGGAACACGCTGCTGGGCTTTTTTTTTTTGTGTGTGTAAATGTGTACTCAGCGTTGCTGTGAAGACAAACAGTGCATAGACGGTTATACACACAGATATAAATGTGTCAGTGTAGACGGAGGACAGCAGTTACCTTCTGCTGATATCATAATGCCAACACGACACTGTCTCCACTTTGTGAGGACGTCCTTCCAAATATCACCCATGTGCACCACGCCATCGCTGTTGATATTTCATCATGGACCCATCAACATACTGCTGCATGTAATACACCGACATATTAACATTAAGCTGTCAGACTCATACCGCTGCGGGTGAGGTCTTCATCGGGCCATAATTGTAGCTCGCTGTTTGAAACATGTACAATAGCCTAATTTACCACCAAACAAACATGACTCGCCTCCATCGCCACGTCTTCCTGTTTGAAAGGAAAGGGCGGGACTCACGCGTGGCCCTCTGGGGGGGTTGCCGGGAAACGTCGCTGTCAGTCTCTCAGGAAGGCAGTCATGCAGGTGCCCTAGCTACCTGTTCATCTCGCAGATAATTAATGTGTACAAGGAGCCGCTAATTGCACTTTTCACTAATGATTTATGGGTTTTGTGAAAGGGGGGAAATTGGGGGAAGTGTGTGTGTACACTCTAGTGAGTGCGTACAGCTGGGTGAGGAGACATGATTGATGAAGAGTGTGTGGATGCACTGTCAATGCGGAGAGATATACCCCTGTAGGAAAGGGCTAGTGACACACACACACACACATACAACTGGTCAGCTGTTGTTAGTATATGCCAGTGTGGGGTATGTGGACTTTACTGAATGAGGCTAAAGATGGGAGCCTCATCCTCTGTCCGCATCACCTTGTGTTGGTTTTCTTGAGAGACTACTAGTGTTTTTTGTTGTGAGTTTTTGTATATTGTATATCATACAAATTAAAGTGAATCCAAGAGATGTATGATGTCTTATCACATGTCTGTTTCTTGAAGTCTGCCCTGTTTTAATGAAGACAAAACTGAGGGTTTAAAACTTACACCTTGATCAATTTTTGTGATCAGGAATATGTGTGTGTGGGCAGCTTTCGGATTCATACTGCAGACCCTGGCAGTGAGAAAGTGCACATGCTTAGTTGATGTTTCATGGATGCCTCTCTCTTCTCTTTTCTTTAAATGTTTTTTTCTTTCTTTCACAGTTTTTAGAGTTTGACAGAGAGCTGCTGGCGTTCAAAGATCGTCTGCATGAACTACAGATCACTTTCCCACCAAGGTATGGAGCCATTACATGCATTGCAGTGGCTTATTTAATGCATTTATATTTAAACTACAGAAATCTGCCCATGTAGAGCCACACTGGTCACATGGCTCTTCATCTAGCGCACTGCACTTCCTTACAAGGAGTCATAGCCTCAGAGTTGCTAGTGTTGCTGCAGACTTTTTTTGAATGCCAGTTAAACCTTCTACACTAACCCTAAACATTTAAATTTAAATGACTCTGTGTCGTAATGACCTGTTGAGAAGAGATGCTGCCCCAAGTGACAAGAAAGCAGTCCTTGTTTCTGCAGTACCACAGAGGAATTTAGTTATTTCAATCTAATTTCCACATTCAGAGAAATTCTTACCTCTTTAATCATTTAGGGCTGCTTAAAAATGAGGACTAAAAGAACCACTTATAAAATAAGCACTGACTAGACTGTGAAAACCCCCTAACATGAGGAATTTTTAATGTGCTAAGAAAAATATTGCAGGGGTTTTACCTGGCTTATTGAGAACAGTTTGATCATTAAGTGTATTTGAAAAGTTCCAAACTTGAGCAGCAGACTGACAGCTGCTAGAAGAGGAAACCCCGAGGCTCAAACTTTCACCCTCACATCTTTGTAAATGCAGCGATTATGCTGCTCAAATATGCGCCTTAAAGACTCATTATTAATATGTAAACATCTAAGTAGTCAATCACTCGCTTATTGTCCAAAATGGTTTTATGAAAGCTGCTGGATGTGTGTTTGATTGGTATCAGTTGTTAAGTCTGATTGCGTACAGTTCCAAACTGCTCCCATGTGTATCTGCTGGTGTGAGAGTGTGTGTGTGTGTGTGTGTGTGCGTGTGTGTGTGTGTCTGCGTGTGTGTGTGTGCGTCGCTGTACGAACACTTTGGGCAGCATTGATAATTCCGTCTCATTGGGACTTGGGGGAGATTGGAGCGGGTGGTCTCCTCTCCTCTTCCTCAAACAAATGCATTTGCAATTAGCCCTTTCAGAGGAGAGGGAGGGCAAACACGCGGACGACGCGGAAATATGTTTCGGGAGCAGCGCGTTAATGGCGCTTGACCTTTGCCGCCGGTTGTGACTCAATCAGTGCAGATAATGAAACGCTGTAATCAAACAATAATTACTTGATAAACTGCTCTGGTGGCAGGCGCAGGGCGGCTGGGGATTTTAGTGTGTGTGTGTGTGTGTGTGTGTGTGAGAGAGAGAGAGAGAGAGAGAGAGAAAGAGGCCTCGAGATACATGGAACCATCAAAGCGTGTGTGTATGTGCGAGAGCTGCGTAGGGATTGTGTGTGTGTGCATACATATGTGTGTGTAAAAGTGGGAGAGCTCAAGACTGAGTATGTGTGTCAAGGTTCTGCCAATCCCTGTTTTTTAAATGACTCTGTGTCTTAATCAGGGACCCCATTTACATCACTTTGCATAAGTGACAGTAGGATTTATTGTCCTTTTACACTGGCTGACTTTTGCACCTATCCATATAATACTGAATCATCTCTCCACAGGGAGGAATGAATGTGCTGCTGTGAACGAATACAAATGATTTCCACATACTTGAGGTGATGATGAATCAAATATATGAAAGCCGGGAGCAGCATATGAAATTTGATTTGATCTACTCTGTGTGTGCGACAAACCACATCATTGTCAGTCTTGTAATGGGTAGCAGTGGCCTAGTTAAACTTAAACAACCCCCTCCTCCCACTTTTTTACACACACACACACACATGCATGCATGCACACACACACACGCACACACACACACACACACACACACACACACACATGCACGCACATACACATACACGCACACACATATCTATATATACTGGTACCCCTCCCCCTGTCAGGGCTGCCTTGCGTTCCTTGAGCAATCAAGCCTCAACGATTGTTCTCCATCACATAGCCTGCTCCGGACCGGCCCCTCACCATCTGTGAGGTTATTACTCTTTTTAATGCAGGCCATCAGAACACACCCTCACCGACACACATGCATGCACGCACACGGCTCACTTTGGTTTGAATCTATAAATCAATACCAGTCACAAACATTTAATCTGCAAGTTAATTCTGCCTGCTGCACGACGCTGGATAAGAAGTTGTCACAAAATGAGACATCCTTTCAAGAGAGAACTAAGGATTGGTTAACAAAGTGCATGATGTGCACTGTATGTAGCTGTAGCAACAATGTTGATGATTATATCTCAAGCGAGGCTCTACCTTTGTGTTTTAGAATGAACATCCACTCTTGGCAGGTGTTTGTGCCCATGCTTGCACACGTGAATTCTTCCCCTCTGCATTGCTGCAGAGGCTTTGAGCAGTAAAATGCATATCTCTTTACTTTCAAGAAGTCATCCATCAAAGTTGGCTATGACATGTCTAAGTACTTGGGCACCCGAGTGAGGAATTTACCCGGGCCTTGTCACAGTTGGACCTGGAGCCAGTTGGCTGCTGTGCACTGATAGGCTGCCGGACAACTCACACAGTCATACACAAGAGCACATGTATGCTTAGCAGTTTTTCTATCCAGTGATCTGAGAGAGAAAAGATGAGTCTATTAATCAGAAACCATTCATTTATTTAGACACAGTTTTTCCATCGGGGCGTAATATATGAGACTTGCAACCAGCCATTAAGCCATTATGTTTGCACAGGCTGCAGCATGGCCAGTAATGAAAATAATGTGAAGTTTTGCCATAGATTATGGTAGTTTTGATTTCATATTTGAAATGGCATAACTAAGGTAATATGCCCTAAAACATACTAAGGCACCAGTAACTTATTCATGTATTTTGATTGATTTGGGGGGAATGCTTTTAGTACTCCTCTGATCTGATTTCTTTGCTGTTCTTTTTGCACAAGATCGATGCAAAAATTGAATCGCGAACCCAGCTTCTGGAAGGAATGCAGTGGATGGTGAGGGAGCAGAGGGAGAATGTATTCTGCCTGTAACATAGTTACTGAGAATCGGCTTTGAGGGAGATTTTGAGTGACATCAGACCAGCAGCACGACTCTATCAGTGGACAAATCATGAGTGATTTCAGAGCAAGAAGATGGTGCAGATGCTGGTGGGTTGAAAGCCAGGAGTAGACAAAAACTGGCTGCTGTTCCATGTGTTTGTAAAGAAAGAGAGGGGTGCCAAGGAAGAGATATTTTCCGTACATAGCAGCTGAATACTAGTAATGTGCAGTTAAAACTGCTGAAACTACTGCACGATTCTGTCCATGCATGGTTACAGATATCTACATGAGGATGTTGTGGTGAAATATAGCTGCTGCCTCTCATTCTTCAGCTACTGTTGCAGTTTGTTTGAGCATAATACTTCTCTTGCAAATGCTGCACTAAAACTGTTTAGTGCTGCAATGAAATTATCGAAGCCTTGACACACAGTGGAGGTGCCACAGTTCTGTTGATGTGAATCTCGGTTAACACCAATACACTTAACCCATCTGGTATTTTGAATAAATTGTTCAGCATGTTACAGATGTTCAGTGAAAAGCCAACCAACCAAGACCAAGAGTCTGTAGCCCTCAAAGCAGCTCTGTAAGTTAAGCTGTACTTTGGCACGGTGCTGCTTTGAGCTAATTGGGCAATGTCAGTTGGATACGTGGCATCCCCTTAATGGCAAATTCTGATATTTACCAGGGAAATTATAACCTGATGCAGCACTTTGTATCATATTTTTATTCTTGGACTCTCCTAGAGAAACTTTGCGTGTTTCACAAATCAAAATAATCCCCTTTTTTTCTTATTCTTGGCTTTAGTGCATCCCCCTCAGTTCAGTCTGTAACAAGACATTTTATTTTCTCTCTTTTTAAGCTAGCTTTCTTCTGATTGGCTGCTCCTTGCTAATAGATGGTTTGAACCACATATCGGTAGAGCTGGGTGCCTGAAATAACCATATTAAAGATTTTGTGCTCTCTTTGATTTTATGCAGAACAGAGAAAAAAACAGAGTAGTGGGATAAACACTGATATTACTATCACTAGAACAATCCTGCTACCATGACTAAGAAGAAATAGCCACATCAATAAACTGGATCACGAAAATATTAATAACTCAAGTTTATTAGCAGCCTCTTTCAGCTGCAGGGATGCAAAGTGTTATTTGAACCTGAAAAGAGCAGATTGATCCTTTCTCGCTGTTTTTTTTTTTCACCCACTTTTCAACTGGACCTTTGTTTAAGTACATATAAAGACAGCAGTGGGAAGATCTTTGAGGGAACACGATGGCTCCAGTCTCGTGTGCTTATGTTTGTCAAGTCTAGACATTGAAAGCAGCAGAGGAGCAGAGCGTGGCCTTGAGGTCAGAAAGTGATGTCTGTTAGGAGGAAGAAACCTGTAAACAGTTGTGTCCTTGCTGTTTGGGAAGCACTCTGGGAGCCCTCTTGGCACTTTACCATATATTTTCTAAAGCTGCAGGCCTGTGAGGACAAGCCAAAAACTGACTTGCCCGCTGGGAAACTCTACAACATTCACATGGTTCTGAAAGAGGAAGGGTGGTGGTTGGAAAGCTGATGCCAGGCAGAATGACTTTGCCCTTCAGATGAGAGAAGATTTTAGTCAAGTGACACAAATGGCTACCTGCCAGTTCTTCAATAACTGCTAATAAGAGCACGAGTGAATTGTCAGAGCAGTGGAGAATTTCTTGAGGCTTGTTTTGAGCTCATAGGAAGTGCTCACACAGATGGCTCTTCTGCATACCAAAACCAAACCTTGTTCTGTGGACAGCTCTCTTCACTCTACACCCTTGTCCCCCAAAAGCCTGCACAAATGATCTCACCCTCTGCATGTGAATTTAATTGTGAATGCATTAGTCCTACAGTACCTCTGTTTGCATCATATATGAAAGAGTCTTTTTGTTCTCTGCTTCGTGAACAGCCACGCTATAGTGGAGTACCACGTGACTGCATTTGAAGAGCACCACACATGCAGTTTAATGCCAGTGTTTGGTTAAAGCGTCGCGCCCGAGCCGCTGTAAGTGCGCTGCTTATGTTGCCTGAGCCCTGCCACTGGATCCAGCGTTACATGCTGATCTACTGAACAGGAACATTGTTTTACAACCAGCAGCGCATCCGTCATTCTAACTACTAGAGAGCCAGTGCGGATGATGAGGGGCCAGCGTGGCGATAATAGCTGAAGGTTGTCCACTGTCATGTATCGTTGCCTCTTGTCTGAGATGATGCCACTGAGAAGGAGCCTTTGTTAAAAGCAATTTTACACTGAGAGGATTAAATGGATACCATCTGTGTCGTCTTGTCTTCATTTACAACAGCTAAAGGCGCAACTTGTCATAGCTGAGCCCCAGCAGGCTGTGAGCCATGAGCTACTGATGGCATTTCGCTCTGTTTGTACTGCTCTATGCCAATGTTGTGCCTGCGAGCCTCCCAGCTCTACAAACTGAAGCAAACATTCAGCTTTATTGATAGCGTTTGGCTGATCTTTTTGAATTTCTGCGTGTGTATGTGTGTTGTGTTTTGCCAAGCCTCCCCTGACAACGGCAAACAAACATAGCTGTAGAGGCAGCGAGTCGTTCGAAACTCGCAGTTTCTGACTTTTTAGCCAATCCCATCCAGACAGCGGCCACTCCAGCATTCTGCGACGCTCTTTAGTATTCGTGACCTCATGTCGCTGATAAGATGACTCTTATCTCTGACTTCCTGCCCTACCTGTGTTCTCAAGTTTATATTGCCCTCATCAGATACTGAGTAAGTGAATAGTCCGCTGTTTGGCCTGTCACTTATTTGTCATTATATAGAGCAGTAGCTTTTTATGTGGAGATTAGAGAATGAGACAGGGAAGTCTGGCCGGGAGCAATCACAGACTGTCTGGTCCAGGCAAGACATGTTGTTAACGTGGCCTACAAACAAAATGAACTCACATTTTATGGGCAGTGTTTTTCTTTCAAAATGATAGCCAATACAATAATGTAATACAGTAATGTGTGTCACCGCTGCCTCACCCTCTGCTGGGCGAGGCTGATTGACACTATAGGTAGGGCCTACGCTCACCTCTCCAGCTTTTACTGTTGCAAGACAAACAAGACGACATCAGCCACAACACATGTGAGTAATGTGCCAGCAGCAAAGTCAAACATTGAACCCCAACCCAAGCGTGAATGAATGAGCTCTCAATGACTGCCAGAGGGTCTCGATAAGCGACCGTTTGCACATGCATCATTTGTAAAGTGGTCAGCAACACAGAAGAGTGGATTAATGAGCAGGAAAAGTTTATTCTTACCTCAACTTTACACGAGGTGGTTGATGGGTAATGGCCATATGTTTCAAGCTAGAGCCCAACCAATATAGTGGCTGATATTAGCTATGTGCAGATATATGGGTATCAGCATTTATAACCGTGGATAAATGAAAATTTAAAAAGAAGATACAGGAGAAACACCCTTCAACCATTTTGTGAGTGTTGAAGTTGCCTAGTATGTTCACCAGAGGGCACTCTGCAACTTTCCTGTTTAGAACAACAGCCAGCTGATCTGAGCAGAGGAGCATGAAGGAGTCACCCACAACTTGTGACGGCACATAAATAACTATACATAACAAATGTTAAAGAAATCGGTTTATGTTTTGTGTGTCTGTAAGAAAAAAAAAATCAACCAATACTTTAAAATGCCTCAGCCATTTGTTTTTCAACAAAACTCTGATTTTATGTAAGATATTATCTTTTTCTTTTTGCTGTTATTCTTTTTTTTCCCCTTACATTTCATGTAAACACACTACATACCCAAAACCTTTCACAACTTGTAAGTGTTTTGGCTTTTGGACCTGCTGTTTTAAAGATTGAATTTTGCTATAGATCACTGGTTATCTAAAACTGCAAAATAGCAAATCTGGCTCCGTTAGCATCAGTATTTTCCGAGAGTGCAGAGGTGCAGGCGTGCAACTGAACCTTCAAAGGTGGAGTCGTTCTTTTTGGAGTGATAAAATAGTTTTGAAAAGAGTTAAAAATTACTGATAAGTCGTTAATAAACACAGACAGCCTGCCCAGGTAAATGCCATTTGTGGGAAACACTGAGCATCCAGATCAGGACAAAGTTGTAATATATCAGCCATTTAATCTCTCACTGTCAACAACCTTTTCTGCATTCAACACTTGTCACTGTTGCATGTGCTTGTACGGTTTTCACCTGACTAGACGGCCTTCGTCTTTATTGGTTGTCTAACATGCAGTATTAGCCTAAAAGAACAGTTGGTAGAGCAGTACCTGTGTGACTGCCTGTTCATTTTTGTATGTATTAGTGTGTGAATGTGTGGAATCCTTAAAGTGTACCTCCCTTCCCTTGTAGATACACAGTTGGAGTTATCAGTTTAGCCCATTAATTAGTGTAATTAGTCTTGCTGGGGGCAATAAGGTTGGGATATGAGCTGACGGCCTCCAGCCCACACACCCTCTTGGACCGTTTACCTTCCCCGATAACTTTGTGAGCTCGCTAATCGGACACATTAATCACTTTGGCCCCAGCGCGCCATTCGACTGTTTGCCATTGCATTAAGACTTGTTATCTCTATTGGAGCCAGTGGAGGGTGCGGTAAACCGGAAAGGGTAACAGCCTATACCTGCACACACTGGGGCAGAGAATGGCCCTTTAATGGCCACTGTGGAGTATTTTTAATCAGCTTTTACAATGGTTTGGCTGTCATCTAAAATGACTGAACGATAGCCGGGTTTTTGTTGTTGAACTGTTCAGGGAAGTTTCCTATTAAGAGGGAGTTCATTGTTTTGAAGGAGGTAAGGGGAAAACTTGATTTTCTCTCAATCTCTTTAACACCAAAATGACCCCAGGCTTGTTAGTCAATAAAGCTATAACAGAGTCTCTGATAGGCTGATTGTTCACAGGCTGTTTAAGGTCAGCGACCGTCCCTCAGGAAGCCGGCGCATTCAGGCCACCCTGAAGTCGAGCAGCTCTCCAAGCTCTTTGAAGACTTTGCTGTTTTGCACCCTCACTTTGCCTTTTTCTGACTGATCTGTCTTTATCCCTTCTCTTCTGCCTCCCTTTCTGTCTCTGTTTCACTCATCCTATTCTTCATGCTCTCTTTTATTCCTGGATCACTTCTTTAGCCCTTTGATTAGCATACCAAAACCCCTATGCATTTCCCCTATGGTTTAAGGGCTATTAATGCTAATTGGAGGATGGGAACTTCTTTAAGCAGCTCTCTGCAGGTCTGTTTGTTCACCTGGTGGGGAGCTGTGTGTGTCTGTGTGTGTCGTGTGTGTGTGTGTGTGTGTGTGTGTGTGTGTGTGTGTGTGTGGTTGTGTGTGTGTGTGTGTGTGTGTGTGTGTCTGTGTGTGTCAGATGAGCCCATCTCATGCCCCAGGCTTAACCTTACACACAGACACCCACACACACACTTATGATTTCTATTAAATAGTCATTCTGTCACTGGTATTCTGTTTCTGATTATGTATACAACTGAGGATTAAAGACATCAATTCATCATGAAACAAAATCAATGCCATTTCAATATTTTTCATCATTACTGGTTACTGCAGCCTTTAAATGCACAATCCTGATTTTATGGTGGTAGCACAGTATGGCAAATTAATAACTGCAGTGTAACTGTAATGACAGAGAGACAAAGAAACATTCAGATATATTTCACTGACTAATCTTTGACAAAACTAATGCAATCCAACTAACAAGTTGCTATCTTAAGACTGTTAACAGTGCCCATTTTTCATGTATTTTTCCAGACCTGGTGTTAAGAAAAAGCTAAATATGAATAAAATAATGCATCTGTCAATCAATCAAGTCAATGAACCCAACATAGGAAATACTATATACAGAATTGCATAGCAATAAATAATGACAGTGTAACACAAGCTAGCATGCAAGGAAAATAAAACCAGATTGTTGATCAAGTCAACAAGATGGCAGCAGAGAACACATACTCAATCATTAAGAAGCTCCAGCAGCTTGATCTGGCATTATAAAACTATGTAAGGCACTGTTTTTATGAGCATCGTATGTTTTCAAGGATGCAGGAAAGCCTTCTTCATCCTCACATCACAAGTAATATTTTGACTCAGTTTTTAGGGGGTTTAAAGGAGATGGGGTATTAATAAATAACTGACAATGCAACATTGTCCTAATATGTTGCCCGTGATAATAGAGGTATCTCAATGCACATGACACATTGCAAGGTACTATATGTAGCACATCACAGTATCTGTGTATCTCAAATTAATCAGCTCTCTGATTTCACCTGCTGCCACCTATTTTTCCCCTATGAGTTTCTTGTTCATTAGGCTTCAGTTACACAGGGCTAGAGACCAGTCAGCAACCTCCAGTCACTAGAGAAATATGTGTATTCCCCAGCCGGTTGGCGAGTGGTTGCTGGCTGTCGGTGAGTGAAATTGGTTGCAAAGAGGCAAAGCCAAAAAACCAAAAGCCTTCTTGAGATGGCTTTGATTGCTAGCAATTTCACGACCAATTTGCGACCAGTTTTACCTTGCAACACCAAGCAAAGTTCCTAGATCTTTTCTTCAAATGAAACATTCAGATCAGGCAGCATTGTTGTGCTTTTCTAACATTATAGGAAAAAAATGACTTGAAGTCACAAACAAAGTGACCTGCCTGTATTAGTTTGTATTGGAACTAGTGTAATGCCAGTAGCTCTGTCAGTGGCAGTAAAAGCTGTAATTGCAGCAGTATGAACCACATAATGATCTGAATGAACAAACATCGAAAGAAACCACAACCAAATACGTTTTCTGCCTCAGCACAAAGTCCAATTAAGCTATCAGAGCTTGGCAAGTGTGATGAATTGAAGGCCTGGTGTGTGTGTGTTTATTTTATCATTAGGCTATCGCCATCCTCGGAGAAGAGGTATTTTGTATTATGCTACAGTTAGCACGTATAGCACTGAAGGAGCAAATTGGATTGGTATTACAGTATGTAAGCCCAGTGCTACATCCTGATGAGCGCCGACAAACAAATTGGATTGGTGGTGTGTAAATCTGAAGCAGTTTGATGAGCCGAAGGGGCAAATTGAATTCTCAACAATGTAAATCTGTATCAGCTCAATGGCTCCCCGCCCAACTCAAGCCCTGCCGCCACTTAAATCATGCAATTGTTCCCTGCTGTTCCAAGATACAATCTCTCTTAGCCATTTGCTGCGGCACCTAATCTGTTTTTGATGACCGTGTAGGGATGTAGCTATACATATGGGCAACTGAATCTCCCCCGCACTCATTCTTTCTTTTTATTTTCCCTCCCTCTCGCTCAAACACACACGCACACAAGCCCTACAGTTGGCAGAGAAAGATTGCTTTGATTGAGCCATCCATGTGTGTTGATTCAAGAGATTACTCAGATGATTGGTCATACTAATGGACCTCCTGTTTTCTTGGGAAAACATTTTGATCTCTGTCTCTGAGATAACATCTCATATTTATTACTTCTCCAAGCCCTGTTGATTCACACGACTCATATTCATTGCTTTCCTTATTGGCTTTCTTGTGCAACACTTGCCTATAAAAATAAAATACAACACAGTAACCCTGAATAAAATTTAAATAGAAAAATGCAACATACGACAATACCTGTAATTAGCTAATGATGCAACATATGATATATTGAAACAAAAGTGTTATTGATTTTGAGAAATAGACTGATTTTGAATTTGATGCCAGCAATGCATTTTAAATAACACAATGCCAAAACATATTCTGCACGTATTATAACAGCAATTGCTCCATGGTCAAGAGTGTGAATGCCAGCCAGACTGGCAGGGTTATTGCACATTGCATAATTATGCATATATAAATGTGAGATTTGATTTTCTTTTTACAGATCATTTTACTTGTGTGTCTCTTTAGTTATCCGTACAGTGAAGACAGCAATCAGGGGAAGCAGTACATGAATACCAGATGCCCCGCCTGGTGTGACCGAATCCTTATGTCTCCCTCTGCCAGAGACCTGTTCTTTAAGGTGAGCCTTAACTTTACCACTTTTGATACAATTCAGAGGCTATAGCTATTAAAATTCCTGTATTCCCTACTGTTTTAACACGAATGTCACCACTCTTCCCTCAGCTAAAATACAAGCGTCTTTATTAATGCCTCATTCTGTTCCTACAACTCCATCATCCTCGGTCTGCATGCCCCTGCTCTCCTTTGGCACTTCGCAGATGGAAGGATGAGGTGTCTGTAAATATTAATTAGGAATGTTAAGCCATGGGTCCACCCAGACAGTATATATATCCAAACATTGCAGCTCCAGTGGGTCCCATCTTCTTCATAGAGCAACAGATTTGTCTTCTTACTCAGAGAGTCGAACCCTGCCAGTCCCTGTTCAGCTTCAGATCCATCCCATTATTAACGCCAGCCAATCTGCCACCTCTGGAATCTCAGCCAATAAAAGCCAGCTTTGTCTTTAGAGGCCTGAGCCTTTTGAGTGCTGGAACATGCAGGCTTTCATCTGTTAATGTGTGTGAAAGAGATGCAGCAGTGCATTGTACAGTACCAGTCCACAGTGGGGGGGGGCTACTGAGGAAGTTTGGCTTCTTTTCTTCTTTTGTCCACGACAAATGAGAAAATTCCTTCCTGATCTTTTATTCTTTTACTGACTGAAGCATCACAAGGACCCTGCAAAACAATAACTCTGATCTCTGTCTTACTGTAAAGTGTGAATTACAGTGACTGCAGAGCCTTAAAATATGGTAGCACACAGTTTGTTTGTTTTTTACCCACTTAAAGTGTCAGGATTATATAAGAGGGTATTCACGCACACAAACAGCTGGTTTGTTGTTTGCTTTTCTTCCCCTCAAGCACCGGTTAATTGTTTGCAATGCAGGGACAGAGTCGAACAGTTAGTGTGTTCGCAGATTGGCTGATGATTCACTGAGCACACACACTCTCTGGCTCTGAGCATTACAGATTGTTGAGACATGGGCCCGTAAACAGCCCGGCGTGTGGCGTCATCTATCATGGCACGGTCGGTTAACTTGCCATCATGTTATTTTCTGCTTGCCGAGCCCTAACACGCCAAAGGTTGCCCGCTGGCTGCGCGGCTCGGCACCAGCTCCGGGAGTGCCGGTAATGAATGTTTAGCCGAGCGAGCGCTCCCTCTCTGCCGGAGGGCCCCGGGTAATTTGTTTATCTGTCTAAAGATTATGCAGCCCGAAAATCCACAATTTTATGCTGCCTTTGTAAATTATCAAGTGTGTGTTTGATGAATGTATCTCAGGCTGAGGGAGGCAGCGGCACGGGGCCGGCTGCCAGACAAATAGAGAGGAGGCAGTGCGTGGCTCGCTAGGAAAGGTAGTGAGGTGTAGGCGCACCGCGTGCTGACCCTGCTCCTCTGCAGGATTGGTCTGAAGTTAATTTGGATTTCACTTTATGGTTCATTCTCAAGCTCTCTGTCTCTTTCTTCTAAAGTGTCAGCGCAGCTCACCACATCACAACTGGTGGCACACACCAACCTCTGTGTGTGTGTGTGTGTGTGTGTGTGTGTGTGTGTGTGCACGTGTGTGTGTGTGTGCATGTGTGTATGTGGGGGTTGGTGACTGTTTAAAAAGTCTTTAGTTCAACCAGACAAGTGTGATTTATACTGCAGTCTGCAGATTCATGTGCGAGTGGGCTGGAGCTTCTTTGTGTGCAGAAAGTGATATTGAAACACGATTCTCTCAGATAAGCACTTAGATTACAGTGAGAGTGTATTAGGTCGCAAGGCAAACGTCCACTTTGTAAATTAATCCTGCTTTTCATTTTTCTTCACTGTGCCGCCCACAAGTTTAAAGTTAAAACTTGAAGCTTGAGGTGTGTTCGGCTGCAGTTCAGTGCCGCTGCTCTCAGAGAATCTGGGGGGTAACTGTAATTGGAAGGAGTAAGTCCAGCATCATCAAATTAAAGCGGGTTAGAATTTGGTTTTTTTTTTTATTCCCTCTGCGTGCTGTGATTCATTTTTGTGCCTGTAAATTAGCTTAATTTTACTAATAGCTGTGCCTGAACGAAACATAAAATATTTAACATCCCCTAATTTACTTAGTAGTTATATCAAGCATTTATTTAAAATTTGTCTCCATTACTTCCCATTCAGTCTGAGGACTTATTGGCTGGTCTGCCCACTTGGCTTCTGGGGACCATGTCTTATATTTGGGGGGGTTCCAGTAGAGGCTAGATATCTTGATTAGCAGGTAACAGATATCTGGGCCAAGGCTTCCTGTTCTGTTGGCCGGTCATTGTTTACTAATGCTGATAAATAAAAGAAAAAAAACATTTAAACATTAATAAAAGAAGCACCATGGTTACAAGCGTCTGCCACCTTCGGTCTCCATACCGACTATTTACCTGCATGCAGTCAAAACCTGCTCAAAAGTGGCTGATCAGTGGGACTCGGACAACGGAAGCTGCATTACTCATATTCAAATCTTCCCCCTGATATTTTGAGCATTTCTCAAACTGAATTACAAAGAGGTCAGAGTGTCTCCGTATTAACCAGAAAGGGACAAACAGCAGAGAGCGATATCAGTCGTGAAATGATTAGGATTTTACTGGCACCTAAACAAACTGGAAATGTCCTGACTGTTACTTTCACAGCCGAGCACAAAAAGTCATATATAAATTATGTAAAATAGCCCCTTTGCGGCCTGATAAACCTTTACAAATTTCCAATAACTGATGGAGGAAGAATCCTCCTTTATGCGTCTGCAGAAACTGATTACTGTGGGCAAGCACCTTGTAAGGGAGGTTTTTGTTGTTTTTTTTTTAACGTCCTGTTGGGTAGGTTCTCTGGGCAAACTTAGATGATAAGCTTAGTTATAATATCCTGTTGTGTGTGCAAAAGCAAACAGGAGTAGAGAAGCTCCTCAGTGGGAATTTGCCCAAACTGTTTTATCCAAAAGTGCTTATTTTACACTTCTAGGTGACTTTAATGTTGAAACCAGCTGCGTGATCCTGCTAACTGTGTTTAATGAAGCTTTGACCTTCGTCCGTGACTGCATCAGTAACATGACACTAACTTGTACTGACTGTCCTGTGCAAATGCAAACACAGTATTACATACTGCTCTAAACATTTCTGTCACCCAACATTTGTTTTTGTCTCTGCAGCCTGAAAATGAAGACAGTTGTGTAGTGTATGATAACATTGGGCCAAGTGTCTGCATGGGGGACCACAAGGTAACACAACCTCACTCACCGTGTGTGATTGTGCTGTGCTGTGTTGAATATTCTGTGAATCTGAGCATGGAAAGGATACGTCTGCTCTGGAGGAAAGCTTATCTGTATCACATCCTGTATGTCTGCGCTGTAAAGCCAGTATTTTGTACTTTAATTTGTACAAACATTTTACTTAGTTACATTTTTGGGGTTGTGAAGTTTTCTTCTTTATTTTCGGGTTAATGTAACCAATCGTTTTGGTTAACTGAAACTATTTTGTGTATAAAGTCCCATTTTTATACCAGTAATTGTTTTATTTCATTGAATTACTCATGCCCTGCTTTAAAGCAGATAAATTATAGTATTACAGTGCTTTTGTGTAATAAAAAAAATGTAAATGCTTATTTAAATGCAGTTAACTTAATGCAGCGGGAGAGGTAAATTAAACCTAAGTGAACTGACTTAATAAGCTCCAGAATTACATGTATCGTACAATCCTGTCCCCTGAGTTTAAGTGTATAGTTGGCATAAATTTTTACCAGAAAATGAAACAAACTTATAGTTATCTTGAATTTTCTCCTACCAGTAGCTTTATTCCAACAATAAATAAATAAAATCTGTCAGTAAAGCAAACTGTAACCACTGGATGTTCCAGGAAGAATCTGTAGGACGCAGGAGAGATGGTATTTTTTTTCCCGTAAGGCCAACTGTAAAGCTTCAGTCTGTGTAGTGTCAGACGGTCTTCCACTGAAAGAGAGGCGCCATAAGTCAGGTCTTTCATCATTACATAGTGTGACACAGGCAGTGGTGTGTGTGCGCGAGGTGACCCGAGCACAGCGGCAGATACTCCTCCGAACCACACAGCACTGCCAAAGTCACAGCTGCCTATGTTTAAAAAATGTCCAGTGTAGTTAGCACACAGACCCCAAAAATGCCCAGCGCAGGTATGTGAGTTTAACCTGCGTGTCAGGGGTGGTCACAGAGAGGGGGGGTGTGGAGTTTTGCTTACCGTGATTTGTCTCTGTCCCCCCCGCCAGCCTGTCTTCCTGTCCTTCCGAATAACAGCGGGGGCAGGTAAACCTAATGCAAATAAGCGAAAGTGTTGTGTGGTGCAGTGATGTCGTGGTAAATATCATTCTTTTTCTTTATCACAATTCTTCCCATTGTTGCTGTTCACTTTGATTTGCTTGACTTTTTTCATGACTTTGCACAAGTGGCAGAAATGCCCGTTTGACGAGTTTTATTCCGAAATAAAACGCCCATCAGTGCAGGAACGGCACACGAGGTTGCTTAAAATGCTTTTTAAGACATTTTAAGACAAACTTAGTGCTGCCGCTCATATTTGACGTTTAAGAAACATCAGATTTGTCTGATTCAAAGGACTTCTGGGTGTTGAGGAGTAAAACTTTTTCTTTTTCCCCTCCCTGCTTTTATCCTTCCACAGGGAAGTGTTGCCAAAGGGGGAGAACATATTCCGTGAAGCGCCTCTGTGAGAACACCCGAGAAACAAACAGGACACCACAGACACACACTGCACGCACAAACACTCACACACTTTGCACAAGCGTACACTGAAGAACCTAGACAAACTTTTTTTTCAGCAGTGCTGACCAGTTGCAGTAATCCGGATAATCCATATAAAAACCCGACCGCTTTCTTCCCGTAACAAAACACTTGCCGAGATGTGGACGAGCCACCCGAGGGCCCGGCTCCAGACAAGATACACATCGCTGACCTCACCGTTGCCATGCAACCCTCCCCCATTCCCCAGAGAAAAGGACGACCAGACGTACGGACGGACGGGCGACTCTCTTCCACGCCACAGCCTCATTGCCAAAACTCTAATTGAACACAGTCCTACTACATCCTTTTAGACACCCTACTTGGCATTTTTAGGTATGCCTCTATGTATAGAAGCTACTTTCCATACAGTATGTAAGGTGTTTTAAAAAAAAAAAATGAAAGAAAAGTGCAATGCAAAAAAAGTTGTATATCTATATTGTTAGGTTTATTTGTACATTGGACAGTATAAAATAGAATTGTTGATGGTTTTAGTGCCGTTCTCTCCTCTGACCAAACTTTGTGGTCCCTCTGTTGGAATAGATAGAACTTCTCAGTTTATTTCAACAATTTCTATATATATATTTTTTCTTTTGTTTCATTTTGTTTTTGAGTTGTTCTTGTTGTTGTGTGCGCAACACATGACCATGCCTGACACATCAGTTGAGTCTCGTTTTATATACTGTACTTTTTAAAGAGATAATTTATAATTCTTACCAAAACGTTTATGCTGGAGTGTTTGCGGCTGTGTAGGTGTTCCCACAGCCACGCTGACCTTTGAATAAGTCCGTACAACAAGAGAGGAGTGATTTATTGCCTATCCAAGAATGTTTTAAGCAGTGCCATAGACCATGCAGGTATATATATATAAGATAATGTTTCATATATAGCACTCTCACATTATGTCATTCTTATTCTTACTCTAACTTATTTCTATAATATTATGGTTCTGAATGTGATATTCTAGGTAGGCTTGGGTGTCCTTTAAAATGTAAACTTGTCTTTTTTTTTTTGTCTATTTTTGTTACTGCATTATGGTGCCAAGTATCCTAAACAGGAATGAAGTGTGTCAGAAATACTTAAGAAAAAATAGAGAAACTCTAAAAGCGGGGTGGAGCAGGGAGCCTTGCTAATTTTAATTGTTCAGTATGTAGCCTTCAGCAGCCTCCTTTGCAGATAATGGGAGCATTAGAGGTGATGGGAGACTTCTTCCTTTCTTTTTTCTTTTTTTTTTTGTATCAATTTAATTTACTACACTACAGGTTTCAGACTCAGTGAAGCCATCAGATTGATCCTCCATGAATTTTTTTTTTTCATCATCTAAAATCACCACCGAGTGGAACTGTTTGTTGTGCCTGCTGCAGAATTTATGTCGTCTTTTGTGATTTGGTCCATAGGCAGAATGTAAAAAAAAATATATATATATATATATATATATTAAACCCTGCTTGTTTTTGTTCCAGCTGCTCATTGTGAGTATACTTTGCGAGTATAAGCCGCAGTTTGTTTGTTTGTTTGTTTGTTTGTTTGTTTTCTTCACTCCATCTTATAAAAGCAGATAGAGATTTTATTCTAGACCCTTTCTGGACGGCCTGGCCTCTACTGTAGGTGATGCAGTTCTCAAGCAATAAAACCCATTAGAGCTCAATGTCTGTTCTGTCCTCCTTCTTTATAATTTTACCTCCTTATAAGTTAGATCATTTTATTTATTTTTACTAACGCATAGAGATCTGCGCATTTCCTCTGAAGATGCGGCAGCTTTGATTCTTTAAACAGAAGCAACATTCCCACAGGCTGCATATCTCCACTTCGTGTGCAATACTAATGTTTTAGTGAAGCTACACTTGGTACTGATATAATGTACTATATGTTGTATGCAGTATAACTTTGCCCGATTAAAAAAAAAAAAAAGAAGAAGCAGCGACAAGTCAAATGGACCATTTGACGCACGTCTGTGAGGCGTATCGGACGCATGAGTCCATGCTGCTTTAAACTGAGGCCAAAAATAAGTTAGAAATGTCCACAATAAACAATAAATTTTTTTTTTAAATTTTCAATTTTGTTATTAAAAAAAATAAAAACTAAATATACTAAAATCCATAATTAAGTCTAACAGATTGTTTTTCTGTCTTATTCGTTTGAGATCTGTTACTGCGGCCTCTTGTTAAAGTCTTTTTTTTTTTAGATCCATCTTTTATGATGGCAGGTGTTCCCTTCATGCACGGATTATCAAAAACTCCAAGGTGGGATTTGATTTTAATGAGTGCTCATTTGTGATTGGCTGAAGGCTCCCACTGATTCTGCCTACAGGGGTGGAGTGGCGCGGGTGTAGTTCCGCCTTAGAGACAGAGGGGGAGCACTTCTGTCAGTGATCTCCCATATTGAATATATTATCTCACACTAAACAGCGTAAAGCCGCAATTAATCGTTTTCTGGGATAAAACGGTGATAAAAGAGGCTGCGGATCACTTTTTTTCAGGAGTAAAATAAAAATAAAAATAAAATAAAGACTTAATTAATCCCGACTCACGAGATGGAATCAAACATCCAGCATTCAAAGCGCTGGTTTTCCGCTGGTAATTTAAATAACTTAAAATATATATATATTTTTTACCTTTTTTAATAATAATAATAATAATGATAATGTAAAGACGCTTCATATTTTATGGAGGGAAGTGTTGAAAAAAGTAAACAAATGATGAGTCTATATAAATTACACTTGATTTAAATATGTTATTAAATATTTTATAGGACTCATTTTTCCTTATACTCCACACTTGGATAACATATAAGCTTTACATCAGCTATTCCTCTTATGGGTGTCATTGCTGCCAAAAATGAAATTCAATTATCGATAGTCATGAATTTCTCTTTAATTTATATTGCGCCCATACATTAAAGCAAAACCCACAATAAAACAAAAATGCTTGTTAAATAATTTATTCATAATACAAAGGGGTTTTTTTTTCTTCCTATAACCTTCCCGGAAGCTTTAATACTCTCTTTAGATCCAAATTAAACGATGCTCCAGTTCTGTGTTCCGCTGCGTGAGGAGGTAAAACAGAAACTCTGTCAAAGCAAAGTGATGTTAAAAACAAGCTGTGGGTTTGTTGGTTTTGTTTGTTTACAGTGATTATTTACAGCGTTTTGCATCTGTACATATGTGTGTACTGAAATGGAGAGTTCAATAAAAACGTGACCTCAATCTGCAGGAAGAAAAAAAAACAGGAAGGAGGAATGAGCGCGTCAGGGCTGCAGAGGGAAGAAATGCTGCCACGTTTCCACTGCTTAAAACAACATAACTTATTCAGTAAAAAATATATACAATCTCACATACATGTTCATCTGCAGGCTACAGCACAAATCAGTCACTCGTCTCAATCCTGCCCCCTTCAAACAGTTTAGTCTGTTGCCTTTTAGGACAGTGGATACCCTGGTTAAACTGAGCTTTAGAAGCGTCACAGGCCCCGTTTGCACCTGCCATTCAAAACATGCGTCTGGGATCTGGATCAGTGTGGGCTGGTTAAAAAAAAAAAGTGTGCAATTTCTTCAGATGAAAATATGAATACTGAAATTATATCCCCACTTATTAAAACCTTTAAAGGTCGCATTAGGAGCTGGAATCACCAAACGCGACCGGCTGTTAATTTTGAAAAATAATGCAACAAGTGCAGTGAATAGGAGATGACTAAAGTAAGTGGGAACAAACGCCCTGAGCTCAGGACTGATCCAGATCATGTTTTTAGAATATTCTGTTTAATTTACACCTGGGAAAAACTCTGCTTGTATGCGTAAAAACTGATTTGCGTCTCCAGAACGGTTTCCATTAGCGTCTTTTCGGCTGACATAAAAATGTCATTATGAGTCTTTCTGAAGTCCAGAAGTCAGAGTTATAGCTCCGCATACAGCGTCTGGATGGGTTTGGATGCAACCATGTGCGTCTCTGCGTGGCCACCTTTCGGTTTTCCGTGCGTTTTGGCGCACACTTGGGGGTTTTACGCATTTTCTAACTCTGGCTGGGGAAGAAAAAAAAGGCGATCCCTTAAGATGCATGTTGGAAATGTCAGGTGGAGATGGGGTCAGAAAGAGTGCGACAAGTCTCCGTGGGACCCTCCTGGTCCCTCCCAAGCTGTGGGCATCACAAGGTGTCCGAGCTGTTACTGCAAGGGCTGATCAGCGCCAGGTTGGTGGCCTTGTGCTTTTTCAACAGTCTCGTGATTTTCTCGTCGTCTGAATTTGGGTCCAGCGGTTTGTTGTACTCGTCGTCCTCCTCGTTATCCGAGCTCTCCTTCATTTTCTCCGTCTCGGAGTCGTGCTTCTTCTTAGCCGAGGCCATTTCTGCTGCGTGTCTCTTCCGCCATTTGGTCCTTCTGTTCTGAAACCAAACCTGTTGAGAAGAGAGGGAAAAGGAGACGCGCACGAATGCTCAACAGGTCCACCACCAGTAACAAAGGCATCCAAACAGTTATTAATGCACAAGACAGCAGACACAGAAGCTTTCATAAACAACAACAACAATAATAATATTAATAATAAATCTTCTATTATTTTAGTATACTTTTTAATCTATGAAGATTTTAGTTTTTGTGTGTTAATAATAATATATAAAGATAAAAAATAATAATAGATTAAAAATATAAAAATGATTCTTAATAATAATTATAATAGTAATAATAGTAATAATAATAATAATAATAATAATATGTTCTGTGACAGGTTTGGCTGCTGTAGCACAGTCATTTCCAAACATCTGGGATAAAGTATTTATTCTTAATAGTAATAATAATATTTTAAAACTCAAGCAATAAAGAAACAGCTGTTGGATTATTATATGTGGAAATAACTGCATTTCTCGGCCTGTGGAGCCGACACAAACTAAAGGAACCGAAGCGCAGGTCAGCCAAGTGTTTCCCACTTCTACCAGAGGTCAGCCCGGCCTACGCAGCCGTGTATCGGTCTTTACCTTGACTTGACTCTCGGTCATTCCTAAAGAGTAGGCCAGCCGGGCTCTCTCTGGGCCAGCCAGGTATTTCGTCTGCTCGAAAGTTTTTTCCAGTGCAAAGATTTGCTGTCCTGAAAAGGTCGGTCTGGAGTGTTTCTTCTTGCCGTCCTTGTCCACCATTATGTTGGCCTGAGCTGAGGAAAGACGCAGAAGTATGGTTACATAAAGATATCTTCAATTTAAGGTTGGAAATTAATAACAACACTCGGCCTGTGGAAATGTGATGCTCCCGGATGGGAACAATTCGGAGAACCTCAAATATTCCTAAAACAAAGTGTGCCCGAGACACACGTGGAGTGTAAACACCGACTATTTATGATTGCAGTTTTTAATGTTAAGTTATTAATTCAGCGACCTATGAGATCCTCTCAGTGTCTTTTCTCATACTTTTATGTGACTATATAACACAGCATTAATAACATGTATAATCTATATTACATTTATTGTCATGATCGTGTGAAACGCAGTGCAGGTGTAGTTATTTTAAGGTGGGGTTGTTTTCTGTTGCAGGTCTCTTACTAACCAAAATAATCTCTATAATCCAAAGAGAACATCACAGGGGAACGCTGGCTCTCCCCAAATTTAAACTATTCATAAAACAAACCAAAGGCAGACTGGAGACACGCTCACACGGGACTTACTAGGACAAGCAACCCGAGGGTCCCTCCACGGAGAACCCTGCATCACCCCGGGCCAGAAGATGGGCGCCCTCCCCGGCAGCTCGGCCAGGGGCTTCGGATACCGCGACACCGCCGGGCTGAAGTACATCCCCGCCGCTGCTGCGGCCGCGGTGGTCGCCAGGCCGTTTATCCGCGGAAACCCGGACAGCAGCTGCCCAGCAGTGGTAATCGGTCTCCCCAGGATGTCGCTTATTCCGTGCGGGGTCCCCCCGGAGAGCTGAGAGTTGAGGTTGGAGAGCGGAGGCGCCTTGAAACCCGCTGGGCTCTGCTGCAGCGCGTACGGGAACAGGGATGTCTTCATCTCGGTCATGTTGTGCAACGCCGCCAGCGGGGTGCTGCCCAGGACGAAAGCACTCTGCCGGTTAGCCTCCATCTGCCCGACCGCTAACATTTGTGAACATGAACCGCCAAACTCGCTCGGACAAAAAAACTGGAAATAAACTAGTGGGAGTAGCAAAGGCGAGTAAATAAAGGCGCAGAGCGGACTGGTGGTATTCGGGAGCCAGACCACTTCTGCTGCCTTTTCCAAAGTATCCCGGAGCAGGAAAAAAGACTCTTGAAATCTTAGGAAAACTTGAACAAAAGCGAACTTCTCTCTTGGGAGGTGAAGAGCTTGGTGAAAACCCCAAAATGCCTCTCCGCGCGTTTGTTTTTGCCGGAGTGCGTCAGCTGCGAGGATGCTGCATGCGTCCGCCACAGGGATCCTCACGGAAGTCGGACGGTCTGATGATGTTTTTAGTGGTTTTGATGGGAACCATTAAGGGCCCGGCTCGCCTTTTCATAAATTCACTCACTCTATGCTGGGAGTTAAGCGGGAGTCGCTGATAACAGCGCAGCCACCTGCACGAACGTTATTCCCATTGGACAAAGCTGAATGAGACGGCGCCCTGATTGGAGGAGACACAAACTCCGCTGCTGGACGGATGCTGCTTTGACGTGCTGTCGGAAATAAGACTTCCCCCCCCTTTTTCCTCCTTTCTCTTTTTTTTTTCCCAGTAAAGAGTCATATCAACGGTGCCTATTAGGACCGAGTGGATTTATTTTTGATAGATGGCGATGCACGTTGGTGATAAATTTCGGAGCAAGGCAGCAACAGAATAGTATGGCAGCATATCATATTTTATCATTAATGGTCTTTTAATACCGCTGGCATAGAAATTGTCTTTTGGAAATGTAGGATTTAAAAAAATATTTTCCTGGCTTTAAATTAAAGAAACAACCCCTGAATATGTTTTTTTGTGTGTGTAGAAGCTAAACGCTGCTTACGTTGAATTTAAGACGTATTTATTATGGAAACTACAGTGTCAGAGGAACCATGAATGCACCAACAGCCCCACTCCATTAAGATGTTTAGCGGCGCTGTTAATGATGCGTCCTACACGGCGGAAATCATTGTTTCCATATACTGCAACATTTACACGTTTACATTAAAGATGGTTTAGCGCAGATTACGGGAGGATGTTAAAGTACAAACGGAAACCGGTGCGAGAGGAAAACTTCTTTGAGTCATTTTAGTGACTTTATTTTTGATAAAAATGATTAAAAAGAATATATTTTAAATCTCCAATATTCGCTCGCAAAATAATTCGATTCAGTTAAATATTTTAATTTATTTTGCTTGACATTTTTTTCCCTCCATCATTTAAGCTTCGGATTCTAAAACGCACATAAGTCTATATCTTGAGACTGATTCAAACAGAGGCTACTGTAGCGAATAACATTTAAATTATTTATTTGTTTATTTTAAAAATGTCTCATCAACTTGCGTCTGGCCTAAAAAAAATTTTTCCTTTTTTTTTTTTTACTGCGCGTTTGCAAAAGAGCTGTCACCGGCCTTCCACGTGTAACCGGAATGAATCATTAAACAGCAGAAACTCCTTAAAGGACAGCCTGTTTTTATATGAGTGAGATAATTTGGTCTTTTTTTCCACACAATCTGCGTTATTACGGCGAAAGTGTGCGAGAAAACCGCGCCGGGCTCCAGTCATCACTCTGAGTGCTGTAATATTTTATGGAGATGTGAGAAGGTTGTAAGAGTGAAATATGGCCACGTTAGCATTTGAGAGGCCTCAGCAAATGCACGCTGCTGCCCATTTGCTCACCGGGGAAAGAGTGTAGGTTTTAAAAGGTTATTCTTTTTTTTTATTTCTATTTTTTACTGCAACGTGAGATGATTCACACTTTTGATTATATTTCCTTCAAGCTGGATGTAGCTTCTAATTCTGTAATTGTCCCTCTATTTCTAAATTATGCCTGCATTATTTTTTCCCTTGATTATCAGTTTTATTTTTAAACCATCACTGTTACATACTAAGAAAAAATAAAATAAAATCCTATAAGTTCCAAGAAGCTGACAAGGGAGGCTGGGGCCCTTTAAGTTTTACTAAAATATCAGTAAGTAAAAAGAAAGCAGTTAGCGGCTGACCCGGGGGGAGATCAATGACGGAAAGATTGGCACTTTGTCCAGTTCATCTGCAGCCAAAGGCGAGAGCTGCCAAACAGTCAGTCACCGTAAAACCATAATGGCAATTTAACATAATGAATTATCTGAATTTTTATCTCCTAAATTTACAGGTAATTTAGAGCTGAAACTCTTAAACTCAGATTTGTTACAGACGTGGTCCTCTCTAAACGAATAGAGTAAAAACTCTTGATAGAGACCCGGCCACACTTCCACATTATTATTATTATTATTATTATTATTATTATTATTATTATTATTATTATTATTATTATTATTATTATTATTATTATCATTATTATTATTATTATTATTATATTTGTAGTGGAACGTGAACCTGTTGCTCAGCGCACACGAATATAAGCCTGACTTATTCCATTGTGTTTTTCAGTCATGGGTCGTTGGCCCGCTGATGGCGCGCAGTTTGCCGCAGGTCTTTGTCCTCCCATGGAAGGGAAGCAGGCTAATAAACAGCGTAAAGATAATCTTATCTGAGTGTAACCTCGACACAAATGGGAGCTGACAGAGCAGTGACAGGGAGCAGATGTTTGGACAAAAACACGCTTGTTGGAGTCTGTGGATCCGCGCAGTCACCGGCGCCTTCCTCTGGCTCTCTCACTGCTTTAAGCACATATATATATATATATATATATATATATATATATATATATATATATATATATATATATATATATATGCATGCAATTCAAAGTGCATCAATATTCAATGTTGATTAAATAATTAAATAATTAAAATTACGATAAATATTACTTTAAAAAATCGAATTTTAGAAGCTGATGAGCACATTCTGTTGCTGTTCATGTGCTAAAAAACATTGTGTCTAAACAGTCCGTGGAAAGACGCGTGGATAATAAAGGGTTGGGACAGCCCTTTCAAACTTGATAACGTCCAAAGTCAGCCACAGGAAACCAGCCTGAGCGCCTGTATAATTTGACCGACAGCGCCCTCTAGTGGCGCACACGGGAAACGCGTTCACTAACGATGCGTTCGTACGTGTTTTGAACACGCAGACGTCTGCTCTGCCTGCCTTTCACTTCCCACCAAGCTGTGTGGATTCCGGTTCTCCTCTTTAATATTTATTCTGGATAAAAATCAATCAATCAATACAAGAGGTACATCTTCATAGCAGGTCATACATGAGAAAAGGAAGTGAATCCCTTCAGGATCCCTTCAGGACTAAAGCTTAGAATTTGGCACAGTGTCTGTGGATGTTCTTCTGTGTGTGTGTGTATGTGTGTGTGTGTGTGTGTGTGTGTGTGTGTGGTGTGGTGTTTCACTCTGTTGGGGTTTTTGATTCATATCCTTTATGGCCGAAGACTCAAAGGACAATGAAAAGCGTTCACTCTGACAGTGGCTCAGTAGCAGTGTCCCTCTACTGGCACACTGATTGGGGACTGAGGCATTTACTCTGCTCACTTTATACATGAACTTAGTATAGGCGTTATGATGGGAATAGTACTTTTTATTACAAAAAGTTGTTCACTGGTCATACAAATAAAAAAATTCAAACAAAGTCAAATAAAAATTTAAAAAATGTACAAAAACATGCACTGCTGTTCATGAGGAAAGTCCAATTAAGGGTGCTCGCGTAACTTCTCTGAACATTTATTAATAGCAATACTTTTTTGAGGCGTTTGCATGATGTTGACGAACGCCTACCTCTTCTGCGCATGCTCCACAGAGGTGTGCCGCAAGCAGTGCCCTCACTGTAGCCGTGGTCATGACAGAAATGGGGGGGTCGGGGGCTTGTCACACAGGGTTATGCTATTATATATATATAGCAATATTTATTATTCCTAAAGCGCTTTTCAGAGGAACAAGAAAAAGAGAAGCCAACACACAGAGTACAAAAGTAAAGGAAAAAGATACACAAATAAAAGCTAAACAAAGTTAAGACAATGACCGCCCCCCCAAAAAAAGAATAAAAATCTGTAGCATAACCCAACAAGGCAGTAAACTGCAAAATGTAGTTGAACTGAGTTTAATTACACCCGAGTTTATAATCTTTCTTCCCCCAAAAGTCTTGCTGAAGTCACCCTGATGTATCGTCACTGTTATCACTTCTTTGTCATTTCACTGCGGTCACAGAGTCGACTGCTTCCTTTAAACACCCAACACCGTCTCCAGCACCCGTGACACCCTCAATCTCATGCGTTAAAACGTCAAACAACAAAACACGTTTGTATTTGCGCTGCCGTTTGTTCCCCTGCAGGTTCAGGATAACTCCACTTTCATTCATTCGTTTGCTTTCCAAAGAATTTTGAAGGTGATTTTCACTGAATGAGAGTAGTGCTCCGTTTTAATGAAACCTTAATAGATCATACTTTAAACGGCTCTATAAAATCTTTTGTCCTTTACTGGCATCAATTACAGAAAGAGTTGTTATACTCGGTAAAAGTCTGGATTTGTAATAATGGATTCTGAGAGTTCACCTCAGGCAGCTGTATGAAACGCGCCTCTGCATTCAAACCACTGACAGTGTTCATCTCTTTGTAACACACACACACACACACACACACACACACACACACACACACACACACACACACACACACACACACACACACACACACACACACAGTGGTCCTGTGTTCATAACTCGATGGTTTTATTGGAAAATAAGGTGACGTGGCCTTAATGTTGCTGTCCAGTACCACCTGTGTTTTTGCTGTATTATTAGTCACAGTCATCAGATTTGTGATTACACCAGCATTTATAAATACATTTTTTATTCACTACAAATAGGAACAAAAACAAACTAATGTGATCTTTAATAACTCATGTCAGTCAGGTGAAAAAGATGATTTAGAACATATTAGCCTGTTTTTAGAGCCTGAACTAAGTGAACGTATCTTGCTGACTGCTGTATCTAAAAAGAGGAGGAAGCAGAAATAAAATGAACCCAGTGGAATCTCATTGAAACCTAAAATAAAAGTTTTATTCAGGCCACACATTACAACCAGGCAAATCCATTTATCTTTAGTGATTTAAAGAAAATGTATTTAGGCCTGGTTTCCTGCACAGGGATTAAGCCCTAGTTCTAGACTAAATCACATTTTATTGAAATGTCTTTCTCAAACATGGATTAAAATAGTCTCAGGCCTGTTCTAGTCTGCAGGTAAATAATCTGATTTCTTGAACAAAGCCTAGAGCTAATCCAGGTCCAAATGAGGATTTAAATTAAACCTGGCCAGAGTCAGGTTTGGTGTGAACAAGAAGTTTGTGCATAGCCACTGTCACCAAGTAGAAGTCCACTGTAGGAATCATGAGTTGAACCTTTCTAACATGCAACTATGTTGGAGAACTGCATAGTCGACACACTTTGTACATTTACTGAAAGCCAGTTTTTACGATTCCTGTCCAGCTCTGCATCTTCTGCAGAAGGATGCTTAATAGGAATATGACATCCATCAGTTCAGCCAATTACTCCCCATATTCATACAACTGGGATTTAGTCTAGAACCATGGCTTAATCCCTGTATGGGAAACCAGGCCATTAACAACAAGGAGTATTAAACACACTGGATTAAGGCTATGAACCCAGTAGTGCCACTAGATGGCGACCTGTATCCAGAAGAAGGTCAAGAAAAACCTGCAGCAGCTTCAGAAGCTTGTGTGCACCATCACACTGAGATCAGACAATCATGCACAAAATTTAGAATGAATGCTTTTGTGCAGGGAACAGTTCAAAAATGATGGTTCTGATTTATCAGATTAACTTGCTGATGGAACTTACTGTCATAAAGTGTTTATAAAGAAGAGTGTGAGAAGTGTGAAGAACAGTCAGCATGTACCTTCGAGGCCCACCTGTCTGCAGGGACCTACTTAGATGCATTGTGTTTGCTGTCTATCTCACCCGTTCTTATGAACACATCTCTGGACCATTAAAGTTTAATGCATGTACTTACTCTCAGATCAGTTGCATCTGTCAAGGTCCTTCTTGTATCCAGTTTGACGGTTTCCGTCATGTGCTCCAGTTTTCTCCCACAGTCCCTGAAGTACAGTGAGGTCCCTGCCTCCTGCTCCAGAGCATGCTGGATGAGTTCACGTACGAGCTAGATGCGTTTTTCGTTCCGCAGCAACACATTAGTGCAATAAAATAAGAGTAAGGATTCAGGTATGATGAGTGACATTTGTGACATTTCTCTCTTTTAGTTCACTCAACACAACCGTTTCTTGCTTGTTTCCACGTTATTTGTCCATTTGGAAAAGGAGAGCGTGGTTGGACGCTGCATTACAGCACAGACCAGGGAGCAATAACTTGGGGGACTTGAGGGAAATGAAAAGTGCTCAGTTGTGCAGGTTGGCTTTGACAGACTGTAGCTTAGAAAAACATTGTTCTTGGCTAAGTTCTCTGGCATCCTATTTGCTTATCCTGGGAGGAGCTGGACAGCAGTGAAATACCCTACCATCACAGATACTTAAGGATTTTGAACGTTCATCCACTTAAATTTCCCATGAATGCCTCAGTGAACGCTGGTTGAAAAAAAGGCTACACAGGAAGTTTATTGCTCTGTGTTTGCACCAAAGACAATCATCTAGACACGGCATGTGTTTGATTTTGGTCATGTACGGTGTGATTGTGTCTCAGGCTGAAGCTCCTTTATACATCTGTACATGCGAGGGTCTTAAAAATAATCTTAATGATCTAAGAACACCCATGTACTTCAGGTGACATTATTTGAACACTTTTTAATGCCCGTATGAACTAGTCTAGAAACTAGAAAATGGGGTATTCTTTGGCTTGAGTTGGTCTTCAAATAAAATTTGAAAACAGAGCTGCAGAGGTTTGGAATTCACGTCAAATTAAAGCCTACATTTGTTTGAAGTTTCTGCAAAATTAAAGATGGGTTGAAAATTCAAGATGAAGGTTTTGTGAAGACAAACTGTATATAAAAGGTGGGCACTGTGAGGTCACCTGTTGGTTTGTTTTTGGCCTTTCGTTTTGGAGCCTTATTTGGAAAACAAAATGATTATTTTATCCAGCTGGTACTGATTGGGTTGTTTTGGAGCCAACCTCAGGGGGACATTTTAGGAACTGCAGTTTTTGGCACTTCCACATAGGCTTCATTTTTTCTATGCCACAGGCTGTCACCTGATGTCTGAAATGACCTGCATTTGGTTAATTCCATTTGCTGCCTTTACATTTCTACAGTTAACACTTGTACCTTCAACCTGCTCTCCAACCTGCTTTATGCTCTGTATGTCTGTACTAAGAAAAAAATGGCCATTGCCATATGTTCAAACTATGGCTAATTACTTACTAATTGCTTTACTTTGCAAATTGTTTGGAGGTTTGTCTCCATTGTTCAGTTTCCAGCACCAACCTATCAACTATTTTTGGTGAAGTGAGGCCACTTTGGTTATCCACACATACCAAAAAGTCAGAGGGAAGAGCTGATTTGGTCTGAAGTAGAAACTTAAAGCCTTTTCACACCATTAGTCCAACCACACAGCTGTTTTACTTGTGCTTCCTAATTGAACCTCTAATCTGAGCTACACCCTTTGCCTGACTGACATCTGATTTGGCCCTCTATAAATAAAACTGAATTGATAGAGTTTGGTCAGTGCCAGAATTGGTATTCATCTGCAGGAGAAATCACGCCTTAAATTTAAAGTTGTCTCTACTCTAGAATTTAATAATTTATCTAATGGGGACTTGTTGTTTTGCTGTTCGTCCCAAAAAAGAATTCATGCGCCCACAGCTGAGGGTGTCTAAACAAATTTATGTCCCACAATGTGAGTTGTACCATGTGTACAGTCACAAAGGTAGCACACAGATGGAATTTGGAAACGTAAATGGTTATGGCAGACATTCAAGAAAGAATCTTACAGTTGGACAGCACCAGGCCTTGACATGATTCACTCCTATTGGCTAAAGAAGCGAACTGCGCTCCACGAGCACCTGTCAGCACAACTGAACCAGCTGGTAAAAGCTAAGACACACCTGGAATAGCTGAAGGCCGGACAGTCATGATGCCCAAGGATTCCCAGAAGGGACCGGTCCCATTCAACTGCTGGCTAATAACTTGCCTCCGTACAACATGTAAACTCCTGTCAGGCATTATAGCAGCTACAACAGGCACATGCATGAGCAGGGTCTCGAAAGGAATTGGCAGAGATACCAGGGGAGCAAAACACCAGCTAATGCTAGCTAGAGCGGTCACTCAAGACTGTAAGAGGAGACTGACCAACCTGTGCACCACCTGTATTGATTACAAGAAAGCCTATGACTTGATGCCTCATACGTGGATCCTGGAATGCCTAGAACTATACAAGATCAACAGGAGTCTAAGAGCCTTCATCAGGAACTCAGTGGGATGCAGAGAACAACACTAGAGGCCAACTTCAAGCCAGTTACACAAGTCACCATCAGGTGTGGGATTTACCTAGGAGATGCTGTGTCCTCACTGCTGATGCCGCGGATACCGACTGCAGGATAGAGCAAACATTAGCCACCTCCTGTACATGGATGACATCAAGCATGTATGTCAGGAGTGAAGAAGACATCGATTCACTGGTCCACGCCACTAGGATCCACAGCAATGACATTGGGATTGCACTACCAGAAAGCAACATTATAGACAATGAGGACAGCTACAAGTAGCTTGGAATCTCACAGGCAAATGGGAACCATGAAGAGGCCGCTAGGAAAGCTGCAACCACCAAGTACCTGCCGAGAGTAAGGCAAGTCCTGAAGAGTCAGTTGAATGGGAAGAACAAGATCTGGGCAATCAACATCTACGCTCTGCACTGTCATGAGATACCCTGCTGGGATAATAAGCTGGCCAAAGGACGAGATAGAAGTCACTGATGAAGACAAGAAAGCTCCTTACCATGCATGGAGGGTTTCACCCCAAATCCAGCACTCTGAGTCTGTACGCTAAGCAAAAGGAAGGTGGCCGAGGACTAGTGAGTGTCAGAACCACTATCCTAAATGAAACAACAAAAGTCCATGAATACATCAGGAAGATGGCCAAAAAAGATTATGTGCTTAGTGAGTACCTCAGGCAGTAGAGACCCGAGAAAGAAGAGGAGCAAGAACAGGAACCATCATGGAAGGACAGGCCTCTGCACAGCATATACCACCGGCAGATAGAAGAAGTGGCTGATATAGAAAAAAATCCTACCAGTGGCTGGACAAAGCTGGGCTGACAGACAGTACAGAGGCACTAATCATGGCAGCACAGGAACAAGCTCTGAGCACAAGATCGATAGAGGCTGGTGTCTACCACACCAGGCAAGAACCCAGGTGCAGGCTGTGCAGAGATGCTCCTGAGACAATCCAACACGTAACAGCAGGGTGCAAGATGCTAACAGATAGGGCATACATGGAACATCATAACCAAGTGGCTGGCATAGTATACAGGAACATCTGTGCCAAGTATGACCTGGAAGTCCCGAGGTCAAAAGATGGTTTGAAATGACTGAGCTAAGCTCCTCTGGGACTTTCAGATATAGACGGACAAAATGGTGACGAGTAACCAGCCGGTGGTTGAGGAGGAAAGACATAGTGATAGATGTAGCAATACCAAGTGATGGCAACATCAAGAAAAAGGAACACGAGAGGCTTGATAAATACCAAGGTCTGAAAGAAGAACTAGAAAGGATGTGGAAGGCGAAAGTAACAGTGGTCCCCGTGGTAATCGGAACAATCGGTGCAGTGACCCCCAAACTGGGAGAGTGGCTCCAGCAGATTCCAGGAATGACATCTGAGATCTCTGTCCAGAGGAGCGCGGTCCTGGGAACAGCTAAGATACTGCGCAGGACCCTCAAGCTCCCAGGCCTCTGGTAGAGGACCCAAGTTTGGAGAACAAAGACTGGCCACAGGTGAGTGGGGAATTAATTTAAAAAAAAAAATATATATATATACTGCTCAAAAAAATAAAGGGAACACTTAAACAACACAATATAACTCCAAGTAAATCAAACTTCTGTGAAATCAAACTGTCCACTTAGGAAGCAACACTGATTGACAATCAGTTTCACATGCTGTTGTGCAAATGGAATAGACAACAGGTGGAAATTATTGGCAATTAGCAAGACACACTCCAGTAAAGGAGTGGTTCTGCAGGTGGGGACCACAGACCACTTCTCAGTACCTATGCTTTCTGGCTGATGTTTTGGTCACTTTTGAATGTTGGTGGTGCTTTCACACTCGTGGTAGCACGAGACGGACTCTACAACCCACACAAGTGGCTCAGGTAGTGCAGCTCATCCAGGATGGCACATCAATGTGAGCTGTGGCAAGAAGGTTTGCTGTGTCTGTCAGCATAGTGTCCAGAGGCTGGAGGTGCTACCAGGAGACAGGCCAGTACACCAGGAGACGTGGAGGAGGCCGTAGGAGGGCAACAACCCAGCAGCAGGACTGCTACCTCTGCCTTTATGCAAGGAGGAACAGGAGGAGCACTGCCAGAACCTGCAAAATGACCTCCAGCAGGCCACAAATTTGTGCATGTGTCTGCACGGTTAACAACCAACTCCATGAGGATGGTATGAGGGCCCAACATCCACAGATGGGGGTTGTGCTCACAGCCCAACACCATGCAGGACGCTTGGCATTTGCCATATATATATATATATATATATATATATATATAAAGCTGCACTGGGGACCTGGCCTTAGGGTCCCTCTGGATGAGCTGGTGGAGGTGGCGGGGGAGAGGGAAACCTGGGCTTCTCTGCTTAGGCTGCTGCCCCCATGACCCGGCCCTAGATAAGCGGAAGGATGGATGGATGGATGGATGGATGAATCATGAAGAGGGAGCTAGTATTTTCAGTCTTGGTTATGGGTTTATTCTCATCTGTTCACTCTGAGCATTTCTATACTGAAGAGAATGGTGCTTTAGGAATCACATGACCAATGAAGAGATTGTATAGAGGGAGAGGCAGCAGGAGGGAAGCACACTGATTTTTAATTTCCTGTTTGGATAAGCGACTGTGATTAAAACTAGCCCACTTAAATATTTATAGAGCTCTGAGGCAGCATGATTTAGCCAGAACAGTGAGGTGTCTGCAGTCAGGGTGTTTTGATGTAGTTTTTTTCCCCCTCTTTTTTACTGTTGAGAACTGGAATAAAATATCTGTCGATCATCAAACATTAACCTTTTCCTAAAATGTTAATGCCTTGAAAAAACATGGTTTAGAGTATTCTGAAAGTTCATTTGTCAGTGATTTCCAGCAAGTGATGTCTGTGTCCTTTTGGTGAGTCACAGTGTTCCAACAAACCCAGTGGGGAAGAAAAACATTTCTTACCTGTGATAATTTTATTGATCAAAAAAGGAAAAAACCCACCAGGAGTGAAACCATCCCTGTAATTAAACTTGACTTACTCAGAGGTCTTCAAGTAATGAAAAGAATTTGAAAAATATTTCTCATTGTCTCCAACAGTAGGTGTTTATATTTAGGCATATATTTAGTTTATATTTTTTTCTTTTATGTTTACTTGATTTGTATTAATTCTTATAATTATGTTGCATGAGAAAAATGCAAAAGGGGCCATTTTCATGCAGTTCTAACATGGGTGCATTTGGACAGTCTTTTGTGAACTTGGAGAAGGCATTTGGCTGCATCCCTTGAGGCATCCTCTGGGGGGTGTTTTGGAAGTATGGGGTTTCTGACTCATTGTTACTGGCCATTAGGTCTCTATTCTCCTCAACGATAGGTGTCGCCACTGAGACAAATCCTCCACATCAGCGGTGATATAGGAGGAGGAGAAGTTAAAACCAGAAGTAGAGAAATTGTGGATTTTTTTCCCCCAGAAAGCCTCATCTTTTCAAACTGTTGCATCATCTCCCGCTATATAATCTGTGATTGTACTGCTATATAGTGTATAATGAATCTATGAGTAAGACGCCTTCCCGGTGGGTGTTGGCCCTCTGCCAGGGCTGCTCTTTGTTACATATTCTGTTTATACCTTTTTTTTCTAGGTGTAGCCAAAGCACGGAAGGTACAGTATCTGCTTTGGTGGCCTCTGGATCATTTCTCTCTTTTTTGCAGTTGATGTGGTTCTTTGGTCTTCATCAGGTGGGGGCCTAAAGCAGTTCACAGCAGAGTGTGAAGTGGTGGGAATGAGAATTAGTACCTCCAGGTCTGAGACCATGGTTCATGGTGGGGTGCCCACTCAAGGTCGGGGAGGAGTTGCTGGCCAAGTGGAGGAGTTTAAGGACCTTGGGGTCTTGTTCATGAGTGAGGGGAAAGAGGAGCAGGAGACTGACGGCTGGATTAGTACGGCATAGGCAGTGATGCCGATACTGTACAAGTCTGTTGTGGTTACTAACCCCAGGTGAGGGTACAATCGTACCCTTACCCATGGGCACAAGCTCTGGGTAGTGACTGAAAAAATGAGATCCCAGATACAAGCAAGGAAATGTTCTTCCTCCAAAGGGTGGTGGAGTTCTCCCTCAGAGATAGGGCGAGGAGGGGCTCAGAGTAGAGCTCAGAGTAGATTTGCTACTCCTCCACATCAAAAGGAGCCACTGGAGGTCTGGGCATCTTCTTGACATCTTCTGGTGTGAAGGAGATGGTGCTTCGTGCATGTTCTGGGCATGTCCTAGTGTTTCAGGCATGTCCTACCAGGAAAAGACCACGGGGCACATCCAGAACATGCTGAAAAGGCTAAATCTCTCAGCTGGCCTGGGAATGTCTCCCTTGAGGAGCTGGAGGAGGTGGCCAGGGAGAGGGAGGTCTGGGCATCTCTGCTGCTGCCCCCTTGACACAGACAAGTGGCACGGCTTGATGGATGGACTGATTGATGGATGGTGCGCTCGGACAAAATGCAGACTTTGTAATATGAGACTGGCAGGTACAATTCAGCTTAGTCTGACCTTTGTGTTTGAACATACAGCTCAACATATAATGTATAGAAAGGCTACGGGCTGATGTACATGTGTCAAAAAGGGCCATTAAAACCACTGACATGTGAAGTGAAAACAGTGATGTTCTGCTGGGAAACGTTAGGTCCTAACATCACTGAAGATGTTACACTGACATGCACAACCAACTAAACACTGTTGTAGATGAAGCCCCCCCCCCAATAGTGATGACGCTCCCAGAAGGCTGCAAGGATTTCTCCCAACACCTCAAAACTGCTCAAGAATGACTTTAGGAATATAACACCCGGTCAAGCTTGAACCACACCACACAACTCATAGTACCCAAACGACCTGATGCTGGACCCGATGCTCTCCATGTGTACCTGCTCCAGTTGGTCAGAACATGGTGGCATGTGTGAACATGGCTATACAAAACAAAAAATGTGCACTGTATATATTTTTCCAGCTGCATTTGATTATCAAAATAAACAGTTATGATTTAAGTTATGAAGCTGGAAGGTGAAGGGGTTAGGCACCCAGGATGTACCATGCAGCGTCTTGTGCTCTCATAATAACCAGTGTCAAAAGTGTGATTAATGTAATGCCTCTTGTTAAGCAAATATCAAGGGCACAGGCTGAGCTGCTTAGCAGAGCAGGAGCGCCCGCAGGGTCATGCTGATTGATCGCACCGACACCCAAAGGTCAGCACCGCTAGGGTTCTTCAGCCTCTGACGTAGCCTGAAGGTCTCAGTGGCCACTGCTGTTTTGATTTTCTCCACTTTCTCAAAAGCGTTTAGCATTTTTTGTTCTTGAGGACATTTGTCAGGGATGGAGTGCCTGCTCTCCTTGGCAGCAGGCCATTGTGCTTTGGCTGCTCTACTGATGACACAGAAAATAAGAAGTGAGAGAATTAAAGGCATATGAAGGATAAGGAGTTTAACCGGATTATGACAAATGAGCGGCCGGGCCTGGCGAGCATTGTCTAAGCTTTTTTTTTTTCTGGCTCAGAATTTACTATTACCCAGACAGCGAGGATATTTTATGGGCAATACTCACTGCTCACAAAAGTGATCCATAATGAGCAAGTCCTTGGAGCAAAATTTCTAATTGGTGATTTTAAGTGGCTTGTAAAGGCTCTATTTGTCTTTTAAAGATGCATTAGTGCCTTTGTTTTTGATCGATCAGTAGGAAGGAAGGTAGCAGGCACACTGGGGTGACAGCAGCCTCTTGGGAGGGCTGAGTCTTCGTTTTGTTAGAACATCTCTGCAGGCAGCTCGACAGCTCATTTGCTCCTTAATAGAGATGAACTGGTGGGGACAGTCGGAGGGAGAGGGAGATGCTGCTTACTCCAGGTAGGAGTGCTGGGCAAAGATGAGGGATGTGTCTGCAGGTTGCCTATCATCGCCGCTGTCATTAATTAGAGTCATTACAACATGTCACAGCACTGTACAGCACTGTAGAAAACTGCTGCTTGGGTAATAGTTTTCATGCCAGCCTTCAAATGAAGACGCATTGGCTGGCAGGAGGACGAAAAAAAGTCCAGACTCTTTCAACTCTGCAGATATTTGTGTGGTTAAAGGTCACTGTGCTTTGTAAACATGCATTGTCAATAATACATAAAAATCATCGAGCGTATTATTTTTGCTAATTGCTTTACTTGTTAATGCGGTGAGCTTTCACACTCTAATAGGTGATGTGCAATCCATTATAATGGTCAATAGATAATGGCAACCTGTTGCCGGGAGGCTCTTTTTTTCACACTGTTATCACCATTTAGCTTAGGCATATATCTCATTGTATGATCTTACTTTAAACGAACAGAAGAACCAACAGGAGATGGGCTGGATTGTGCAGAAATGGGGACTGTAATTAGACCACGACAACCACATCCTCAACCACAGAGGGAGTAACAAATGAAGGCATTGTTCACCCATAACCATTCAGACCAATTACTAGCCTCAGCTCTTACATGCAGAATTGATCTGGAGACTAAATTGGGATTCGATGGCAGCCACACGGTGACTCGGCTTCCTTTCAGCCCCTTGTGTGCCAGTGAATTATTTTTCAGTGAGTTCAGCTGTGAGTTGTCAGTAAGCCACTCAGACCTGAGGAAAAAAATGTACACTCAACTAAAATAATCCCTTCAGCTCAGTATTTAATAGGAGTCTGATGTTACCAATGGAGGTGCAGCTCAGAGCATGCATAGAGAATACGCAGAGGCTGATGTTAAAACAAGGGTTAAAAAAAAAAAGGTGTCAGCAAATTACAGATCACAGATACACAACATGCTGTGATCTTTCTAAACTCTGATTTTCACTCTCTGTTGTGATAAACTTCAAAAGCAGAAATCAAATTAGCCTGCTAGTTTATGCCAGTCATGTGAATTCAGCAACAATGCAGACAAGGGAAAAGCCAGTTTAAAACATCCATTCCTGAGCAACTGCTTCTACTGAAGTGTTGCTTTTCTTTGGTGCATTCAGACCAAGCTTTCTTTAGCGGGTGGGTTTTTAAGGGTAATTGGTTGCCACCTTTGATTTACTCGATACAGTTGATTTAAAAAGAAAATCTTTAAAAAGCTATAATAGCAATAGTGGTTCACAGGACTATGTGAATGTGACAGGGATCACTGTCATGGCAGACACTGGTTTGCTCCTGTGTTTTCTTTTTCTTTTTTTGGTTCTCTCTCTGATGTCTCGGCTGGGATGGGCAGGCACGATTCCTCCTTTGGGTTGAGTCACTACCTCCTGCTCCTTGGTCCTCTCGCCGGCAACTCATTCACTTCTCCAATACTTAAGGACTAGCTCTTGAATCCAGTCTCTGCCACATTGTCTGCATATCCAGTGTGGTAATCAGGCTCTTCCTTAGTATTGTCTGTGTACCCCAGTGAACCTTGTTACATCCGCTTCCTCCCTTTCAAATTGCAGTCTTTCCCCCATGAGCTGAGGAGCTATTCCACTGACGAACACCACTTTGTTCCTCCTGAATCCGAGGTTCAACTAACAGACAGGCTCTCCTCTCCTCTCCTCTCCTCTCCTCTCCTCTCCCTCCTCTCCTCTCCTCTCCTCTCCTCTCCTCTCCTCTCCTCTCCTCTCCCTCCTCTCCTCTCTCCTCTCCTCCTCTCCTCTCCAGTACTCTGGCACTAACTTCTATGTTGAAGTCAGCAGTGCCCCACCTGCACTACACACCGTGTGAGTAGAGCGCCGTTTTCCCCTCCTGAGTCACCTGACAATTTGCCAGATTCACTTCGAGACTGACCGAAAGTCTTGTTCCATGGGCTCACTGAACTCCTCCCACACTTGAGTTTTGCTTCAGCTACTGCCAGAGCCTCGCTCCACTTGGCCTGCTGGTTTCTGTCAGCTGCCTCCTGAGTCCCACAAGCTAACCAAGCCCTATAGGATTCCTTTTTCATCTTGATGGCTCCCTTCACCTCCAGTGTTCACCATTTGGTGCAGGGATTACCACCAGGACAGACACCAACCACCTTGCAGCTGCAGCTCCAGGCAGCCACCTCAACAGTGGTGTGGAACATGGTCCATTTAGACTCAATGTCCCCAGCCTCCCTGGGAATGCTGTCAAAGAAATGCTGGAACTTGAAAATCCCCGGGACCGGGGCTCTGTCAGACACTCCCAGTACACCCTCACTATGGATTTTGGGACTCCAGGCCTGTTCAGCATCCTGCCACCTGAGCCAACTCACCACCAGCTTCTGTCTTCACCCAAGTGTCCAGAACAGTGCTGCAGATCTGATGATGCGATTACAAAATCAATCACTGATCTGTAATCTGGGGTGCCCTGGTGCCACGTGCACTCACAAACGTGTTCGAACATGGTGTTTGTGAGGGACAAGCTGTGGTTAGCACAGAAGTCCAATAACAGAACAACACTCGGGTTCAGATCACTACGTGTTCTGGTCTTTTTTTTTTTTTTTGCTTTGTGTTATTTTCTTATTTAGTGTAAGATTAGTTTGAGCTCAGTGAGTCAGAGACTGAGGGCAGGGGTAGTAGAAGATAGTAGAGTTTTTTAAAAATGTTTCTTAATATTTAATGTTCAGTATTGCATCCATGATGACATGCATTTTGATTTGTTTTAAAAGTGATACATAAATCTTAATTGGTCCAACTTGGTAAGATTTCCATCGCAACGATTACAGAAGAGTGACAAAGGCGCACATCAGAACGAAGCAGACACATTTCAACATGTCCTCCAATCCAAACGACAGGATCAGTCGCGTCTGCAGGTCCTGAGACACGCCCTATGAGGGTTTCCAAAATGAACGATCCTACGTACGTGTGGCTTCGCACGGCATGTCCGTGGGTAATGTTGCTGTAGCTCAGGAGGTAGACCAGTAATCTATTAATTGGAAGGTTGATGGTTCAGTCACAGGCTGTTCCACTTGGCATGCCAAAGTATCCGTGGGAAAGATAGTGAAGTTGTTGTACGAATAAGGAATGTTGCATAAAGCGCTTTGAGCGCCGTTATGGGTGATCACATAAGACATCCTGTCTTTCGATGGGCGTATTATGTGATAAACATTAATATTACTTCCACTACTTTCTTGTTAACAGTGTCTTATTGTATGTATTCATAGCTGGTTTTCATTTCCCCCAAGGGGCAAAAACCTTTGTTATTGCACACTTAACTGAGGACCACTCACTAACTTAATAAACCTACCATTCCTGATGTCAAAAATAATCATTACACATATATGTACATGCTTCTTAAATACTAAACGACTGTGCAGTGCTTCTCCTCTTACACTGCTGATTTGTCTGCTGCAGCTGTGTTGCTTTAGGTCCCTGTTGTGTGTGTAACTGCTTCATATTTTTCTAGTATTATAATTTTTCTCTTCATTTGTAAAAATCAAATCACTCAGCTGCCAGTATACTTTTTCATGTTTGTGACTGGTCACATGCTGCCATGCCTGTAATTAGATTGATAAACCCTGGGTTAACTTTTTGAGTTGATGACCAACTTTGTATGACAGCTTATCCTCATTGACAATTGGTGGTAACTGAAGCCAGATGACAGAAAGGTATCCTGGGTTTAACTAATTTTGTAGTACAGAGCCTTTTATTACTATTATTATTATTTATTATATTTTTTTTCCAGGAATGCCAAAAACATATTTCTTACTCTGGCCTTAAGTTTTCTCCTATCACATTCTCAACATGTGCTTTTAAACCAAAGGTTTCAAAGACAGGACGTCATGAGAATCCTGGGGGGAAAAGTAGAGCAGAAATACATCCACAAATTCATTATGATTCAGATTATCACTCTAATAAAGTGGAATTTACTCCAAGCCTGAGTAAACCCGTGCCAGGGCAGGGCAATTACATACAGTGAGGCACACACAGAACAACACGACTCACTATTATGACAGTATCTTTGGTAATCCACAGGTTAAATGTTAGAAGCCACAGCAATAAGCAGAGGCTCTGTGACTAAGGCAGTGTGATGGTAAACAAAAGTCACAAAATCCAACACAAACTGGTGAGTGTTGAAGCCCACACTGTACAAACACAGTCTGCACGTCACATTATTACATGGCTGAATAAAGGTGATGCAATAGTTTTAGCAATGCTGGAGACTGTATATATATTTGTAGTGCTAGTGTCACATGGCTGACGTTTATTATAGAGCCGACTGTGTATTTTTTCTTGGTTCATTTTTATTTACTGTATTTCATGGATTTCAAGCAGACCCCCCCCCCCGGTGGCTTGTGGTTCAACTTGCTCTGTTTCTTTTGTATTTGTATGCCTCTGTGCCAGCAACAGGTTGCCCATCTGTCCATCCATCCTTTTCATTTGTCTGGAACAAAATGTAATTTATGACCAAATTTCAAATTTAGTCAAAGACTGAATTGGTAGCACTAACCTTTGAAGTCTTCATTACACATATTAAATGTAGGACAGACATGTATGTAAAGAAGTAGTACAACCACAAGGCAGTAATTAGTCTTTGCATCTATTTGTGTTAACCCATGTGCTCGCTTCATTGGTGTCAGATTACCCACACGGCTCACTTGCAACTTAACTGAAGATGACAACTCCCTGCAGAGCACCAAGAGCAATGGGCCAATCACACAACTGGGAAGCCCATGCTTACCCCCCCCAAAAAAAAGTATTGGAACAATGAGGCCAATCTCTTTGTTTTTGCTGCAAACTGAAAACATTTGGTGTTGATATAAAAAAAATCAATATGAGACAAAAGATCAATATCTCAGCTTTTATTTACAGGTTAATACATCTGGATCTGATACACAGTTCAGAAGACAGCACCTGGTGTGTTTTGTTTCCCAGGTTCTTGATCTTTTGTCTCATTTTTATATTTTAATGTCAAACCCAAATCTTTCCAGTCTACAGCAAAGTTAAGGGATTGGCCTCACTGTTCGAGTACTTTTGGAGGGGAGTGTAGCTCCCAGCAACAGAGGGATACATTTCAGAAAGGCTAAAAGAAATAAGTGTCATGGTTTGTGAGTGGAAAAAAGAGAGCTGGGGAGCAAACCTACATCCTGTGTAGTTCAGGCAAAGACCATGTGTGCTCATGCTGGTCACTGATAAGGTGTGTGTGTGTGTGTGTGTGTATGTGTTATTTTTCTACGAGTGCACAATAGTGGAGTCAGCCTATTGAAAGCCAAAAAGCTCATTAAAACTGCTTTCTTTGCCTTTGCCAGGATGGCACAAATTGTCACAGTGGATGGTTTTATGAGTGCCAAACTCCAAGTGGTGTTCTAAATTTTTGACCTCCACAGAGCTTCCGGTGGAACATTCTGTTCAAATTAGTTTTTGTTTTCATGCTAGAAGCAATCGCATATTGGTGGGTTTGACAGAAAGAGTGGCAGAAAGCAACTTTTCGCAGAACCCCATAAAGGACATTGAACAACTACACTTCTGCCATTAGACAATGAAAATCAGGTATTAAGCAATAGTCTCAGATTGAGTAGAGGATTAGTACACAAAGGATCAGAAACATTATTAAGCCTTTTTTAAAAGCCTTTGTTTTTAAAGAGAGGCGATCTAGAAGAATTATTTTGTTCACACGGACAAATTTTTGACACGAGGAGCAAACTGTAGTTTCTTGGGTGAAACTGCTTCCAGAAAAACCTCTGGCCACTTATTAATCATGTTAATGAATTTAAATGATCACTGCAACATAAAAACTACATGTACAAAATTTCAGTCATTTTGCCTAAAAATTAAAAGCTCTTTCCCCCTCACAACATATACTTCCCATATACAGGTGCTGGTCATAAAATTAGAATATCATGAAAAAGTTGATTTATTTCAGTAATTCCATTCAAAAAGTGAAACTTGTATATTATATTCATTCATTACACACAGACTGATATATTTCAAATGTTTCTTTCTTTTAATTTTGATGATAATAACCAACAACTAATGAAAACTCCAAATTCAGTATCTCAGAAATTTAGAATATTGTGAAAAGGTTCAACATTGAAGACACCTGGTGCCACACTCCAATCAGCTAATTAACTCCAAACACCTGCAAAGGCCTTTAAATGGTCTCTCAGTCTAGTTCTGTAGGCTACACAATCATGGGGAAGACTGCTGACTTGACAGTTGTCCAAAAGACGACCTTTGACACCTTGCATAAGGAGGGCAAGAGACAAAAGGTCATTGCTAAAGAGGCTGGCTGTTCACAGAGCTCTGTGTCCAAGCACATTAATAGAGAGGCGAAGGGAAGGAAAAGATGTGGTAGAAAGAAGTGTACAAGCAATAGGGATAACCACACCCTGGAGAGGATTGTGAGGATTGTGTGATTGTGGGTTTCAGCTGTCACAGTCCTCGTGTCAACCCACTCTTGAACAAGAGACGTCGTCAGAAGCGTCTCTCCTGGGCTCAAGACAAAAAGGACTGGACTGCTGCTGAGTGCTCCAAAGTTATGTTCTCTGATCAAAGTCAGTTTTACATTTCCTTTGGAGATCAAGGTCCCAGAGTCTGGAGGAAGAGAGGAGAGGCACAGAATCCACGTTGGCTGAGGTCCAGTGTAAAGTTTCCACAGTCAGTGATGGTTTGGGGTGCCATGTCATCTGCTGGTGTTGGTCCACTGTGTTTTCTGAGGTCCAAGGTCAACGCAGCCGTCTACCAGGAAGTTTTAGAGCAGTTCATGCTTCCTGCTGCTGACCAACTTTATGGAGATGCAGATTTCATTTTCCAACAGGACTTGGCACCTGCACACAGTGCCAAAGCTACCAGTACCTGCTTTAAGGACCATGGTACCCCTATTCTTAATTGGACAGCAAACTGGCCTGACCTTAAGCCCATAGAAAATCTATGGGCTGTTGTGAAGAGGAAGATGTGATACACCAGACCCAACAATTCAGAAGAGCTGAAGGCCACTATCAGAGCAACCTGGGCTCTCATAACACCTGAGCAGTGCCACAGACTGATGGACTCCATGCCACGCCGCATTGCTGCAGTAATCCAGGCAAAAGGAGCCCCAACTAAGTACTGAGTGCTGTACATGCTCATACTGTTCATGGTCATTTTCATTAGTTGTCGGTTATAATCATCAAAATTAAAAGAAATAAACATTTGAAATATATCAGTCTGTGTGTAATGAATGAATATAATAAACAAGTTTCACTTTTTGAATGGAATTACTGAAATAAATCAACTTTTTCACGATATTCTAATTTTATGACCAGCACCTGTACAGTACATCATCAAAATTTTGGCTATATATCACCCACTGAAAGTGAAAGTAATGAGGAAATTAAAAAGCTATTTTTGTATTTGGTAAATACTCAGCAGCTGGGGGTATACTCCTCCGACTCCCTGAGCGGCACTGTTAACGCTGTCTCCATGTTGCAGATGGTGGAAAACAAACCAACACCAGACAGGAGGAAAGTCACCAAGCTGCCCCTTTTTTTAGTGGATGTTCATTTTGAGAACCAGTTTTCAGAGACTTCAGATTGTTTTTTTTTTAAATTTCTTGAAATCTTAAACGTGTTTTAATCTTTGTATCTTATTTGTTGAAATTTTACCTAATGCAGTATTTTTTTTCTATGTCTAATTTGGGTTGTTTGATATTCTTTTCATGTTTCCTTTATTTATTGTGAGTTTTTAATAGTTTACCTTTAATTTTGGGTACATACTCTGGCCCCAACTTTAACTTATTACACAATTATACATTCTGTGTTTTCCAGGTGACAGTTGCGTGTGGACATAGTAATGGGTAGCAGGTGACAGCCCACAGCAGAAAACTCATAACCATAGGGCCATTCACACAGAAACATTTGGATGGTGGGGTCATTTTGTCTCCTCTATGGCACCTGTGAGGTTTGTCTTTACAAGCGCAGCTATCTGCGTTGATGCTGAGATGCAGAACCATACTGCCTGTTAGCCCTGCTTTACCACAATGCAGTGTTGAGATTTAGATTGAATTTCCTCATCCAAGTGCTCCATTGTTGGGAGCTATGGACGTGTTTCAGTGGCGCCCCCGGGGGCTGCTGCTCATGGCCCATTTAGTGATTCACTCCAGGAGAGCTGTCACCACAAGGGGAAAGTCACTCCTACTCCTCTGCACTCATGAATTCACATGAGGCTGCTGTGCCTGCCTCACCTTAAGAAACACTGAGTTTTGAGGAGTGCTTCCACAGAGCTCCAACTTCAAATCTCACAGTCTCAGCAGAGGATTGGAAAGCTTTGACACACTGACAATAAACATGTCAGTGAATTACTTTCATCATGAAATATGCAATTCTAATCATAGTCAATCAATAATAGATGTTTTAGAAATCCATATTGTGGAAGTTCAAAGGTAAATGAACATGGATTCTAAATGTTTAATGGGCAGCTGTGTGTTGTTTCAGTATTAGTTCATACCAGCAGCGTATGGTGACTTTTACAGAAAAGCAAGCAGCAAAGATGATTCTCTGTTCCTCCACTGGTTAACAAGACAAACTGGACCAGACTACAAAAGCAATACCATGTTGTGCTGCCTGTCTTTTCAGTTCAATTTGATTTATGTAGAGCCAAATCACAACAAACAGTTGCCTCAAGGTGCTTTACACTGTAAGGTTAAAAACCCTACAATAATTAGAGAGAAAACCCAACAGTCAAAACGACCCCCTATGAGAAAGTACTTGGCAACAGTGGGATGGAAAAACTCCCTTTTAAAAGGAAGAAAACTCCGGCAGAACCAGGCTCTTTTCTTTTATGCTTTTATACTTGCCATCTCCAACTTGCTGCACTGTTCCTGGAGGTCTTCACCTTTCTGCACTCCTTCCTTGCTGAAGAATTTTAAAATATTATTACTTGTATTGTTATCATCTAAATATTTACTATAAACTGATAATAATAAAAAGGCACAATTACAGCAACCACTTGCTTGCAGATGGTTAGTTGGGTTAGACAAGACTTTTGTTTTCATATAAAACTTATAAAACGAATAAATTAGGACAAAATGTTCTGACATATTAAAAAGTCAGAATATCGCATTTTCATCTACAATTTCTGTCAAAAATCTGTCAGTATCAATACATTTATTGAGCAGAAAAAATAATCCAAAAATATTCTTATGTATGTATGGTCACATGCACTGCATTGACTGCATTAATGCAATGAGTGTATCAAGACCTACCAGTCTGTTAAATTGGTAGACTTCCTGTCATCGTCTCGAGACAGTGTTACAACCTTTGAGTGCACAGATGCGAGGCAGAAAGAAACTGTAGGTAGTTTATATCATTCCTGCTTAAAACAAGGGTCTACGGGGCTCTTTTTTTCTCAGCTGTAACATGTAAACAAACAGCGCAAAATTGAAATGATTAAAATAGTAGAAAAGCAGTGGAGCCACCTGCTTTAAAAACCTGTTTGTGTAACAGTGAATAACGAGTATTCTAGTGTTTTTTGCATAAAGTGTTGTGCGCCAGACTGCTCCTTCTGTGTTTTTATGAGGATTTACGTGCTGATGATAGTGTGGTATTTTTTAAATGTTGTCCAACAGGTTAATAGGTTTATTCTGCTTCGTTACTCTGAAAATACCAAGAAGCGTGTGTGTGTGTGTCTGAAGAGGAATTAAGCCGTAGTTCAGTTAAGCACATGGCTGAGATGAGAGCAGGCCTCGACATATTTTTCTAGAGGATATCCACTTGACTGGCTCATTAGTCTTCAAGCTGTTCACTTCAGCTCCAAACTTGGATATTCGCCCATCCACTGGACAGCTGATGTATCTGTATTATCCTACAGTGGTTTTACGCAAGACTGACTGTGTGATGCATCCCTCTGCAGATTATATGCAAACTTTATAGTATGGGTGACAGGTCCCTGGTTCATGCTTGGATTTATTGTTTGTGTTTGCCCCTCTCTAGTTTGTCTTTCTATTTATACCTTTGTCTTCCTGGTTTATTTTGGTTAATGCTTTCCCCTCTGCCTCCTTTACTTTGTCTTCCCACTGATTCCCCCATTTGTCCCAACCTTCTCATGTATTTGCCTGCATGTCTTTCCTTCTTGGCACCTGTATACTTCACCATCATTGTGTTCACCTGTGTTTGACAGTCCCCACCTGTGCCTCATTGTGTAATCACTAACTGTGAATGTATAGTCTTCCCCTTTGTCAAGACATCTGTTTGGGCTCCTGGTGTTCCTCCATATCTGGATTCCTGTTCTGCTTGAGTTTCATACATTTATTTTTTCTGCCATTTTGTTTTACACTGTTGGACATTTTTTGATTTTGACCCATGTTGACATGATAGCATCATATAGTTGCTGCAGATTTATTGGCTGCATCCATGATGCGAATCTCCTGTTTCACCACATCCCAAAGGTTTATCATAATTTTGTTGTTTTTTTAAAAAATAACTGTCAGGTTATGAGAATTTCATTTGCTGTTGGATTCAGTTTCATTAAATGATTGTGGTTCAGGTCAATGTGGTTTATTAGCTTTAAACTCATGCCAGGAAACTCTTTTATGTCTTATATGGTGACAAGTTCTGCCCCATCTAAAGGTGATGAAACCAGGATAAAGTTTACAGACACATATTCACACAATCACAAGTTAATCTGAAAACATAACTCCAAAATAATAGGCTGTATGCTTGCTGACGATCAAATAATTGGAAGCGACGCATAAGAATCTAAGCATCTGAGGAGATTTTGTCACCTTTTCTTTGCACGAGACCGCAGACCAATTCAAATTCTGTCCATTTCATATTAACTATGAATAAGCTGAATGTTGAGCACATAACGTGACCTTCTCTTACTTGAATGACCTTAACAAAGTGGATTATATTGTATAATAATGATGAAGAAAGTGAAGAACATCACATCTATCTGGTCCCCATGTGGCTGCAGTGGGATGATGGGGGGAGGGCTGTGTTTTTTTTGAGGTGACACATGGTTTGTCTCAGCACAGACAGATCAACATCACCCTGGCCCTCACGAGTCTCTAGGCGAACAGCTGAGACTGGCTTCGTATCAGGAAGTCTGTCTTCGCCTGCCGCGCCCCTTCCCACTGACGTGATTTGCATTAGATCCAAAATTCGCAGCACGCCTCATTATGGAAAATCAAAATTAGTAACCCTGGAATAACAATGCTCCTGGTGCATTTAGGGGAACATTAGGAGTTCGCTCGCCCTCAAAGAATTTCTATCAATCTGGGAGGTTTCGGTGGACACTGTTTTAGTAACGATGTTCTTGTGATGTTTCTCCAACTGTTTCACTTTATTGGTGAGTTTAATGTAGTTTACAATCAAAAATGTGTTGAAAGAATAAAATCATTTCACAAAAATTCTCATGTTAGATTGAACCCAACAAAGACATAAAAAGTATAAAACTACACAAGCATCCACTTCCAAATCCCCTGCCTCTGAGATGTGAGCAGCAGCTCCTTTAGGATCTGGAAGGTTTGGATGTCATTTCTGCTTCTGTTCTGTGTGCACTTTCTCACCAGGTGACGCTGCCTTTGTCAGGATATGTAGCAAGGTTTTGAAGACCAAGCGTGAATGTCAGGAAACATTTACCACCAGAACATTGTTGCTATAACTCAGTGTTATTCACTTAACCTGTCATTAGTTTTTATGTTGTTGTTTGCTGCGGCAAATGGGTCATATTCAGCTTCAGAAAGAAGTGTTATAATACTTGGCATGAAGTTCACTATATGCCTGTGAATGAAGCACATATTCTTGTTATTTCATTAGTTAGGGGAGGCGGGGGGTAAGCGTGGTGCTGAACTTTCCTGGAAGTGTCTGCAGTCTGAGACATGCATCAGAGACATCCAGTCTGGATTTCCAGAGGCGCTGAAGGTCCCATCAGACAGCCAGCTGCTCCATCACACTCTTCACCTCGGGCCACGCTCATTTAGCAACACTGAAGCAGTCCACACAGCTACATGCAGAGCTAACATTCATCAAATCAGTGTTTTCACCTTTCCTGTCTGGCTTAACCCCACTACCACCACCACCAAAAAACAAAAACCCAAGCTACTCCGTTAAACCTCACTGGCCCACCTTTGGGTGGGTTTACAAAGTCATGCTGTGTGGCAAATTTTGTTCAAATGCTAAATGCCTGTGGAGATCTAATTTCCAAAGAGACCATACACCAGTCCAGCATAACATTATGACCACTGACTGGTGAAGTGGATAACACTGGGTATCTCTTCATCATGGCACCTGTTAGTGGGTGGGATATATCATGGAGCAAGTGAACATTTTGCCCTCAAAGTTGGGGTGTTAGCAGCAGAAAAAAATGGGCAAGTGTAAGGATTTGAGCAAGTTTGACAAGGGCCAAACTGTGATGGCTAGATGACTGGATGAGAGCATCTCCAAAACTGCAACTCTTGTGGGGTGTTCCGGTCTGCAGCGGTCAGTATCTATCAAAAAGAGTCCAAGGAAGTAACAGTGGTGAACCAGCGACAGGGTCATGGGTAGCCAAGGCTCACTGATGCACGTGGGGAGCCAAGGCAGGCCCGTGTGGTCCGATCCACCAGACGAGCTACTGTAGCTAATGCTGGTTCTGATAGAAAGGTGTCGGAATACACAGTGCACTGCAGTTTGTTGTTTATGGAGTTGTGTAGCTGCAGATCAGTCAGGGTGGCCATGCTGACCCCCGTTTACCACTGAAAGCACCAACAATGGGCACGTGAGCATCAGAATTGGACCATAGAGCAATGGAAGAAGGTGGTCCAGTCTGATAAATCATGTTTTCCTTTATATCACATGGCTGGCTGGGTCTGCATGTGCTTCACTTACTTGGGGAACACCTGGCACCAGGATGCACTATGGAAAGAAGGCAAACCAGCAGAGGCAGTGTGATGCTTTGGGCAATGTTCTGCTGGGAAGCCTTGGGTCCTGCCATCCATGTGGATGTCACTTTGACACCTACCTAAGCACTGATGTAGACCATGTGCACCCTTTCATGGAAATGGTATTCCCTGATGGCTGTGGCCTCTTCCAGCAGGATAATGCTCCCTGCTACAAAGGAAAAAAATGGTTCAGGAATGGTTTGAGGAGGACAACAATGAGTTTGAGGGGGACCAACACAATATTAGGCAGGTGGTCATAATGTTAGGCTCGATCAGTGTATGTGTCAGTCTGGATTAAGAGGAAAAGGTGTTTAAAATTATTATTAATGCTTTGGCAGATTTAAATATTTCACTCAGTAGTGCTTCAATTATTATTATTTTTTTTATGTAAAAAAAACTAAGTTCATTCTAGTGAAAGGAACAGGTCAACATTTTGGGAAATATGCATATTCAAAATCTTGATGAATGTTCAGTAAAATGATCTCGATCACAGTCATATCTGAATGCTAAAATCTACAGCTATCAGTGTAAAGTTTGTCGTAAATAGCCATGATCTTCACTTCCCAAAAGCAAAGCAGCGAAGCATCCAGTTGAAAGCACGCTAGACTCTTTCAGCTTCATCGGCTCACTCACATTAGAGTAAAAATAGGACAGCAACCTCCTTGGAACTAGGATAAAGCTGTAACAGCTGTTGCTCTGACTCCATCATGTTGCGGTTATATTTTTATGCACCAAAGTTGCTCTGAAGACGGCAACTGACTGACCATGAATGGTCGCAGACCTGGTCCCCATCATTGAAAAAAACCAACTGTGCATGGTTGTGACAATTTCGGTCATGCAGTGGTCTCCAGCCACTGTTTTCCCTAGTTTGACTGTAGCATAGAGCAATCTGTGTACCTTTGCTCAAAATCCTAGTCAGCCAGACAGTCTTTCTGAAGCATCAAAACGCTGGTGTCCAATAAAACCAAAAACTTAGCTTGATGCCATTCTACACATAGAATGACCACTGAGTATTTGTATTAAAAAGAGTGTCAGCTCTGATTTAAAAAAAAAAAAGGCCTCAAGAAAAACATGATTCTGTGCATGAGGGGGAACAAAATGTCCTGGCACACCATGTAGGACTTACTAATTTCATAACTTTATCAATCCATCTGATTTTAATGCAGCTAATTTGCAGTAGCAAGAGCCTGCAGCCTTGAGATGACACGTAGTGACAGAAATGGCGAAGCCCTGACTTTATGAAGATGCTTAGGTAAAGCATCTGATTAAAGCAAAGAGCTAATATGTCCAGGAATGGCAGGCTCTGCCACTGCCCAATAAAAATGACTTGAGTTACAGTTATGGCTGCAGTATCAAAATGCTATTTGATTTTATAAACATTTCATGGACTCTAACTTTAAAGGGTAAACACATGTTAACTGTTTTTGCTGTGTAACCTGTGAGGCAGTTTGCTGTGTTGGCCAGCAAGTAGTGGCCAACTCTGTACTAAATTAGCATGTAGCATATACCTACTCTAGACCAAAGCAGGCTAACCAGAAGGAAGACATGAACAGCTTTTTCCTCATAATAGGAAGTGATCCGACATTTAAGAACTTGCCCCTGGAGAGTAGTTTGGAAAGGTCAGGCCAACCAGTTGAGGCCTGCTCATGTGAGTGTCACATTACACCAGATGAACAGCATAATGCCGTGCTTTCTGATACAACATGGTGCTAAAAGGTTACAACAAATGAACTGTTTAACACCAAAGCCATTATCTGGGGGATCACAAAGGTTGCTGCAGCTTCATGGGAGTGCTGCATATTGTTCACATATGCAGGCTTCATTCGGCATTGTGTACAGTTACAAAAGCACAATTAGCATTTATATAGGTTCCAAGTGCAGCATACGAACATGATTAAGATAACTACAGGGAGGTAAAGGCTGAGGTCTGATTACCATCAACATATTTGACTTGATGACAACGTCCCACTCTTGCATTATACCCCTTTCCTTTACAGATTAAATAAAAAATTTGGTGAACGTGAATCCTAATAGTTTCACAGCTTTTTATTTGCTGAGGTTGTGATCTTCTCCTGCTTGACCAATAAACTAATGGGGATAAATGCCAGTCCATTTACCTTACCTGAGTCTTTCTGGAAAAGCGCTGACGATTATCATTCGTGGCCTGATGGGGGGTTGTCTGGGCCTTTCATGTGACAGATAAGGGAGCAAGCAAATAAACTGGGAGAGAGAAACGCGTAATGCCATTTGGCAGACTGGAATATGAAGAAAGGTCCCCGGATGAGCGTCATCAAAACAAGCCACCAAAACCTTTTTTCTTTTTCTTTTTTTTTTTTTTCAAATTTACTCCCCTACTCCTGTTCTCAGACACCCCCCCCCCCCACACACACACAGTCAGGGTCATGGCTGTTTGATATCTAAAATGAAAATTAGCTGATGCTGAAAGTGCATGAATGATACTGACACTGTCAGAGGTCATCTCTGCTTCACACACTGCGGGTCTACCAGACCAACAGGTGTTTATTCAAAAGGAAAGAAATCAGAGACACAGAAACAAATATGATTTTGAATAATTCCTCTCAGTTGATGTTCAGGTTTCAGTCAAGTTGTAGTTCCTACAGAAACCTTTAACTTTCAGATAAAAAACAAATATTGAATCAGGATGTTATGAAATCTGCTAAATTTTCAGGTTAAATTTAAGCTGTTATGAATCATTCCTCTGACTCTACGTTGGTTTTTGGCACTCTATATTACACATACATCAAATGAGAGGTGAACCAGTGTTATGGAAATAGCAAAATCATTACTCTGAATGCAACCCACCAGGGTATTTTTATTTTCTGTAAAATTATATGAAAAAGTCCATCCATCCATCCTCTTATCCTTTTCAGGGTCATGAGGGGTGGGGGGCTGGAGCCTATCCCAGCTGACATAGGGCGAGAGGCAAGGGTGCAGCTTTTACAGGTTGCCAGCCTGTCGCAGGGCTAACACAGAGAGACAACCAGCAGCAAATAAACAACTCGTTATAGCCCAGACCACCAACCACCATCTTCAGGTTCCCCTGCCAAACCCGCTCTGACCCTACAGGGCGTAGATACGGGACCTTCGGTTCCCCATTTTCTCTCCATTGAAGAGAACATCTTCTCATGTGGGAGGAAGTCCTTGTTCTGGCAGGTTACTTTGTTTCTAAAATTTTATGCCTCTGTTGTGTAGATGTCTTCCTGGACCCTCCAAACTGTATCTTTAGAGCAGGGATGGGCAAACTTTTTGGCTCTGGGGCCACATTGACTGTTTAAAATTTGACAGACAGCACCAGATGCATACATATCAAACATAAACATAAAAAAGGCATTGCAGTGTTAATACTTACATTTACTTTTAGTGGGAACAGTGTTGTTTTTGCCAGTACATCAAAGTCTGGAGTTAGTTTTGTTGTAGCAATTCTCAGAATCCTCGACATCAGTCACAATTATGATATGATTTGGGCAATTCTACCAATCTTTGGCGAGCCGAATTAAAAAGACCGCAGGCCATAGTCTGCCCACCCTTGGGTGACCTCCACAGTGTCTTCAACCACAGCGTCCCCTTCTTTCCCTTTTCCCTTACCTTCTTAGCAAGGCTCTAACTTCAGCTGAAATCTTCTGTGACTGCTCTGGTCCCCTCCAACCTCTTGAAAAATAATGTATTCTATGAGCCTTAAGGTTGCTCCTCTCAGGCCAAACTCATCTAAGTTGAAATGCTTGAGATTTCTGGTCCCTCGAGTCCTTTTCTTTCTGAAACTTTTGCTGTAACTCAGCTCTGAAGACCTACTGCATTTTCCAGCTCCTTGAAAACATTTCCGTACTGTTTGGTATCAGCGTGGACCCTGTTTTCTTTCTCTGGATTTATTGTTGATGTCCTCCAGGTGCCATTTTTAACCTTTTTTTTTTTTTAATTTAATTTAATTTTTTATTTTTAACCTCCTTGAGTTTTTGGAAAAGTTCCTCAACTGTAGAACATAAGGTCACTTACTCTTCACTTATCTGGTGATTGTTCATGGCTTCACTCTGATCTTGCCCTGACCTAAGTGAGTTTATATGCATTTTGTGACAAATTTAACCTTGGCTTCCCATTTATTTTTGAGAGCAACTTAAATTTTTTAATTAATGAGATCAAATCAAATGAATCTATCCTTTTATTTTTTCAAATGAAGTTAGGCCATTTTTATATTTGGGTCAGAGCAGGACTCTGGATTCAGACTCAGGACACTGTGGGCAGTTTTCAAAGGTTTTATTAAAAGGCAACCAGTTCCCAATAAGGCGCAAGTGTGAAACTTGAGACTTTTGTTTTTATTGCAGCGACACAACCGGGAGTTCTGTGGACGAGGAGAGGAGGAATTAGCTGAGGCCAAAATGGATATGTATTTAGCGGGAAAATACAGAGGATTGGATTAACGGCTTTACTTGGAGGCTTGAGTGACTGAGGCTCAGGAGGGGTCTTTGGAGGGCAGGTGAATTTCCGGAGAGGTGAGTAGAGAGTGGGCAGGCAGGAAAGTTTCCGGTAGGTCCTTCTCCTTACAGGTAGTAAATTCTGGAGGTGAGTTGCTGGTGGTGAGCGCAGATTTTTTCTGAGCAGCAGGAGCAGAACAGAAGAGGTCAGCATGGGCTGACAGCTAGAAGGCAGACGGAGCAACAAAGTTAGTCGATGAAAGGATCCACATCGTTTAAGCTTCTCTTAGCTTGAATCATATGTTATGTCTTTATAATGCTGTATTCACCCCCTGTGTGCAGTTGTACAGTATACATGTAAATGCCTCCAAAGTTGCTTTAAAAAAACAAAAACACTACATGATCTTAACGTTAGCTGCAGATGTGATGAAATACCAAAAAATCAGCTTTCTGGTAGTTTCCACCAAGTTTTAAAAAAAAGATTACATCTGATTCCTGAATAGTCCCAGTATATCACTGCATGGAATGTAAAGACTCAGACTGAGCACAATGTTTTCAACTGGAATCATCTCCTGAAACACAACTTCTTTTTTTTTTTTTTAATACCCAGAGTGTTGGGTCTTGTTTTCAGGGTGATACAATTACAGTAGGTCTTGGACCTGAATTATGCTTCTGCAATGGGTCTTTGGGGGCTTACGCATGTAACCAGAAACCCCTCTGAACCCTACATGGTAACTTGACGTGCACCTCTTGAGAAATGTGACTACATGTCAGGTCAACGCAACCCACAAGAAAGGTTTCCGGTCATGTACGCAGGCCCCACAAAGACCTAACACAGAAGCATAATTCAGGCCTTACTGTCTGGATCCCTGTAGCCTTTGTCCAAAACTGTGTTCAGTTTGCTCGACGGCACAATTTTTTGTTGTCCCTTCTCTTCTTCAAACTGGTCATGCGAGCAGAAATAAAGCAAACCACACTACACCCAGCAAAGTTTTGATTTTTGCTTTTATTTCTGCAGAACTCTCTATATTATCTGCCTCTGCAAAAACATCATTTGCTTTACAGTTTCTGCTTTTTCATCTTTATAGCCACTACTATTTTTAAAGCACAATCACACACCCCACTGGGCCAGATTTCTTGGCTCTAATACAGACAGTTGCAGTGAATAAAAACAAAACACAATTTATTTTCTAGTTTTGTGTTCAAGCTGACTTGAAGGCCAAAAGCACAAAAATGCATTTTATATATTTCTGTCCTATTATCAAAAAAATTTGAAAACAAGACAAAGATTCAGCACAGCCTTAACAATTATCTGCATAAAACTTTTTTTATCCGGTGTCAAAAATTAGTTTATAGGGCTGCATTCTTGGGAAAACAGAGGCGTGAGGAATGTATTAATCACAGCTCCAAAGGGCTATTCATCTGCCTGACTGTGTAGTGTGACTTCTGTTAGTCAGCCATATGCCAAAGAGCTTTGTGAACGCGTCACATGGGAATTAATATGCCTGGGATTAAATAACCTCATCTTTACTGATAGTAAAACCTGAGCATGTGTCAGACATCTGAAGAATCGAATATTTTTTCAAGTGATTTAAAATCAGTAGTGACAAAACTTTGAACAAAGAAGACCAGTGATAAGTTCATTAGTATCCATGGGTCCTCTTTTCTTTTTGTTCAGTTAATGGCATCACTTGTTTGCCTGTAATTATGGTCTACTAAGCAAAGACGCTTGAAAGAAGCTTTGTTATCAATGCTGCTGCCAGCAAACCGCCACAGTACTGTACAGTACTCTACAGTACATTGGTCTGTAGAGCAATAAAGTAATTTTTAAAAATTTTTATTGTGTAAATCTGATCTGAAGGCATCCTGTAAAAATGGCAGTTTTCTGCAGCAGCTGTCACGATCTTTGATCAGTTCTGTTATTCATAGCAGTTACTATACAGAACAGGGAACAAGCTGGTATTTTTCATACCAAATTAAAAGATCAGATTATCTTCAGTATATTCAGATTTTCTGACCCCAAGCTGAAGGTTTCCAATAAAGATGTATTTAGAAACATTCAAAATAAGACTCCCTATAACAGATGGGCACGTCTCATGTGATGGACTCTTAACCGGTAAGAACTGAGTATATGTTCTATCATGCCTAAAATTTAGGGATTAAAATGCGATATGAAAACCAACACAAACTATTCCGCTGCTCATTAGTGTTCACCTCAAAACATGACCTTCCTTAAACCAAGAATAATCTGATATCTGCCAACAACATGTTGAGCAGAGCAGATGTGTTTTTTTTTTACATAATGCTTTCCACCAATCTGAACCTCTCACTGGATAAATAATCACAAGCATTCATAAGCACCTGTTATGGATGTTAAAGATACGGTGTGTAATGTCACACCACTAGACATCAGTTAATTGCAGATTGCAGTCAGCTGAATCCTGTTTTCATAAAACACTGACATTGAAAACGTTGTGAAATTAGTCTGGTACGAGTCGGTGAGTCAGTAAAGCTCACTTCTGTTCGATGACAGCGATACTGAGGTGAGTTGTTGAGGATATCCTGAACTTTTCTCTCGGTAAGCGCTGCTGTCTTTGCTGCTGTTAGTCACTGTTAGCCGCTGTTAGAAAGCTTTCTTTGAAGTGGATCTAAGGTTGTTGGACTCGGACACTCAGTGAATAAACTCTAATACAATGTGAGAATGTAATCAGACTGTTTATCAGAGGGAAAGTGTGATTTTTATTTATTTATTGATTTTTTTTAGGACACTCGAGCCTAACATTAGCTGGCATGATGTTAGCTTATAACTAGCTGTTGTTATTCTTTTGGCCATTTTGTTGTCAGCTGTCCACACGCATGTGTAATCTGCTGACAATAAGTAGCTGTCACAACATTGGGAATAAATAAGCATGTTTACGCACGTTTTCGAGTGTTAGAGCCCTGACTTCAGTTCAGGAGAAGAGGCTTGAGGTGACGAGGAAGAGGACGACGTTTTATCAAGATGCTGGTTGCGTTGTCTCTTTCTGTGTTACTGTTTCTTTGGTGAAGGGGATCCCTTTTCAGATGATGAAACATAGGTATGATCCTTTTTTTTTTTTTTCTTGGCCTGTCATGTCCGGCATTTTATGCAATCAGAATGATGGTCCAATTGCGTTGCTGCTGCCAAACATATTTGCTTTTACAACAAGAGCTCTATAAGTTTCTATAGGCTATTCTTGTTGTTTATATTTTATTTCATTTATTCTTGCCAGACCTGACAGGCAGGAAGAAGAGGAAAGAAAAGATGGGGGGGGGGGATACAGAAAAGAAAGAAAGGAGAAAAACAGATAGGGGCACATACATATACACCTATGAATACATGCATATACACACACACACACACTCTCACACACACACACACACACACTCACACAGGCATGTGTGTGTTCCTCTGTCATGGAACGTACTCAATAATGAGGGCAAAAAAGCCGCAACCACCCCCATCCAGATCCAGAGGCAAGCAGGGATAGACCCAGGGGACCCAGGTCATCCAAGGCCCACCAGGAGCGCAGAAGATCCGAGGCCACACATCCCCTATGGCAACCATGTGCACCCCCCAGAGAAGGAAGGAGGGAGACACTAGACAGAGCCCCCACGGTCAACGGGCAAGAGCCCGGAGAGCCAGAGGCAACGAGCACCCCACCCCCCCGGGAGGCCGGCCCCACCCGCACGAGCCGAGAAAGCGGCCCCCAGGCCCCAGGCACCCGGGAGCCGCCCGACACCCAGCCAGGCCGCCCCCCACGCCCAAGAAGCCCGAGCCACCCCAGGCCACAGCCGCCAAGGGAGCAGGCCAAAAGCCATGTCAAGACATCCAACCACGCATCCCAGGACCCCCAGGCACCCACAAACCAGGGGTGGCAGTGACGATCAATGGGGAGCAGCGGCACCCACAGAGGCCAGGGCAGGCCGCAGACCCAGGGCCAGCCGTCTATACATGCATACACACACACACACACATACACACACATACACACACAAGCACACACACATCCACACACAAACACACACACCTCTCATATACTCATACATACATACATATATGGCAGTCAAGCATGGATATTAAGTGTGGGCGAGCGGATACCAGCACCAAGCCAGCGGCACCCTGGGGGAGCAGCAAACCAAACCCCGAACCACTATCCAATCCCCGCCCCAGGCAGGGCATGTGAAACTGGGGTGTGGGAAGACCCGCCCACCCCCTCCTCCCACCCAGAGTGGTTGGGGTGATGTGTTAGGTGAATGTGTATGTATTTAATTGGAGGACTGCGTATGACTGTGTGAAAAGCTATGGTATGATCCTTCATATCTTGAGTTTTGAAGGTGCAGACATGAATTAAAACTTGCCTCCTCAAACCGACCCACTCCTGTGTAGATTTAATGGATTAATGCATCATTTTGTTGGAGGATGTAATCACACACTAATCAGTGTATAGTTATGAGTACAATATTCTTTTTTTCTATTAAATAAACTCAAAAAATGACTGACTGTACCTTTAAGAGACCATTGATGTCAGTTTTTATTGATAAATTTTACCTATTCAAAATGCAACTGAGGCGGCAGCTATAGTGAGACCGAATTTTGATGTGCCCTTCAGTGAATTTACTCAATACCGTTTATTGAATACCGATTCAAAATAATTGTTCACATGACCTAAAATACTTTTAAAAAACCAAACATGGTAGTACAACTTAACATCACACAGTAAAAAAAACTGCTTGCCTCATCACTAACTGGAAGTACCTGAAGAAAGTACAAAGAAGCATGGACAATGGAGTTGGAGACACAAAACAATAACCAAAAATGGCTCCTACAGCTGGTAGAAATTATTTTTAGATATATTACTAGTAGGTATCCTTCCTCTATCAGCTGCTGGTGATGAATGTTTAGACAAGTTAGCATATACAGCCTTGTTACATTTATGTTGTAAAGTGGTATTATGAAAACAGGTATGCATCATGGCTGTTGTGACTCAGTAACAACCACGCCAGCGTCTAATCCTCTAACGCTTGACTTCAGCCACTCAGTGAGGCGAAAGCATTTGAAACAGGTGTCATAAGCTTCCTCACGATCTGGGAATATGCTTGCAAATGGAAGCAAATGAGTTCTTATTACACTGAACTCAGTGTTGTGTTGTATTCCCTTGTATTCCCACCATGGTTGTAATTGCTCATAGCTGCATTTGATGTTACAACACCAGCTGAAATTAACCTTGACTACCAACATCTGCCACACGTGGATGGTCCTGGAATGGAGCTAATAGTGGAGGATAAAATGTTTTCTTTACACTGGTTTGGTATCTGCTGCATACATCAAAGTACACAAAAATACCTTTTTATTTTTTACTCAACTTCTGATAACCAGACAGGTGCGTGACAGAACTTTAAATACACCACCTATACTCGCTGAATGCACAATTCTTAAAAGCTGTGTGTGTGTGTTTTTATGAATGTGTGTTTGTGTAGAATCTAGTATTTCTGTGCTTTAAAGCTGAATTTATGCTCCGTCTTAACTGGAAAGGAGTTTGGGTGACACACTCACTCTGTCAGTGGGTGTCTGTCATATCAGACAGAAATGTACAAAGGCATGAGCTTCTCTCATTTTCAGCCATTTCCACATCATTATAGAGTATCCCAGGAGTGACCACTAACTTTTCCATTCCAGTTCTGTCCTTCAGTTTCCAGTGCTTCTCATCCCCCTTGAGCTTGCGTTTCCATCCAGTCCCAGAGCTACTCCAGTTCTGCGGGTCACTGCCCTGGTACACATGCAATGGAGCCAAGAGAAGAGCTGGAATTGTGCTGTCAGTCACCAGAAAAGGAGAAACATCAGCACTGAGAACAAATGTGCCAGAGTGATGTCACATTTCACCCGTCTGTCATATTGATTATATCACTGACATTTACATAATTGAATTACAGTAACAGCTCATAGGTGTTCATGCAAAAGTATGTCAGGTGTAATAGGAAATCACTGCTGCTGCTAAATGATGTCGTTTTTGAAGAAAATCGTGGAAAGTATTTTAGCAAAAGCTAAACTAACTGGATCTGCTCTTTTGACTCTCTGAGCACAAGGCTGGACTTGGCAAAGGCGCTTTAAAACACCTGCCAAACAAAAGCATTCATACAGAGGTCTGGACAGTTAGAGCAAGCAATAAATCCTCATTTACGTGATGGTCACTGAGGTGTGACAAGCTGGCTTCCACAAGAGGGAACTAGATCAAAGACTGGGCTGAGATGGAGACAGAAGGAAGGTGATTCACCTCAGGGGAAAAGTTGTGTGCAGACTTGACCTTCAAGTTCTGGCTCTAAGTTAACATGAAAGTGGAACCTAAAATATAGATGACATGTTTGTTTGACTTGGAATGCATTTGGAACTAATCTTCAACTCTTAATCCTTTTGAAACTCTTGATCCTTTTGAACCTTCATGCTGTGCCTCAGACTGAATTGTATCCTCACTGAATTACACAAACTTAATGTCAGTAGCAGTTTTATGTAGTGCCGCATGCACCCTGATGTTATTTTCTATCACATTTGAGCAACTAGTAATGTCTCAGACTGTGCATATGAGGCAGTTTCTCTGTATGCACACCTTTCAATAGCACTAAATATTTCACATTCTTGCTTGAAAGAAAATGTTTTGGACAGCTGCAGTTAAGTTACACAGACACGAATGAGTAATGCTGGCAGGCTTCTCAATCAGAAATTCTCTTTCCCCTAAACAATGTGCAATTTACATACAGTCATTAGCTACAACAGTAAAAACACGTGCCCACAATTAAATACATCTCCTGGATGCCCCCAAAACACCTCGGACCGGTTGGGGGCAGGGACACTGGTCCTCTGAGTGTGTCCAGAGGCATTAGGACACCAGCAGTGGAATGGACTGGGCTTTTAGATTGAGATTTCAAAGATCTAGGTCAGTGCCTCTCTGTCCTGATGCTGGAGAGTGGTTTATAAAAATATTACGTAACTGGACTTATATTTCTTATCCAGAAGTTTTAGTTCTAAAGGAAATATACGAAAAGAAATGTGTAAAAGGTGAACATTTGTAGTTAATTTTGATGAATACACCAGGCCCACTGTGACCGATCAACCTACGGGGGTGCCTAATTATGCTTTACTAATAAATTGCGCACTGAAAAGGCAAAAACACGTGTCCTTTCGGAATGCACCTAAAACAGCCGCACACCAAATGTAGCCCATTAATCACAAATGATAGTAATTACTGGTCGTATTAAAAAGACAGAGTTGGATCGCTGCTATATGCAACTGGGTTCATCCGGAGTGCGCGTCAAGTCTGGAGACTTCTGTAATCAGTGTCCGCGGCTTGGAAAGAAGCGCGCATGAAGAGGGCGTCCTGCTGGGCAGCGGCGATGCCGGAGCCGCCTATATAAGAGCAGCCAAGATGCCATTCGTCCACTTGCGCTTTTTCAAGACATCACCCCTGACCGCATCGTGCAACCCGTGCTCTGCTTTGCTCTCACGCGTAGGCTCGCACTTTCCAACAGCGGCGCACAATCACACTCAAACGCATTTAGCGGATTTCTCTCGTCGGTGCTTCGCCATGCGCGTCGGCCAACGCGGATTTCAACATCTGAACTTTTGGATAGAGGAGTCCCGGAGCGCGCAGGGTGCTCAGCGCAGGCGACGCGGTTACAACTGACTATCGAGCGCGCCTGTCCAGCAGTGACTATGTGAAGTTATGCGTATGACAAGAAGAGACCAAGGTTAGGGTCACCAAGCGGGTAGCGGACTGTCTGGGCACGGACAATGGAAACCTTTAGTGTGTCAGTAAACGCTGTGTCCTACACTGTGGCACCTGAACTCTTCACCACTGATGATCCCTTTAATGGACCCATCAAGAACGTCGCGCCGTGGAACTTCACCATCCTGGCCGTTCTCATGTTTGTGGTCACCTCGCTGTCTTTAACCGAAAATTTCCTGGTCATGTTTGTCACTTTCAAATTTAAACAACTCAGACAGCCCCTGAATTACATTATAGTTAATCTGGCCATCGCCGACTTTCTAGTCTCCCTCACCGGTGGACTAATAAGTTTCCTGACTAACGCCAGGGGTTATTTCTTCCTCGGGAAGTGGGCTTGCGTTTTGGAGGGATTTGCAGTTACTTTTTTCGGTAGGTTAACACTTTTTCCCTCCGTTATTGTAATGACAGGGATGCATGGGCGCAACTTCCACAACTGTTGGTGTCAGAGTCGTTGCTTTTTTTTTTCATAATACTTACAGCTTACCACACAAAGACATGGTCTCTCTCTCTCTCTCTCTCTCTCTCTCTCTCTCTCTGCTGTGTGTGTGTGTGTGTGTACATGGTGTTGTCATTGAGCACCTGTTAATAAACCAGGGTATCTGGGAGCCATGTCAAATAAAGAATCAGTTCCTCTGGTTGACAGAACATTTCGGAGTCAGGAATTTTGCTTGCTTTTCTTGGACAAATTTAAAAGGATGAAAGCACTACCTTCTAGCAGTGATAGGAGAAATGCTGAAATAATAACTGAATTCTAGTATCCATCAATGTGTAGTGTTATCAAATGTGTAAAACAACTTTATTTAAACAGACTTTAATATTTGAAAATCCATTCTATCTGATATACACCCTTTAAGCCTCAGTTGTAATCAGCACACCAAAACACAAGGATTGGGATGAAAGATATTTGGATCCAAAGTAAAACTATAACTCTTCAAGGAAGCATCCAAAAGCCCACTATAGTGTCAGTGTCACTGCTAACTAAAAGTATTATTTTTTGGCGCTGTGTTTTATCTAATGTGTAAGATTTTTAAAGTGTACCTGAATGGTATTTGCTTTCCTGCTGGTTTGTTCAGAGAGCTGCACCACTAACAGAAACCCATGGTAAGTCTGTAAAGCAGAATTCAAAGCCGTCCTGGTACAGAAGCCTTCCCACTTGCTTTGGTGCATGACTTGCTTTAAGTGGGTTACCAGTACTGTGACCACCAATAACATTTAAGTCAGTGGGTTGGCTTTCTGCTCTCTGAGTAAAACAGCATGCAGAGGTTCCCCTGCAGTGTGCGATCATGGACATCTGGTGAGATATCTGCAGTACATGAAATCAACAGAAAAAAACAAAACCGTAATCATTTTAATGTGAAGCCTTATTGGATTTGTAGCATGGTTTTACAGGGGAGTGGCACACGAAGTAAGAGGATGTTTTTGTCAAGTACTGTGAAATTGACAGACTGAATGTCAACAGGAAATATTAATTTATAATGAATCTTTAGTCTCATGCAACTTAATGAGAATATTATCAAATCACTGTCATGTGAGGCGCATTAATGAGCCAGCTTTGATCCTTATGAATTGCAGTATCCTGTATGGCTCTTGACCAGAACTGCATTATGCTGTGCATTAGTTGATGGCATCTGTCCCCAGAACATACATACTGCCAGTGATGTTAAATACAAAAGTCAATGAATGGATCTGTGGTGTATGGATTATTTGCATCGATAAACTGCCATAATGCACTGCATTACCACCCCAAAGCGTACCATTATTACTGAATGAGTAAAAACAAATGACTCGTGTTGCTATATACAAGCAGATGCAAAGATATCCTAAGACACAAATCTGGGCCACTGCTAAAACTGTAGATGATAACTGAAGAAGCTATGCTGATACATAATCAATATCCCACTGAAGTGAAGCTTACATCTTCAGCGGGCTTGCGGTGAAAAGCCGCCCTAATTTTTGCTTTAACAGCATTTTTAGGTGATTAATTCCAGTGTCGTTGCTGTTACTTGCGTGCGTATGTAAAAGGGGTGTGAGTAAATATGAAAGTCATTAAATTAAGCAAGCTCCTCCACTCGAACAGAATGGACGCGCCAATTAATATTCTGCTCAGGGTGAGAATGTTTTCTGTTTGTGTCTATTTTTAGTTCTTTGTACTGCACCTGTGCTTACAGATAAATACATTAAAACTTAATAGGAAACAGTTTAATTTTTATAGGGAAAAAACCTCCTTTGATGTTCAGTTTTAAAAATTTAAAAAGCTATAAAACCACCATTGGGGTAATGGTATTAATTTTATTTGTGAATCTATATGCCAGAGGCTTTTGTTTAAATGTGTGTGTGATAATTGAACACCCTGGTTGATGCCCCTCTCTTTTGTCCTCTCCAGTGACTTGCATGCACATGAAGTATCTGACTGTGAAGAGATAGGTAATTCACTCCTCTGTGAGAGTGACTTATTACCACAGTTAGATTCTGCCTTTTTTTTAATATATATATAAGTTCAATAGGGTGTAAGCTAACTATTTCCAGCACCAGGGGGAGTCATTTTTACCCTGGCACAATGCATCACTGGAATGTTCCCCCAAATCCAGGACTTACTGCTGAGTATCACTGGTAGTTGTTGTCCCACATAGCTCATCCGCACTGACCTCCTGCTGTTTCCCTAAGGAATCGTGGCCCTCTGGTCCCTGGCGGTTCTGTCCTTTGAACGGTTCTTTGTGATTCTGCCGGCCACTGGGGAACATCCGACTGCAAGCGAAGCATGCGATCCTGGGTCTGCTGTTCGTTTGGACCTTCTCCTTCGTCTGGACCTTCCCTCCAGTGCTGGGATGGAACAGATACACTGTAAGCAAGATTGGAACCACCTGTGAGCCCGACTGGTGAGAAATGAGAACTTTATTTACATCCGTGTAAACCACCAAACAGAAAAAAAGCTGAATGGGTCAGTTGACATTGAAATTGCTAAAATACTCAGAGGCAATGCAGAAGGATAAACATAGCTTTAGCATCTTAACTTGGCTGTGTGTCTTATGGTAAAAAAAAAAAAAAAAGGTCTCCTCTAACCTTGGCCCTCAGGGTGTCATCTGGGTAATGCTATTTAGCTGCTTTGATCAAAGGCGTGCAGATAGGGGCTGAGAGTTTGCCTCAAGCTCTGCTGGAGAGCCACTGCTTAGAAGAAGCGCCAGGAGAACAAATTGTCCAGACAATGCAATTAAGACATCACCTTATGGAGATACCCAGCACATATATATTCCCCTACACCTCTGGCTGCACACAGCATGAGTGCTGGCAGAAAATATTTGGTTAACAGCAGGAACAGGTGTGTGAGGTTCAGGATGTTGCAACATGCACAACCTAATACATTTTAAAAGCCTCATTTATGTGCATCTTTTTTATCTGCATATATGTGTATATGCAGATATTCAGTGCTGGAAGCACTGGCTTTTGAAGGACTGCACATGTTGTGACGGAAGTGTCGGTAGGTATCTGCACCCTTGTTATGGAGTCAGGATGCTACTGACTTTGTTTAAAATCCTTTCTGCTGCTCAGGTGTTGTGTAGGATATTTATTACAAAGACACACATACAGAGACACTACCCTACAGTAAATAGGTGAGTACAACCCTGCACAATGCCATTTGCAGCATAACATAACATTAAGGAGGTTATTTGCTATAATGTAAAATTAAAAATGGCTCAGATTTAACATAATGAAAATATAGGCCCCACAACTCAGAGCAACAAAACCCAGCAAACATGGTCGAGACAATGACGTGATCACCCAGTCAGAACTGGTTAGAGCATGAAAGCAAACCTGCACCCCTGACGCTTCCGTATTCTTTCGAGCCTGTCACAACTGTTCGGGAAAAGTTGAGAAAAGGCAGTCATCCGCATAAAGTGCCAAAATGTTTACTGGAACGTGACTGTCTTTTGAGATCTTCATGCTATATCTGCATGTGAATGTGGAGGATAACTAGGCAAGGATCAAGATTTTGGCTCCGGAAACTTCCTGGTTTCCGTTCGGAAACCAGGAATTTTCCTTTGTACAATCAAGAGTCAAGTCTGAGTTAGCTTGGTTTGCATGCAGGCTAACAGGCTTTGTAAAATGACTGCATTTGTTGGATGATGATTGAGTTTTCATTAGCTTTCTTTTTTTTCTTTAAGTATCTGCATTTATATGCAACAGGCTCTGGCTCCATCAGAAGCCCAAATCAGCAGATGATAGCTGATGGTTTACCAGACTGCATCTTTCATTACACATTTATTTTTATTAGTTTTCAAACACTCCATATGTTCCCCTTTTTTTCTTCTTCTCAGTGACTCAATCCTCAGCATGGCAGATTCCAGTGTTGCCTAAATTTCTGGAAAGATGCTATTTTTGCTGGAATATTATTGTTTTTCCAGGCTTTTGGAGATTGTTGATCCAACAGAATGCCGGCTGACAGGATAACTCGCAGAAATTCATTGTATCCCATGATTAAACTCCTATCTTCACTGCACGATTATGGCCAGAATCACACCAAACATACTGGATACAACTTGAGCCAAACAAATTTTGATCTCATCGTGACACAAAAGAGCTTTCTGTAGTCATCTGTAGTTTTTTTTTTTTTAAATAATCCTTAGCAAATCAGTTTTGTGTCAAAGAGTAAGCAAGTGCATGTTTTTTTGTTTTTTTTTCTTGGACGCCATCCATAGAGGTTGACTTTATGTCATTCACACTGTAACACATATTCTGATTTTAATTTATAATGCCTGTGCCAAGTCTAAATCACTTGCTCCTCAGTGATTCAAAGATTTTGGAAGTGGAACATTTTGGAGACTGCAGCTCTGATTAGTAGTATACCTCAGGTCTTTACCCTAGATTACCACTATAAATTTATTTTCTACTAATAATTACTGAAATTTTGAATTATCCAGACTGGCATACAGGCTGATCCAAAACTGATAAAGTTCTCTTGTTCACAGATCAATCTTTAACTAAACTTAGCACAGAAAGTAAGAAAATTTGTGTTTGGTCGGTTATTTCTTTGTTGTAACAATGCTTCTTTGCAATAAATCTTATACCCTTGGAAAGCCTGTTTATTTCTCCTTAAATGGAGCCACATTTGTAAGGAAAATGCATTTGTGGGTTGAGCAGCAGAGTTGGGTATGTGGGGTTGTGCCCATGAAAAACCTGCCAAATCTACTATGCTAATGCTTAAGCAGCTTATTCTGCTACTGACTCTTTTTCTGTGTTTATTGGATTGATTGAAGTCTGAAGAAATAAGATATATTAACAATTCAACAATTTCTTCCTTTAACCAACAGTAGCCTCAGCAGCATGTGGAAGAACCATACACAGGCTCAACAGCCTGGCACCTCCTCCTCATGCTGCTCACCAGCTTGGTCACACACTGCTATCTCATTCTTGAACCAGTATTTGTCGCAACTCAACCAGTGCGGTTGTGCTGGTCACTCTGGCATTACCAGCACACTCAAGCTGATCCCACAAGTGTTCAGTAGGGTTGAGTTCAGGGCCGCAGTAGTCTCTGACAAACCCGCTCGGTGGGGGCGAGCATTGCCATCTTGAAGGATAGAGTTCAATCCCAGACTGTGGAGATGTGGGATTGCCACTGGATGCAGAATCTCATCTCGATATCTCTCTGCATCGAGATTGCCTCCAATGATTACCAGCCTGATTTTCAACATCTGGGGTACTAGACGCTCAAGAGTCATTAGCAGAATTAGCTGTTTGGCATTGGCAGAGAAGATTTGGCAAGTTTTTCATGCGTGAAACCCACAAATGCATTTTTCTTACAAATGTGGCCCCATTTAAGGGGAAATAAACAGGTTTTCCAAGGGTTACATTGTTACAACAAAGAAATAATCAACCAAACAAAAATTTCCCTGTTTTTGGTGCTAAGTTTATGTTCTCAGTCACTCGAGTCACAGGTGTTCTGCATTTAATTTGAATGATCACAGGTTTTCTAACCTGTGTGACAGTTATTACAGGTGTGTTTTATGGAATGAATTTTTTTTTCCTAATGCAGTGGTTGCTCTTTATGGTTTCTAAAAGGGCATGCTCATGTCAGCACAACTGAGACATTACGCAATTATGAATAGACCCACAAAAAGCTAGCTAAACATAACGCTACTAAGGTCACTGAGGATGTTACATAAGCATTAGCTTAGCTTGAAAGCTGCGAGGTAAGCTAATGTTTAGGTTTTGTGATTTCCCTTCTTCTTTTTCAGTTACAGTCAGGTAAATAAATGTGTTAAGTAATGCTAGCTAGCATTACTTGCAGAAACACAAAGAATGTAGCAAAGGATTGCTGCTTTATAGTTCAACACATCAACTATGTTAATATATGAAAGGTATTATTTTTTTCTATAAAAAACCTGATGAAATTTGTAAACTTATAGTTTATGTTCAGATATTAATATTTCTGTAACAGATTAGATTAAGTTTACATCATGAAGTTCCTAAGTAGTAGTAGTAATTGTAGTATTATCGAAATCTCATTGTTTCCTAATGTGAAGCAGCGCTGTTTCCCACAGTGAGAATGAAGAGATTTTCTCTGACAGGCAGGTTATTGGAGAAAAGGATAGCAGCTGGTGGTGGAGAGACAGATTCTGTTAGCTAATTTAATTTTTGGGATGACTTGAGTTGTCAGCAGCAGTGGAGGAATTCACCGCATTAAAAAATGGCTCTTGGAAGTGATTTAAATGCTCTCTGCCTGTATGCAGAAGTGACTACATTATAGAATTGCAAGTTAATTATGCCTACTGACCAGTAGATGGCGTTACTGAGGAAAATGTAATACTTCATTTGGTCCAGTGAATAAAATAAATGAAAAAAAGAGTATGCTATGCTCATGTCCTGCGTTTCAGAGTGCTGAATGAAGGAGGAGAGTCTCAATGAGGGGGGCCTCACAGCTGCGCATTGCTACAGATATTAAAATTTTCAGGGCTTCCAGTGAGCTGCTGTCACAGGGCTCAGAATTTCTGTGCACATCTAACAATTTTTAGTTACCATCTCAACTCTGCCATCTACTAAATACAACCTCAGTGTTTTTTATTTAGTGCCATGCGTTCCATTAATGAATGAGGTGTGAAATTCACCACTGCAAATTTCCAACTCAGCCACATTTCAGAGTTTAACAAGAGACAAAAGTCCACAGCCTCGGCTGTTTTGAGTCAGAGAAATTTGTGTCACCTGTAAAATGTCCCTTTTGAACTGAAACACAAATGAGGTGAAAAGTGTTTTTTTTTTTTTTTTGTCTTGGAAATCTCAAAATGACATTTTTGATTATTCTTTCCCCCCTCAAAGGGATTCACAGGTAGACACAGGCCAGCTGGTTTAAAATGAAGTCAAACTTTTTTTTGTGTGTGTCCATCTGTGAACAGGTATTCAACCAACGTGACAGATCACAGCTACATCCTTACTTTCTTCGTCACCTGTTTCATTTTGCCTCTTGGAGTGATATTCTACTGCTATGGGAAGCTCCTACGGAAGCTCAGGAAGGTCGGTTCTTACACAACACACACACACACACACACACACACACACACACACACACACACACACACACACACACACACACACACACACAGAGCATTCATTTATGAAGTTTACTTTCAGTTATACTTTTCAAAAGCTTTCAAAATGACAGAAATGTTGAAGTAAAAATGAGAGATGAGGAAGGATGAAAGAAGCCAGACTCCAGTACTGTACTGATGGGATAATTCTAATCATTGTAACTCAGTAAATTACTAGTTAGGATATTTCTTAATTCAGGACTTTTATCATGGGGAATATCAGGTACTGGAGGACTGCTCATTGCAGCTGACATTACCATTACTCATCTCTCAAGAAAGTTTCAGGTTATAATGGCTGTGTGGTCCACCTGTATGAAAATGACTGGAAATTACTTACCAGCTGATGGACATATACAGTCATGTGAAAGAGAGAGTTTTCACAAGACTCCAGTCCGGCCGGTTCAGAGCATTCAGTGCTGCAATTTTCCCAGCAAATTCACCCAAAAGTCAGGTTATGTAATGTTCAGAGAAATTTCAAAGAACCCGAGAGCTCCATCTCAGACGCTACAGGCCTCAGTTAGCGTGTTGTAGAATGTTCAAGTTCATGACAGTACAGTTACAAAAGGTACACCTGCAAATCTACAAGAGAATGACTGAAAAAGAAAAGAATTAAGGTGTTGCAATGGCCCATTCAAAGGTCAGACTGCTGGAAATACTGTGATGGGGGCCTTAAGAGAGCTGTGCACATACAAATGCCTGCAAACCCCAATGAACAGAAGCAACGTTGTAAAGAATGTGGCTCTAAAAGCTAACAAATCACAGGATGTACTTAAAACTCCATTTTGTTTTTTTTTAACATGAGTGCATACATGTTTCTGTTACTGTCAGGTATCTCACGGCCGTCTGGCCACTGCCAAGAAACCTGAGCGCCAAGTGACCCGCATGGTCGTGGTGATGATTGTGGCATTCATGGTGGGTTGGACACCATACGCAGCCTTCTCCATATTGGTCACAGCCCATCCAACCATTGAACTCGATCCAAGACTGGCTTCTATCCCAGCCTTCTTCTCCAAGACGGCTGCCGTATACAATCCAATCATCTATGTCTTCATGAACAAACAGGTAAGTGGTCATTTTAGAGCCTGAGGATCTCACCTTTACTTTAGTCATACTAGTAAGTATCTCTTCAGTCCTTCCTGGAGACACATTACTGCTTGTATGTGAAAGCTGTTTTAGTATACAGCAGCATAGAGGTCAGGCCTGTTTCTCAGTGCATGGAGAATGAATAAATGAAACATGAAATCCAGAAGGCACAATGGTCTGCTAAAAATAAAAAAATGTGAGGCTTACATCTATGAAAGGGCTGGTGCTGACATTTCTTCATGCCATTTACTGTTTAATTTTGCACGCTTCTGTCTAGCTTCTTTTGTCAGTGTGAGGGAGAAATACCTGAATTTTCACTGCAGCTTTTGAACAAATTAATAAAGGAGATTTTTTCTTAAATGCTACATAATGTAAAATTTTTAATGACCTTAATCATCACCTTGGATGTGTTTTGTTCCCTTGATGGGATAAACCACAGATATTCACTTCACTTTATGACACTCATTCTTTATTCAGAGCATTTATTAAATGTTGTCAGTTTACGCTTACCTCTGACAGATACTAGATTTAAACAGCTGGATTTAGAGACTGTTCACTGACTGAATTATTACTTTATTTAATCACCTTTCTTTTTTTTTTAAAGAACCCTAACAGAAATCATCATTTATTGACTCACCCCTTTTTTTTAGGTTGACAAACATATAGTAAAACTAGTAATGTGGAAGTGAAATGTACCCACAAGCTCATGAACAGTTTTATTATTGGTACATGTGTCACATCGCAGGTGATCGTAGGATAACTGTACTGTGCTTAGATGTAGAAGCAGAGTTGCCCTTAAGCAAAACAATGATACCCTTTGGGGCAGGGATGGCTGTTGCTAGATCGGTGAAATCTCATGTTTAGTAAAGATACAGCAGAACTAATATTGGTAAGCTGTGACTAATTATCAGAATGCATATCAGTTTCCTTTAACTCACTGTACAAAATGCAGCGTAATATCGCATCTCCTGCATTACTCCAGCAGCTTTTTATGGCTCCTCATTTTCATACTGTACAATTGCCTCTGAACAGTTTTGATTATTTTCTGATAGGATTCTTTACAGCACAGCCAACGTTAAAACTGTCAAGTCAGATTATGGAAAATATGACATTTAGACCTGCCTACATACATTTGCATATATGTGCTTGGCACAGGGCCTAGATCAGGTTATTGCCAGTAGTCTGTTGCATGTAATCTCCATCAGCTCGCCTCACTTCAGAGCTGTATTTGCTGTTTTAGTAGGTCAGCATGACCCACTGAATGTAAATAACACCTAGCCAGCAGGTCTAAACAGCCCAGCTGCTAATGCTCATAACACTCAAGTGCCCTCCACCGCTTAATATATAATTATATCTCTCCCACTCTTTATCTCTGTGGGTTACATAACAAGGTGAGGTGAAACAGAGTCTGGGGGTGACTTCCATGACTACTACATACCTATAACAATACCTGTATTTTTAGAGACGGACCACCTCCAGTTGTATGTTAAAGCTCAAAGAGCTCCACAAAATCTTGATCCGTATTCAGAAAACAAAATTATTTCATCCTGATCCCTCTGTCATTTACTTTTTTTAAAAATGAAACTCAAAACTAGAAATCTTGCTATGCAGTACATTCATGTACCAGGGAGCACCTTAGTCAGCTGAAGGATGAAAGTGCATCATCGAGGTGGTCTTTAGGGTGACAAATGAACGGAGCTTAACATAAAGTGATTGTTCAGCTTGCACTGGAAAGACAGCTTTGCCATACTGTAAGTATGCAAAGTATACTGGAAGAGGTTATGCAGTCTAGGTTTGACAAGACAATAACATGGTTGAAGTTGTTTTGCCATTTCCACCAGGTACTGATCCATGAAGGTTCCCAAAGTGGGAGGCTTGTGTGAATATCTAATTAACTAATTATGGCAATGGGTAGCTCAGTGACAATGAAACCAACCAAAACCGTCCCCAGCTAAATCCTGATTTTACCCGTGGCACCAAAGTGGCTGGAACAACACAAAGCATTGCAGTGTAAATGTCTGCATCCTGATATTTCCCACAAGGAAAATGTGGGCAATCTGTGCACTTTGCACAGAAAGTGGATATGAATCCATATAACAAATTTGTGTCAGGAAGCTTGTGATATGGCTGTATTCACTGAATTCAAAAGAAAAGCTTATAGATGGTACTTTAGTTGGCATCACTTGTGTCATAATTGGCCCACAGAAACGGCATCAACTCAGTGAACCAGAAGAATTCCAGGACCATAACACCACAAGGAAAACAAAACTGGGTCCAAGTGATGTATCAGATATCCAGCAATCCAAAAGGTCCAGAAATTTTTGTATCTTAACTCACTGTTGAAGTTCACGCAATGCTCAGTCTCTTTAAATGAATGTATATTAATGTTTCAGTTCCTTATATTTAGCCACAGATGTAAGCATAAGTTCTTATAAACCAATGACTACGTCCTACCTGCCCAGGACCTGTCCCAGGGTGTGAGCAGACAAATTTAATATATAGTGTTGTCAAATCCGAAACATGTTCTCAAACTTTTAAGAAGAAGGTGGAAGTATCTGCTATAGAGAACTAACATGTTTCAGGCTATTCACATTAAGGTGGTATTTTATGACCTTATTCTCAGTGGGGGAGTGCTTTAAAGCTGTTGTTTTATTGGAAGAAAGCTTTATACAACCGTTAAATATAAAAAGCTACAACATATTTTTGGTCACAGGAGGAACAACTATTGAATGCAGCGCTGCCGCAATAGCAGCACGCTTCTTTTTTTATGGCACCAGAGGATAGCAGAGGTGTTATTGTCACACTTTGAACAGCATTGCTGGTGTGAGGGGAACAGTTAGGAGAGTTAGATCTGTCATCAAGGGTCGGGAATGGTGATTTCTCCTCAAGGCTACATAGAGTGGGAGATGGGAAAAAGGTCAGTTAGTGGTTTTATTGTTGGTACAATGTGGGAATCAATGAGTGTGGAGCTGTCTGTGAGGAGCTGCTGAAAATGGCTGTGTTCTTCCAAGAACGCCCATTGACAGGATGCCATTTTCACTACTGTTGTGTGTTTCTGAAGGGGCAGTGCTGATGCAGCTATAGACTGTGGGTCATACAGATAGTTGCTATAGTCTGGAATTACTGATTTTGTTTAGAGACAGGTTTTATAGTTGGATGAAAAGTTCATCTGTTTTTTGCAACCCTGAAAAGGATAAGTGGAAGGAGATGGATGGATGGACGGACTAATTCCGTGTGACATAGCCTTAAAGAGTATGGGCCATTTAACAAAAAAGACAAGCTAGTCCTCTCAACCTCCCTCAGAATCAGCTGTTATGTTTGTATAACTTCAGCATATTTAATGAAAGTATGAAAACTTTTACTTTGATAATACAAATATTTTCGAGGCTTCAGGACCTCAGTGTACAAACAAATGGCCATAATTTTGTGCTTTTTGTCTTGTACAAAATGGGTTTTAGGCTGGCAATTAAGATCTAATTGACCATGCATGCATCTACATTTCCCCTGTCTTATTTCATAAGACAAGTGTACACATTGTAACTGGTTAAATGTCTTGAAGTGAGACAGGAAGAACTCCATCTCTTCTCTCTTCACAGATTTTCCATCTGGCAATTTTCTGCAGAAGTGCATCTGAGTAATGGTGGCACACTGACGGCTGTCAGCAGATCACTAATGAGGAAACTACCTCACCTGCCTCATCGAGCGCTGACAGGATACCAGCCTGTATTTATTTTCTCATGAGAAATCGAGCCCTCAGGCACAAATGTGATGTCTATAGAGGGGTTCAGACCAGTAAAATTTAAGCTTGTGGACCTCTTGTAGCTTAAAGAGGTCTGGGAACACATTAGAGCTGATCTTTTACACGGACATCTCTGTACAATCAAAATACATGATTTACAGTTTATGGAGCCACTCTGGTGCCCTGCACTGACTCATAGGAACAAGAAGACTGCTCTTAGCATACAACTAAAGGAAATAACTACAAATGAGCTTAGCTATAGAGATGCACTGACTTGATTTTGCTTACTGTTTATTTTATTTGATAGGGACAGGATGGAAAAAAAACCCTGCAAAAGCAGTTCAGTCTATCCATCCATCCATCCATTTTCTTCCGCTTATCCAGGGCTGGGGTCGTGGGTGGGCAGCAGCCTAAGCAGAAGGCATGTAGCCGTTAAGCAAATGTAAAAAGTTGTTATCCGCAGTAAATTGGACGGCATTTTGCTCTGGACTATGACTGTAGACCTGTAAAGGTAGATAGTACCAGTGATTACTGCTGTTCATTGTGATGCATCAGTGTGGTCCCAATATTGCTCGTGGGGAGCGTCGCTTCCTAATGCTTGCATTTCTCGTAATAGAGCTCGTCAAAGAAGTGTTGGAAATACTCTTTACTAAAGTACTTGGAACACATTGTGGTGAATGTTATTTGTATAAACATCACACAGAAGTGAGTATTCCAGTAAGTAACCACGACACTCGTTGGTTCAACAGCAAGACGGCTGATTCAGAGTCAGAACAACTGAAGCCGCTACATTAATGAAAGTGAACATTAGCTCTTGACCCACTGTAGCTAATGGGTTATTTAAGTATGGCATTACATCTTTACATTAACATTATATGGCATTTTCATGTGAGCATGGAATAAGAGGAAAATGACATCCATTTCTAATCAGTTCTTTTGCTGTCTGTCCAGTTCAGGAAGTGTCTTATCCAGCACTTCACCGGCATGGGGACCATCCCAGAGAGCAACCTGAATCAGACCACAGATCGACCAGGGATCACTGCCGAGAGTCACACGGGAGAAATGTCAGCCATTGCAGCTCACATCCCCGTGGGCTGCACCACGTCGCCCAGATCGGACTTCAGATCTGATTCTCCCACCGACTGTGGTTCGTTTGCTCAGCTTCCCATCCCAGAGAACAAAGTGTGCCCAATGTAACAACACAGCTCACCCCAGTAGGTGTTCTCGTTCCCTGAGAGTACATAGACACCCTTGTGTAGAACCCACTCATCCCCTGCATTTCAAGGATAATTAAGGGTAAAGACAAAACAAGAAATGTTATGGTCCAGAGTGTTCTGGCAGATGTTTGGTATACGACTGAAAAAGAGACTGAGGGGAAAGAACTGTAGAGACTGAAATTTCAGAGCTTTATCCTGTAGGTAGCTTGTAAATATTTGCTTGCCATTGCTTCTCTGTCCTGTTATTCAAGAATGTCTTGGATGTTCTCTTGACCATCACTGCACAACGGAGGGCACTTGATTCAACTTGAAGGCCTTCATATCCCAATAATAATAATAAAAAAAAGGTACTGCAAAACCCACAAACCTTGACATCAGTTAGTTGAGGGCTAGCCAGTGTGTTTCAAATATCACAATGCATCCAGCCTTTCATCTTGCCCTCGCCTTCTCCTTTGAAGCCCCATGATGGTGCCTGCAGAGAAAGTGTTGTTTTTCTGTGCTGTTTCAGTATTTGCTTTGGCAGCAATCTTCATTCATCTCTGCTCGTCAAACGGGTGGAGCAGTCTCTGAATTTGAATATTTTTTTTTCCTTTAGTGTGTCCCACGTAAGCTAGTTTGGGTCAAAGCTTTTATCTTTTGTGAAGATGGTCAAGAGGGCTTCGAGATACCAGTCTCCTTTTGCCTCTGTTGCAGATATAGGAGGACAGCATGTTAATGTAGTGCCAGCAGGGGATCAGCACATCTACACACACACTGCAGATCACTGCTGGTTTTATGGTAAGCTCACTATAGAAGCTGTGATGAAATGCACCAATAAATATATCACTAGCACAAGGGTAGCTTTGCTAGTTAGCCATGTATAAAAGCAATGAGTATTCCATCACAAGCACAGTTCAACAGCAATATTGAAGCTAGATACTGTCACTTTTGAGGACTTCAGCAGTAGCTACAGTAGATGTAGCAGTCAGTGTTACAGTATGTCTTTTTCTTGACTTTGTGGTGCATGTTCATTCACTATTACTGGGTATTTGTCAAAAACACTGTTGTATGCTAAGCAGTGACTCACTGGGTTTCAAAAAGTGTCGATATGGTGTTTGTTTTCAGTGTGTGTGTTTCAGTCTTGTGTGGCCAGGAGTAAAAGGAGTAAAATCCAGCATTTTTAAGCATCAGTGCATCTGTGTCAAGTTAACTGTGACACCTTGGTGTAATCAGCATAACAACAAGAGACCGTGTTGAAGAGGACTGTTACATTAGCTTCGGTCTTGTCACAGATTTAATGACTCTCGCTTTGTTGTCAGGTCCAAAAAACTTTCGAAACATGTCTTTGGACCTTAAACCTGCATTAATCAATATTTGTGCCAAGAGTGAATAAACTGTGTGTTGTTAAAGGGTCACTGTGCTAAAAAACCCACTGAAAACCTCTGTTCTTTTCATCTTCTTTAGCTTGTGGCTTTATTTTCAGAGCTGCTAACTCTCTCTATGGTTCAGTTTCAGAAACAGGTTGCTGATTTCAGTAGAAGGAAAAACAAAGTCCTTTAGCCAACTGGATGCTACCTGGGCAGGAGCGTGCAAGACTTCTTTACTAAAATATCTCAAAGAAAAAGGACTGGTCATTTTTGTGGACAAAACTGACTGATGCAGTTTTCTCTGCTGCAGCCTGAAACGCCTTGTTTTGTGGTATAGGGCAATTCAGATTTAATGCAAAGTCAACTGAGAGGAATATAAAGTTAAAAAAAAAAAAGAAACAAAGAAAGGTGGCATTATCACCTGTAGAGATTCAGTTTTCCACCAGAGTTGGCCTTTCCCCCCTTTTTTTTTTAACAAAAAAATACCAATTTTTTTTGTTTACATCACACTCAGGTCTGTCAGAAATTTTTGTGTCATTGTGTTTAATTACTGAATTACAGAATGCTCTTCTTGTATGACAACATTTGTGTGTGTGTGTGTGTGTGTGTGTGTGTGTGTGTGGTGCATTATCTATATTAGAATCTGTCATTTAGCAGATGGGTTGCAAGAGCAGCCTCGATAACAAAATTAAGTGGATTAATAATAGTCATTTCAGTCTGATGATTTCACTTTTAATTAATATCACTTCCACTGGCTCATGAATTTACATACAAAGTTCACTGTGGCTTACAATTCTAGCGAGTTGGTTGGTTGACACAGTTTGACTCAAGTGGCGATATTAAGGCCGACTTTCAAACTTGCAGTTCGACAAAAAGGAAATCAGCCAAGAACCTCCACAAGTGATCTTTTGGAGCAAGTTCTGTCACCAATTTTGGGGCAAGTCAAACCTTAAATAGCAAAAAGGACCTTATGAAGATGCTGAAGGAAAAAAACAAAACTACAACTACAAGAAAAAGAAGAACACAGGTTATGGAGCGTGCGATTTGTCAGCCTGAGATTATAAAATCACTGCAATGAAAAAAACAAACAAAAAGCCAATAACAGATTCTCCAGCATTGATTGGATAGTGCCAAGAAACTGCCAGGAATAAGTGATGTAAGTGGTGACATCCAGCAATGATACCAATACCAGTTTCAATGAAATAAATAATCAGAGGAGATAAGGAATATTGGAATATGTTTAAATTAAAAGGTTAGAGCCTAAACCTTACCATTTCGTATTCTTTACATGCAATTTAATTTCTTTATGTAATTGTAATTCTGGACATTTTGTAGTTTAGAGAGTTGGTGTAACTTCTGAGCCCCTGGGAATGTGATGAAAGGGGGAAAAAACCTAAACATAATAACCATCCTTTATAACTTTGATATTTAATTAATTCTTAAAGTAATGATCCTGACTGACCCTTAAAAACAAACAAACAAATAAACAAACCCCTCAAAAACAGAACTGAGTTCCAATATATTTAACTTCTACACTATTATTCCTCTTGGTTAGCACACTGGTTTCCTTTAAAACATGTCTGGGTGACCCAACAGCCAAGTGGTTAGGATGCACCCCACATGGATGCAAAGACAGTCAGCTCTGATTACTGAGAGACGTGAGAGGAGAACCAGAGAGCAGCTATTTCAAACATGTTCATGTGTGCAACAGCGTGTCTTAAAATGTTTGATGGTTCATATGTGAATGACAAGACGTTTGTGCATCAGTATCACAACTGCTCAGCTACTCGACTACCATCTATGGTTGTCAGAAATCCCAACTTAGAGTGTCAACACTCACTGTTACCAGTCGGCACCCATAAGCATTCTTTTATTGTTTCCCTAAGCCGTGCCACCTCTGACACATACACAATGTTCAGCAATAGTAGATGCAGCAGATGTATATAGTGACTTCACCTTGAAGATCAGACAGGCTATAAATCAAACAAATCTGCCTGTGTCACATTTCGGTGCAAAGGATTACAGACTGCACTGAATGCTGATGAGGGGAAGGGACACTTCCAGCATTCTTAGATGGGTTAAATCTCCTATTTCTCACCTCTTTACAGTGAATTTCACATTGCTGCACCTGTTTGTTGTGTAATACTTATAGAGGCATGTCAAGACTTGTTCAGCTGTTTGTTTGTGGTCTCATGAGTACTATTGTACAAGTCATAGATGCACTGTGGTTCTAAAAATGTGTGTATTAAAGTATATGCATATTTTTTGAAAAGCAGTATTGAGCTGTTCCTACTTTTTTCCCTAACAAAAATAATCATGAAGCCTGAACTACTTTCATAGTGTGCTTAGCAGCTCTGGATAAGATGTATCAATTCTGCAGACTTTGATGCAGCACAGATATCCTTCCGCACACATGATGCATCCAGTAACTTGGAGTGATCGGCGTTGTCCTGCTGTACAGCTGTGCTTGTGGACTCACCAGATTGTTGAGGTTTTTCTAAATAACTTCTCATGAGTCCCAAACCCAGACTTCAACTCAACATCCTCTGCTGAGTTGGCAGAGGAAGTTGAGAACCATCAGCCACAAAGTCAAAAGTGAAACATGAATTATATACTGTATTAGGAAATATACAGAGGCTGCAGAAATCTCTGTTGATCATGTCGTTTTTGAAAGCCATAATTTTCTTTAACCCCCTGAGGTCTATGAAGGTCTTATTTCAAACTGTGTGTGATCAGAATATTTGATGTTTGACTTTTGGATTCTGTCCGGGCTCTAAAACCTACAGTAGGGTTAGCATAGATGATGGGCTTGAGAAGGTTAATGAGACAAACAAGGAATCCAAAATTCAAGCATGTGGAGCATAAAGAGGTCATACAGGGTACAAATAGGAGCAGAGAATGGCCATCTGACCAGGGGAGAGATGAGACTGTGTCTACTCAGATGGCTGAGCGCAGAGGAAGACACAGGTGAGAACAGGGCAAAGGTGAAAACAAAGACTTTGAGTCAAGCCTCGAATGACACGAAGGAAAAACAAATAATAAATAAATAACGCTGCAAATAAGAAAAGAGAGTAACGTTGCAGAACATTGTTAATCTTGTGATTTGATTATCACAAGCAGAAAAATCTCATGCTCATATTTATTTCACTACTCGTTGTGCCCTGAGTGCTGTTGTTTATTTCTAACATGAGAGCTGCACAAGAAACTTTTGATGCATTAAGACACTGAATGCTATTCAGTGTGTTCCGGTCACAGTCTAATAAAGGAGGTTTATTCTGTTGCCAAATCAAAGTGAAATTAATTTTACAGATTATGAATAACTGGCAATAAATGGAAAAAGAAATGTAGCTGCTCAGTTTTCAAATATGAACTCCAGCAGTGCAATAGAGACTTAGGAGCATTTGGACCAACCATCAAAACACTCTTTTCTGTATCGTGATTTAAATACATGCAAATTCCAGTGACAATGCGACACAGTTTGCACTGCTAAAACTTTACAGCCGGACAAGCTTATACCTAGATTGATAAGCCCCGTTTTAACGTATTGAGTTCATAACGACCTTTGTGCGACTGCTTAGCCTGATTGCCAGTGTTAGGGTAAGTGAAGTGGGTATGTTGAACTAAAGTAACGTGGGAGACACTAAGAAAATATGAACAAGAAATAATATGAAGAAAATCACTTTTTTGTGTGTGATATGAACTGGTGTAATGAGGGAGGGAGTGTATAACCTCAGATAAAATGGGCTTCAAAGGAGAATAACTGAAACTAAAAAGTCAAAAATTGCTTATTTGGCTGCTGTTGACTTTTGTTGTAGTCAACACGTTTGGCTAAATTAGTTGTTAAATACTTCCAGGAGCCCATTAGCACCCATGGGTGGCTGTAATTAACAATGAGCTGTTTTCTGTGTTTTTTTAAAATTTGCAATAGCATAAAAACATGATTTCCCACTGGTCTGACATGTTGTGCTCATATAGACATGGAGTCTATATGAGCACAACAAGACCATTTATTACATCACATAATCCATCATGACTAAGCACACAAAACCAGAGTGCATGCCATATTTTATAGACTTGTGTTTAGGAACATTACAGCTTGGCTTTCAGTAACAGATGACATCTTGTTGAGCTTCAGGAACACAAGGTCTGCTGACAATATGAAAAGCTGTATTGATATGAGGTGGAGTAAATAGCATGAAAGTGTAATAGTGGGAGAAATGGTGAAAATGTTTAAGTTGCTGATTATTTGGGCAGAATTACTAGTTTCATTATGGTATATTTTTTCATTTACACATTGCTGAGCTTTTTTGTGCACTCTACACTCCTGTATATGAACAGCAGGATGGAGAAACACAAAGTATGCACAGTGTACACATAGACCGTTAGTCTATGATCTAAACAGCACATCAGAAAGCTACTGTACACAACAAAGGCTCAAGAGTGTCTAGTGTTAGAAAAAAGGTTTTCTGCTTTCCTTCTCTTTCAGTATTGTTTGTCTTCCAAATGGGTGTTTTCAAGGTCCTGTCTGCTTTTCACACAGAATAAATCAATATATGGACCACATGCATGTTGTACAACTAGAGCAATACATCATAAACTGTATTAACTAACCTTCATGCAGCCCCTATCAGGAAGCAGCAGGAATCTGTCCAGTCCCCATTACCTGGTATATTATGGTGATATTAGTGAGACATGTCCTTAACATTATAAAATGTTCTGAGTTCTCAAAGATGAACATAAACCGTACTGTAGATTAAAGGGTGTGATCCGTGGCAGACACGAGCGGGCAGGAACCTCCACCCCATCCATCATCTCCTCCCTCTTCACTCAACTCCTCTGGTCTGCAACCAATGCAGACCCAGACTGCGGCAATCACCAAGTCACCTCCTCACTGGTTTATGTAAAGTGGGATATTTGTGAAACATTTACTGTAATATACCATAGATGTGGTGAATCATTCCTCCAAGTTAGACACAGTTATTGTAAATTCAAACAACCCGTACCTTATGGCATGGCATGGCATGAATTTTTTTTCGGGGGGCGGGGGGGGGGGTTATAGAAGAATATTTGGTGAGAAATTAATACAGAAAATTTCTGTGCAAAACATTTGATTATTGTGGTCCTGTGCTCTCCTACATATGCTATTAAATAGTAGTGGTGTATTGAGTTTTAGACTCTTTACTTAAGTAAAGTCATGTACTTAAGCAGCCAAATAATGCAAAAAAATTTGCTTAAAGTACCGTTGCAAAATGACTCGTCACAGAATCACATATGTTATTGGGTCATAATTATTGATTCATTAATGTGTTTACATTAATCTTGCAACTGGAAAGGATTTTAATTACTTACATACCTGATTTGGGAGGGGAGGGGGACTTCTTTTGAAGGGTGTCTGGACTCAGTTGAGCCTCTTACCCATTCAGGAGGGGTTCAGAGTAGAGTTACTATTCCTCCACATCGAAAGGAGCCAGCTGAGGTGGTCTGGGCATCTGACTGGGAGCGCTCCTGGATGCCTACTAATTGAGGTGTTTCTGGCGTGTCCAACTAGGAAGAGGCCCCGGATAGACGCAGGACACGCTGGACAGATGTTTCTCAGCTGGTTCGGGAACATATCGGTGTCCTACCAGAAGAGCTGGAGGAGGTTGCCGGGGAGACGGAGGTCTGAGTGCTTAGACTGTTGCCCCCACAATACAACCCTGACTCCCCAGACAATGGATACAAGACTTTTTATTTCCATTATTACCAACCGCATAGTACAACAAGTGTTCTCTGCTTTATGTGTTGCTAGTTTTTTAATTGTTCTATTTGTACACATATAAGAGGCAAACCCAAAGACAAAACTCCCCCATACACAAATTTGAACAAACCAAGAAGAAGAAGAGAATTAAAGGCCAGTGCAAAGTTGAGGAAGAAGGTAGTTGAGAGTCTGCACCTGGCTCAAGGGTCTTTGTTGAGTAGTATCTCTGCTGTTCTCTGGCCCTTCCTCTTTCCTTTACTCACTTGAAAATTTCAGGCCATGCTTTGAAGGAACAGTGACACTAGTGACTTCATATCCATCATGCAGTAGAAGGAGTAAATATTTACAGAGACTGTCACACCACACTTGACAGCTGAGATGAAAGTGTTAGCGCAGCCAAAGACACAGAAGAAAACAGAGGACAGCAAAAAACAAAGTAAAAAGTAATGCACATGTGCAGATTCTGCAGCAGCCATGGTGCTGGTGTTCACACACACAACCTAATATCACATGAAGACAGCAGTCAAAATCAGCACCACAATGAAAAGCATGAATTTAATTAATGTATCTAAAATGGTCTTTGCTTTGGCTCAATGATAATTTTTATGCTCTGACAAAGCTTAGCCTACTTATGGTTTTGCGGTACAGTACATTCATCAAACTTGGCTTATTTTGCTTTCCTGTAACTGAAATGAACAGTTGGTCTTTTGTTGGCGTTTCAGACCTTTTCCCATTGACGTCAGCTGACAAAAGTATAACTACCCTCAGCTTTCAGAAAGCTTAGAAACACTTCCTGCTCTCGCTGAATCGCACAAACCAAAATTCGTCCCATTTCCCTTCTTTTCTCTTCACAACTGAAATAATGGTTGTGAGACTCCGCAGAAAAGATCGAAGAGTATTAGTGTACCAATTTTAAGTTTCTCCAAAGTATTTCAAGGGAAAACAGCCAACAGCAATGGCTGAAAATGAGTATGATCACACTTGAAGCTGAAGACAAATTGTACCACTGTACAGTGTGACAGACATGTCCACAGGCAAAAATATCAACATCATCACCATCTTTATATATACTCTGTTTCATAATGCTCACACATGGAGAGTCCCCTCCACTCACATAACACTTCACATATAGGGAACTTTTTCCCTTCTTATAAATCACTGTAAGTACCTATACTTTCAACAAGTCAAAACACTGACAGGTGCCATCCATCACCGTGTGCATATAGAGAGTAGAATGAAGGTAAGGGCTATGGACGGCTCTCTGAAGCCATCTGTCTTTTCTGTTGAAGAACACGAGACACAATATTGACTTAGAAAAACAGCAGTTCTCTTCTCTGTACTAGGTGAACCACCAGGGCACTTTTAAGCTAGTAATGCTACCCCAACTTAAGACTGGTAACTTGGATTATGAACAGGTGGCCCTGTTAAGTATTTGTGATATTGTCTCTGCACCAACACAGTGGATTTTAAATCAGTCCAGTTGTGATTGAAAAGCAGACTTCCAGCTTTAATTTAAAGGTTCAATGTTGACATTTTAGGGGTTACAGACAGCTTTAATATACAATCCCCCCATTTTTAAGAGTATCAAAATTAAATTGGACAAACTTGCATCATTTTAAATATTAGGATTGTTTTTAATACCCTTTGCATTCAGTGACTGCCTGAAGTCTAGAACCCATGGACATCTGCCATGCCTTTACTTAGTTGCTGCTTGTTTTTAGGTCTCTGCCTTGAGTTTTGGCTTCAGTAACTGAAAAGCATGCTTTATTGGGATGTTATCCTGCTCCTTCTATCAGCAGTCACAATGTCAATAAACAGCATTGGCCACTAAATTTGAGAGATGATGTGGTATGCTTCAGCTCATGAGCTGTTTCTCTCCTTTTCGGTGCTTTTCTTGTCATATATTAAATGTATATTATATATATAAAATTTTACAGTTCAGTGCAGTATCCTTCTCGCATTACAGGTCTTGAATAATCAGACCCCATCTTATATTAAAGACCTCATAGTACCGTATCACCCAATAGAGCACTTTGCTCTCAGACTGCTGGCTTACTTGTGGTTCCTAGGATACTTAAGAGCAGAATGGGAGCCTTCAGCTTTAGGCCCCTCTTCTATGGAACCAGCTTCCAGCTTAGATTCGGGAGACAGACACCCTCTCTATTTTTTAGATTAGGCTTAAAACTTTCCTTTTCGATAAAGCTTATAGTTAGGGCTGGACCAGGTGACCCTGAACCATCCCTTAGTAACCCCGCTATAGGCCTAGGCTGCTGGGGCTTCCCGTGATGCACTGAGTGTTTCTTTTCATTCACCTCTGTTTTTATACACCACTCTGCATTTACTCGTTAGTTATTAATCTCTGGCTCTCTTCCTCTTTTGTCCTGTCTCTCTCCCCTCAGCCCCAACCAGTTGCAGCAGATGACCGCCCCTCCCTGACCCTGGTTCTGCTGGAGGTTTCTTCCTGTTAAAAGGGAGTTTTTCCTTCCCACTGTCACCAAGTGCTTGCTCATAGGGTTTGTTTTGATTGCTGGGGTTTTCTCTGTAATTGTTGTTGGATATTTACCTTACAATAGAATGTACCTTGATGCGACTGTTTGTTGTGATTTGGCGCTACATAAATTAAATTTATTGAATTGATATTTGAATGCATTTCGGATTTTAAGAAGTGAACTGTGTGTGAACTCCTGGTTTTACTTTGAATTATATGTTGTATGCACACCTTTATCTCAGCAATACGTAACTGAACGAGGTCAACATAACA